>ML798373.1:20528-36853 GCA_009831015.1 Picea engelmannii | reverse complement strand
AAAAAAAAAAAAAAAATTAAATAGTTTTAGAAATACAAATTTGTTATATTATTTATTTATATAGAATATTTAAATAATAAAACATCATTTAAAAATATTTTTTAATTTAAATAATAAAATATAATTTATATTTATATTATAATAATTAAAATTGAAATTAACTTTAATCAATTCAATTATTAAATAAATTAAATTGTAAATAAAATAATTTATTAATATTTATATTATTATATTAAAAAGTTGTGTAGTTTATATGTGAAAAAAAGAAGTTGTGTAGTTTATGCATATTATTACTATTAAAAGTCTGGAAATTTTTTATAAATAAGTACAAAATGTTCCCAAATACAAAACAAATTTAATCACTAAATAAATTAAATTATAAATAAAATAACTTTATCAATATTTTTGTTATTGTATTAAAAGTTATGTACATTTAATCACTAAATAAATTAAATTATATATAAAATAATTTTATCAATATTTTTGTTATTATATTAAAAAGTTGTGTAGTTTATGCATATTATTGATATTAAAAATCATCTATTATTTTATATTATTGAAAAACATTTATAAATAAATATAAAATGTTAAAATATAAAATAAACCTAATCACTACATTTAAATAAAATTAATCATAAACACTATATCAAAATAAAATTAATGATGCCTCGAGTACTATGTGATATTTAATAAATTTTAAAATTGAAATTAAAATATAAATTATTAATAAATTTTAAAATTTTCTTATTTTAAATTTAAGTTTATGTTGAATTATTACTATTAATTAGATTATATCAATTCAATAATATTTGATTATTTTCTAATGTTTTATAACATAAAGTCTACAACATATATATACATTTCTTTTAATTATTAAATTATATATATATATATATAATTAATTATAATATTAATAATCTATTTTTAAAGTTTACTAAGGTATACATAACCTACTCTCTGGATTTGAATATGTGATTTCTTAAGAGGAAACACATGTTCTTAACCATTAGACCTACTCAAGCTATATATATATATATATATATATATATATATATATATATAAAAGTTATAAAATTATATATTTAAAAATATATATATATATATATTTCTTTTCATATAACTTTATTAAACACTACACCATGTTAAAATTATTCATTATATAATAGAATAACATATTAAAAGTATGCATTATATTTTTTAAATTTATTTATATAAAAATTTAAAAAAAAAAATTATAATTTGAAATTAAAAATCATGTTACATCAACTTATTTTTATTCCTTTTAAAGAATAAGAATAGTTATTCCTTTTAAAGAATAAAAATAGTTACATGTGGTTGACTTTCTTTTAAATAAATTGTGTAAGATATTGTAAATTTTGGATTTATTTATTTGTATAATTATTTAAAAGATTAAATATAATGTAAATATTTTTAATTTAAATATTACATAAAAAATATATTATAAATAATCATTTTTCATAATGAATTTTTTTTCATAATGAATTTTTTAATTGACAACCATTTATTAGAGATACATTTTTTTAGTAAATATCATTAATAATGATTGTTATATATATAAAGACTTTTAGTCTCAATATTACATAAAAACATATTTTTAAATTATTATTTTTCCCAATCACTCAAATTAAATCCAATTGATAATTATTTATTCTAAATATATATTTAAAAATTATATATATATATATATATATATATATATATATATATATATATATATATATATATATATATATATATATATATATATACTTTATTAAACAATACATTAACATATTAAAATTATGCATTATAATTTTTAAATTATTTTATATAAAAAAAAATTAATATTTTTTTATGATTTGACATTGAAAATCACTTTACATCAACTTATTTGTATTATTTTCAAAGAATAAAAATAATTACATGTATTGATTTTTTTTTAAATAAATTGTGTAAGAGATTGTAAATTTTGAATTTATTTATTTATATAATTACTTAAAAGACTAAATACAAAGTAAATATTTTTAATCTCAATATTATATAAAAACATAATTTAAATAATCATTTCTCCTAACCAACTCATTTCTCCTAACCAACTCAATTGACAATCATTTACTGAAAATGTCTATTTACTTTAGATATATTATTTAAAAAAAGTCATTAATTACACATTCAAATGAAATTGAGTCCTTCCAAATTACCATTAATTAATATTATTTGGTTAAAATTATTGCACAATTTACTATACACTTACACACCAACTATACACTTTCACACCAACTATCATAAAAAAAAATATTTTTAAAATTTCAATATAATATCTTTGTATATTAATATACAAAACTATTAAACCTCTAATAGAAATATTCAACAAATTTAATATTAATTTACATTACTTTATTTTCCTTTACACATTCAATAAATTTTATTTATCCAAAAAAAAATATTCGACAAATATAATATTAATTTACATTATTTTATTTTCCTTTACACATATTCAATAAATTATTATTATTATTATTAAACTTTATTTAAGTGGACATACCAACCCTTATCTTGAAATATGGGTAATGAAAATAAAGATAAAAATATACTTGTAATTATAAAATATTACATTTTCTAGACTCATATTGGGCTGTATTCACATTTCCCATAGATCCATTAAAACCAGCAAATTTCTCTTTTTTACTGAATTGAGTTGTAAAATACTGAAATAAAAAGACTTCTAATATTTTGAATTGTTTATAAATTTAGAAGATTAATATTTAAACGAATCGGATTCAGTAAATATGTATTTATTAAGAACGTATCAATAAAGTTGGGTGGATAGGCAACCTAAAAGTTTGATTCCAAAATCTCAAATCTCATATTCAAAATCTCAAATCTCACATGAAAAGACATCGGAGAGGGATTGGTGAAATTAGGTCCACCAGTTTTATTGTTTTTGGTATATCAAAAGAAAAGAAAGCGAAAACAGAATCCTTATTGTACGTCTATACCTACTTTTACATGATATAAAATTAGAGGACTTTTGGTGAAGCCGGACCAAAAATCTCTACTGGAGTCTCAGTGATATGTCAGACAAAACGATCTATTCATAGATGGATTCCTACACGTAATAGCCAAACGGTTGGGCCCCGTCTGGAATGCGGGGACTTTCTAAAGCAGCTGTCTCTTTCTGTGTAGCTTTCCCTTGATGACACCAAAAAAACCTGCTGCTCAACAGCTGTTAGAAACACTGGCGAGGCTGTTAATCCAAACCTCATCGGAAACAACTGACTCGTCATCGTCGTTCTGGTGCCATGTCCAGTGTGCATGCGTTGCGTTATAAATCACAAATTCACCGTGTCCAAAGCTTGCTTCACGAAATTCTGACAAACCAGATGGCGGATCCTCGTATCTGTTCTCAGTTCCACGAGAATAATTAATGAGTTTATTGATATATACTTCCAATTCAAATGAAAAACTTTTTTACCTGAGCAATAGATTCTTCCGCTTCAATTACAAGAACTAAACTAAACCCAGAATAATGAATTACTTGTTTTTCTAAACAATATATACTTCCAATTCAATAACGATGAATACCGTGAAGCAAGGCCTTCTCGGTTCCCTCCGTCTCCTATAGTAATGTGCACAGATCCACATGGGTTGGGTTGGTTCTTAAATACCCGAGTCTGAAACATTCATTGCATAGTAAGCTCATCATCAAACAATTTAGGTTTCATAAAACTGAATACTTTTACAGGAAATGTAAAGGAATGTGTGATCGGAACTTACGAAACGTTCATAAGCATGAACATGGCCAGCAAAAACAATATCGACTTTTGCAGCATGAAGCAGTTCTTCCATGGCGTCCTTCATGTCATCACCCTCACCCTGATGAGCGGTATTTGTGTTATACCAGGGTGCATGGATCAGAGCAATAAGCCACGGAGTCTTGCGCCTGTTTACTCGGGATAAGTCGCCCTGGTGTCACAAACAACAAATCTTCAGTCCTGTAGAACTATCTAATGGGAAAGGGGTCTATTGAATGGTATGCATCTTACCTGAAGCCATTTGTATTGGTCGGAGTCCGTCCCAAATTCTGCGTAGGAGCCCAGCATCAATATATGTGCCCCTGCAACTTCAAAGGAATAATAGAGGTTGGAAGGAGAACCACTTTCCTGATATGGCATTTTCCACCGTGCATTGTAGGCTTTGAAGGGTGTGCTAACGAGTAAGGGGATCTTCTCGATCTCATGATTTCCTTGGGTGACCATCCATGGTCTGGAGCTCGCCAATGGCTCTACAAGCCTCCCGAAAGAGTCCCATAGAGGTTGCCTGTAATCGGCATATGAAAGATCGCCGGGCAAGAGCAACACATCGTAATTCATCTGTTGCACATGCTGTAGGGTGGAAGTCGTCCATCCCGTCTGTCCCAGATCGCCTGTACAGCTTACCCATAATTAACAGACCGACAAAACCCAGGTGGGGTATGATGGGATAGATAAAAAAACCAGATGCAAACATGTGCTGGATAAATCAGATTAGTTCATAATGGGTTTTTCTGAAACTCACCCACAACTGCAAACGCTATAGGAAGCTGGGCTGGTGGTGTTTTGAAGGAATACTCTGGACCATTTCCTCCGCAGCGATAATAATAGAGTGTACCAGTTTCAAGCGGTCCAATTACAACATGATGGACGTTTGCAGATTTGTAGAGCAAATAACGATAATTGGTATTTTCCCCTTCTGCAGAAGATGTGTATTTTCCAGAAGAGGTTCCATACTCAACTATTGAGCTTACAGCGTCATCCTTTGTCATCCAAGAGATTCTCATATAATTATCATTCCCTGAAAGCGAAACATGAACCTGCAAAACAAAGGGGAGACTATAAATGTTTTCTCAATACCTGCAAATACTGTTTTTTATATTGATCAAATCATACCTGTTGAGGATCCGATGAGGACTTTGTGTCGAGAGGAACTGATAATGTTGATCGAGGAAGAGGCCGCACATAAGATCCAGATGCATAGGATATAACGATCAGAATACACAGTAAACGAAAATCCAGTGAACAAAAATTCATTCTGAATGAAGAAACCAGAAAAGCGGGAATTTTTTTGGCCCAAAACAACGGCAGTGGAAAAAGCGGGAATCTTTTTGGGCCCAAACTAGGGCAGTAGAATATAGGTTAGGTATTGATCGACTTAATGGAGGGGCGCGCAGTGGAGTATTTATGATAATGAACGTGGAGTATTTATGGTATTAGATGCGATAATGAGCGAAGTCGGCATTGGGACTCATATGTGAGAATCTCACACCTACATGTCCCAAAGAGTACCATTGTTACACGCCTCGTTTGCCAGCCAGCCTTCAGGTGGAGTGTAAATATTGGAATGCTATTTTAACACCATTAAAATATATCTTCAACGCCCGTACTTATCTCTAAAAGATGAGTGGGCTAACTCGGGAGTAATCCTTCTTCCCCAGTGATTTTTCCTTCCCCAATTATTTTTTTCGGTAGGTTTTTTGGCAGCTTATTTTTAAATTTCTGGTCAATCTAAAATTTTGATTGATTTTTTGAGCATCTGAGTTTGGTTTTAAATGGGGCAAAACCCCTCTGTTAAGATTTTGAAATGCATGGAACTTTGATCCATGCAAAACTCAAACTACCCTTGAAAATTTGGTCGGATTCAGGCCCCTTGTTTTGTCTAAAAAGTGGAACTCCGGAGGGAAGATTGTTCCTGAGTTAGCCTACTCGAAAAGGTAAGGAGTGGGCTAACTAGCAAGCAATCTTCCCCCCGAGTTCCTTTTTGGGCGGCTGGCTTTTAAATTTCTAGTCAATCTAAAACTCTCATTGATTTTCTGAGCATATGGATTGGTTTAAAATGAGGCAAAACCCCTAGGATAAGATTCTGAAATGCATGGAACTTTGATCCATGCAAAACTCAAACTACCCCTGAAAATTTGGCCGGATTCGAGCCCGTTTTTTTTTCTGAAAAGTGGAACTTCGGAGGGAAGATTGCTCCCGAGTTAGTCTACTCAAAAAGGTATGGAGTGGGCTAACTTGGAGCAATCTTCTCTTCCAAGTTACTTTTGAGCATCTGGGTTGATTTAAAATGGGGCAAAACTTAATAAGGAGTGGGCTAACTTGGGAGCAATCTTCCCTCCCGAGTTAATTTTTCGGCAGGTTTTCTGACGGCTCGCTTTTACCACATAAACATATTAAACATATTACCACATAACTACGTGTATTTAATTGTGTAAGAATGTTTTTTATCGCATCAATTTGTATTTGGGTCTAATTGTTAATAACATACAAGTTCAAATTTATAGAGGGTAGGATATGTACACCTTCTAACGATCAAGGGTATTGTGCTAAAAAACCTTTGACTATGAACTCAAACATGATTTTTTAATGATTTGTGGACATTCACATTGTTGAAAACCTCTTACTCGAGCACCTAGGTATCTCGTTATCTAGTAATTTACTTACTACAAATCAAATTAATAACTCACAAAACAAAAAATGCACTCTTGAAATATTCAACTCAATAAATCTAACGTAACTAGAAACCAAATCATACACAAATGAACACTAATATTTTTTGGTAGATACCCCTGGAACAACCCCGAAGAGAAAACCAACGCTGAGAATGATTTTATTAAGCTAAAATCAAGGCTCTCGTAACAGGGATAGTGGCCCACTGAAATAAATACAACTGCAGACAAACCTGGAAAACTCTGATCTATTGTACGACTCTGAATTGCATGATTTTCAAGAGTACGTGATTGTCCCTACTTCACACCCGCATACCCACTCATGTCTCCACTAGCGCCCACGTACATGTACAAAAATTTTGTACGACGCAACTATTCCTTGTGGCTTCACTTGACTGAAACCCACTTGTGGCAGCCTCTGTTCTCTCTTCTCCTTGATATGATCTCTAGATGGAAGTATTTCTCCACCTATCCAAGATATTGAATCATAGTCTTTCATGATCCAGCTCTCTCTGTGTCGACTCTCTTAACACAAGTATCGAGTGTAAGAAAAATTCCTTCTCTGCTTTTACATTCTCGAATGACTCCACACTAGCAAAAGTCATTTTTTGTTATCTATGTGTGAAAGTGTCTTCTCCTTGACCCTATCCTTGTTTTTATAATCTTGAGTTATAATCCATTTATAATCTGCAAAGTGATTGATGGTTGAGAATACTTCTCACAATCACCTAAGATTTAGATTACTTGTTAATTACTTCCCACTCTATCTAAGGCTTCAAAGGGTCCACCATACCGAGGCTCTAGCTTGGCACAAGCTCCCATTCTTAGAGAACTCTTCCTGGGCCTAACTCTGAGACATACATGGTCTCCTATGTTGAACTCTCTGGGAGTTCTCCTTTTGTTGGTGTAACTGTTTTGTCTATCCTGAGAAATTTTCATATTTTTCTTTATCTGAGTCACTTGTTGTTCCATTTCTTTCAGCATGTCGAGTCCGATTGTAATTCTATCCACTAGATTACTCCGGTTGATTGGGATCTTGCACTGCCTACCATAGAGGGCTTCAAAAGGGCTCATCTTCAATGACTCTTGATAACCGTTGTTGTAAGCAAATTCTACCAATGGCAGGTAGTATTCCCACTTCTTAGGCTGATGCATTACATGCCTCCTTAACATGTATTCTAATATCTGGTTTACTCTTTCTGTCTTTCCATCCGTTTGAGGGTGATAGGCTGTGCTAAACAACAATTTAGTCTAAAAACCGGCCATTAAAGACTTCCAAAAGCTTGAAGTAAATTTTGTGTCTCTGTCAGATACAATCTCCCTAGGCATGCCATGCAGTCTGAATATCTCCTTCATGAAGATGTTGGCAATATCTTCTGTCTTGCAAGTTGACTTGACAGGAACGAAGTGAGCATACTTGCTCAATTTGTCCACCACTACCATGATGGCGTCATTCTGTTTGGCCAATTTTGGTAATCCGGTGATAAAATCCATGGAAATGGTTTCCCATTTCCATTCTGGAATTTGGTAGGGGTTGTAACAACCCTACTGGATGTTGGTGTTCTACCTTAAATTCCTGGCATTCTAAACACTTAGCTAAATAATTAGTTATGTTCTTTCTCAATCTAGGCCAATCAAATTGTTTCCTAGTGGCCATGATAATTTTTTGATAACCTCGATGACTAGTATATGGTCTCTTGTGTAGTTCATCCATTATGAACCTCTTCAAGTCGTCACAAATTGGAATATACAATCTGTTTCTGTAAGTCAGCAGGCCTTCATCCAACATCTGATAGCCTTCATACTTTATCCCAGTGGGTTCTTGCTTTAGGTATGACATCATGGTCTTGAAAAAATCATATGTTTCTTGTGCATTCCAGACTCTCTCACTGAAATTTGTTTTACAGGTGCTCATTGCTGCCAGGTGGATCATTTTCACACTTCTGCTAAGGGCATCGACCACCCTGTTTTTCTTTCCTTTGATGTGTTTGATTTCAAAATCAAAATCAATAAGGAGATCCATCCACATAGCTTGCCTGGCATTGAGTTTTGGTTGATCAAACAGGGGCCTCAACCCACAATGGTTTGTCATAAGTACAAATATCCTACCAAGGAGATAATGCCTCCAAATTTTTAAAGCATGCACTATGGAAGCCAACTCTAGATCATGGGTCACATAATTGATTTCATGTTCATTCAATTTTCTAGATCCCCAGCAAATTGCATGCCCTTCTTGCATAAGGACTCCTCCAAGTCCTTCCTTACATGCATTTGTACACACAAGGAAGTCATTATCAGGGTTTGCAATCTTCAACATAGGTGCATGGGTTAGGAGGTATTTCAGTTTCTGAAATATTTCTTCACATTCTGATGTTCAAGTGAACTTAACTTCTTTTTTCTGAAGGGTAGTGGTTGGACAACCAATCTTGCAAAATCCTTTTATAAGCCTTCTATAGTATCCCGCTAAGCCCATAAAGGATCTAATATCAGATACATCCTTTGGGGTAGGCCATTCCATGATAAACCTGATCTTGTCAAGGTCTATTGCCACTCCTTCTTTAGAAATAACATGGCCTAAGTAATGGACTTGCTTATGGAAAAAGTCACACTTTCTAAACTTAACGTAGAGTTGATGCTCTCTTAGTACTTGAGGTACAAGTCTAATATGTTCTTCATGCTGCTCTCTGTTCTTGGAGTAGATTAGGATATCATCAATGAAAACCAATACAAATATGTCTAGGAATTTGTTGAGTACATTATTCATCAAGCACATAAAAGTGGTTGGGGAACAGGTTAATCCAAATGGCACCACCACAAATTCATAGTGACCATATCTGGTCCTGAAGGCTATTTTTTGGATGTCTTCATCCTTAATTTGGACTTGATGGTATCCATACCTTAATTCAATCATTGAGAAAATGGAAGCACCTCCTAATTGGTCGAACAAGTCATCGATTCTTGGTAAGGGGTAATTGTTCTTTATGGTTGTCTTATTGAGTTGTCTATAATCTATGCACAGTCGGAGTGTGCCATCTTTATTTTTCACAAACAAGGATGGTGCTCCCCATGGAGACACACTGGGCCGGATGTAGTCTTTTTCCATCATTTCCTTTAGTTGTAGCTTGAGCTCAACTAGCTCTGGTGTACTCATCCTATAGGGTGTCCTAGACACTGGCACTACTCTTGGTGCAAGTTCTATCGAGAAGTCAATGTCTCTTCTCGGAGGTAGACCCAATACCTCTTTTGGAAACACCTCTCTATACTCTCTTAATATGGGTGGTCCTCTAGGTTTGGTTTGTCATCCTCAACAAATTCCAACATTTGTATTACATATAGAGAACATCCCTTTCTGCAATACTTTTTCATTTGAAGGGTTGATATTCGTCTCACTAAGACATGCTTTTGAATCCCTTGGAGGGTTATTTTTATCCCTTCTTCATTTTCACACTCTAAGGTCGTATGGTAACAATCCAAATTGGTTTTATAAGTGGCTAACCAGTCCATACCAATCAACACATCATAAGATCCTAGGGGAAGTATGTTAAGGGTCGCTTGGGTGGGCAATCCATCCATAATGAATTGGCAAGTTGGTACGACCTCTACTACTTTTCTTTTGGTTCCAATGGCTAGTTGTACCAACCATGGCTTAACATGTCAAACTAGTTGTAGTTTACACTTATCAACAGTATGAGGGGCCACATAACTCAAATTAGAACCAAGGTCAATTAAGATAGAAATTAGATGGTCGTTGATCATACCTTCCATATCCACCACTGAAGCTTGGTGGTCGGCTTGTTTATTATCCAAGGCTGCATAAATCTGTGGCATGATTCTAGCCACATCATTGACTGTGGTAGCTTCTTGGATGTTGTAGACTCTCCTATTGTTTTGTTGTCTATGTGGGCAATCCCTCAGCATATGTTCTTCTCCACAACCCTAACATTTCAAGGGTTCTCTCTTTGGGTCATCAATCTTCCCTGGGGTTGCTCTAAATTTTTTATTTCCACTCTGGGAGGGGACATTTTGCTAATACACACTTCTAGTAGGAAGGCTCATCCTAGAACCCTTCCCATAGTTCTTAAATCTTGAGGATTTAAACCCCTTCTTCTTGAATCCCGAACTACTCTTCTTTTTCCAGTCCTCGCGAGGTTCTGTCTGCTTCCCAAACTGTTCATAACAATACCTTTCCTTTCGAATAGTATCTTCTAAGGTCTTTGTCTCTTCAAACTCAATTATGTCTCGGTAGGATTGAGGTAACCCACTGATAAATTGCCGCACTTTTACCTTTTCATATTTTATGTAGGGTACATACCTTATCAACTTAAGGAATTTATTGATATATTCCTCTATGGTGAGTTGTCCCAGCCTGGGTTCATAGAACTCCTTAGTATCCCGATCAAAGTATTTCTCTAACATATACTTATTCTTGAAGTATTTCTCAAACTGTTTCCATGATAAATCCTTCTCGTGGATCCCTTTCACATTCCTAAGGTATTCCCACCAGATGAAAGCCTTTCCATTCAGGTTGAAGATGGCTATTCGAGCCTTCAATTTTTCAGAGTAGTCATGAACTCTAAAGTACTTCTTTAAAATAAGCAGCCATGCTTCTACCTCTTCCCTTTTCTTAATATCTCCATTGAAAGAGGGTGGCTTGGCTTTCATGAACTCTTCAGGTTCATGAATTTTGGAATGCTTTTGCTTCTTTCCTTTCCTTTGAGAATGTGAGCTAGTTTTTCTACTAGAAGATCCCTCAGAGTTGCCAGTTTCCTTTCCAGAGGACTCTCCCGATGAGTGTCCCCTACCTCCAGGTTGGGCCTTCCTCGAGGTACTCCTCTAAGTGTGACCACTTATGGGGTCACATTTTCGTATCTCAGGTGGACTTTGACTTCTCCTCGTATGTCGTTGGGCCACATGACTGGTTGCAAGTCCATGCTGCAGCTGCATCTATATGTTGGATAAGCTCTGCAACAAGACTGCATTAATTTATGTTTGTTTTTCTTTCTCCTTTATCATTCTATTGTTATCATCCTTGCAACTTTGTAATTTGTCCATGAGGCTCCTTACAGTTTCAACCAGATCCGGAGGGGTCTCCACCTCCCTCCTCTCGTCAGATTCTTCGTCTCTATTGTGGGAAACATCCCCCACGTCATGGCGCATCATCATCTTTTATGCTTGTAGTTTCCCACGATTTACTGACTGCTTGAGAGTTGACAAAACACTTCTTGTTAGCTAACAGTTTATTACTTCATGAACTATTTCTTAAATACACACACAAAGTAGAATTTTTTCATTCTTGTCTTCAGTAAAAGTTTAAACAAACTCTTTAGGAAAGAGGTAAGGTAGGGTGTCACCCTTAAGAGTCCTTTAAACATGGTTTTTAAGCGTATCGTACATGAGCCCAAGCAGGCCAAGTGTTGTAACCATGCTTTGATGCCAATTTGTAATACACCTGACCCCTGAGTAGATTTCCTAGGGATGGGGCATCAAAATTTCATTCTTCTTAAGTGGTCAAATCCTTCATTTGGGGTCTCTATCACATTCTTCTCATGTATATATTTTCAACCACGGTCTCCATGCTCAAAACCGAGCTCTGAACTGACAGATATATGCTTCGACCCTGAATGCCTCCTTACTGTCTACGCATGAGATCTCCCAAAGTCCAAAACTCCTGAAGTCCCGTGAGCTTGCCACGTGGTTCTGGCCTTTGGGCCTCTTGGTCTCTTTACAACGCCACACCCAAATCCTCCAGAGTCCCGAATTCCCAGACTCCTAGAGTTCCGATCAATTCACTAACTACTTTGGCTAGGATACTCATACCTGGGGTTGACACATGGAAAGGGCCAGGGGTGACACGTGTCACGTTCCAATGGGTCAATAGGGTAGGTAATATGCATGAATTCAGGTGACACGTGGCATGTCAAACTTGGGTCCACGTCACCCTGGGTTACGTCACTGCATCATGTTGCCCCAGACTGACAACCTTCTAACACTCCTCAGATCTCACGGTCGAGATCCGAGAACATAGATCCATGGATCTACAACCTTCAGGAATTTGACGTTAGGGATTTTTGCGATGCAAACTCCTCTTTTCTCCTGAAGTTGGTCAACGTCGGGCTGACCACAACCCATATTTGACAGTTAGGAAAATTCCTTAAGCGTCTTCAAATCGACGAATCTTGTTACTTCGGGTTTCAGAGCTTTTCGACACACCACAACTCCACTTTCCCCGGAGTGCCCAGTCTCTGGACTTGATCTAGCACCATGCATCCCTATATATCGACAGATGAGAGGAATCCTGAAGAGTCTGAGGATCGACGGTCCTCATTACTTCGTGACTTTAGCCTTTGGGGCTTTTGGTGCCACGACATCTCTATCCTCCTGAAGCGGTCAACGTGGGGCTGACTACATTGAAAATTCGACGGCTAGGATAGGACCCGAAGGATCCCCAGATCTAGGGTCCTAGTCACTTCACGAATTCAACCTTCATGATTTTTGGTGCCACAATACCCCTGTTCTCTCGAAGCGGTCAATGTCGGGTTGACTTCGTCGTAGATCCGATAGCTAGGAGAGGACCCGAAGAATCCCCAGATCAACAGTCCAGGTCATTTCGTGACTCCGGACTTCGGGGGTTTTGAATTCACTACCACTCCATTTTCCCGAAGCGGAACTTTGCCGAAGCACCCTTTGCGGGTCCCTTCTCCTGAATGATCGTACAGTAGGTAGGGATCTTAACGATCTCCCCCAAATCTACAGCTCACAACCTTTCGCGACTCCGAAATTTGGTTATTTTTGAAAGTTATGAAGTTTGACATCCTAGGGATTCGAGCTCCCGAAGCTCCGAAGCCATCAAGAGCTAGCTCCTTTCAGACTTAGAGAAGGGTTCCTAGACCCTGGTCATATGGACCTTCTGGTGAATCTTGGGCTATAAGCTCTACTCTTAGAGGAGATTTGGTTAAGGCCATGGGTGCGAGCCTAAGGTCTCTTAGGCTACTGGTTTGAAGGAAGTGCCTTTCTATCTCACATAACTTTAAGTTCTGAAACAAGGCGGGGTAATTTTTGTGGAGTTACCGAGACGGTAGCAGGGCCCAAAGGCTTGCTCCAACTCTGGAACTGTGAGGTAACTCCCTGGGGAAAACACCTTCGAAGGTTAAACTGGAGCATATAAAAAATCAAGCAGAAGTATAAGTCCCCAAGGAGATAAATACATACACATCGCTTGATTAGTCATTACAGAGGCCAATCTTAAATGTATACATACATGCATTCATTATTCCATTTCAAAGCACAAAGAATGAAAACACTTATCAAAACCATAAGACGTGATGCTACTGCTGAAAGGGGTGCATGTTTCCACCCAACCATAGGCTCATTCACTCTTAACGGATTTACCACTGGCCACCCCTGAGCTAGGCCACAATGCTTTGAGATTGAATCTTTTCTTCCGACTCACCGAAAGTTAGGGACATAGGTTATGCTCTTTCTCCCGACTCAGTAACATATAGGGACGAAGGTTACTCTCCTTCTCCCGACTCAGTAATAGATAGGGACGAAGGTTACTCTCCTTCTCCTGCGATCAAAACATGCTCCTTTTTCAGTTCATCCTTGAACCCGAGCTTAATCTCCCTTCTCTTCTCTCTTCACAGATCTTCCTCTGCCAATCACGCCTTTTCCTCTTGCCTTCCTCAACAAGATTGTGTGTAGCCCGAATTTCCAGCCCTTGGTTAGGTCTAGAAGCCTTACATATGGGCAGTCGTCCCCATCCCCTCATTAACTCTTGAGGAGGTCTTCCCAACTACCAACCTGACTGTAATTCATTCCTGGGTCGAAGGGTTGTTATGATCCTGAACAATCAAATCCAACAAAGTACTGGTCTGGTGGAGGTTAACACAACCATTCCTGGTCCCCTCCACCATCTCTTTCATAGCATTTGTGGTCTCTTTTAGTATACCCCCCTCCAGCAGTCATGCAACACTTATCAATTTTCCAGTAAATAACATAACTTACATTCATTGACCTTTTATACAAAGGTCCATCAAATCAAACATTCACACCTATTGAGTTTGCCATAGTCTCTTGGCCAATATAGTTATATTTACAAACTGAGGGAAATAAAGTGTTACAGTGAAATAATTTTATTCTATGGAATTTGGGCTAATATTTTTTAGCAAATATGGAAATTGAAGAATCTTTTTTTGGGAAAAACCATGAAAAATTATCCCATTAGCAAAATTTAGCCCCTAAAATCATGTATGCTCAAATGTGATGTTCCTATAAAACACCTTTGTTTTGGAGCTTATTGTGATTAATATTTTATTAAAAAAAAAAAAAAAACATTATGATTTTTTTTGGAAAAATATTGTCACGGAAGTATTCACTATCCTTTATGACTCTAAAAGTTTTATTAAAAAAGATAATCAATTATTCTGTATAGTGTTATGTGTGTATAGACCATGGATGATTTTAAGAATGATTTTTTTTTTTAAATGTAGAAATGTTGCTAATCCTTCATATACCAACTATTAATTGTTTGGCCATATTTTTATAAAAATATTCAAATTTCTAAGGATTTTATATAGTGTATAAAATGTTGGTAATTTTTAAGGTAAAATAATTTTATCCTATAATAACGAATAACGAATCATTTTTTTGAGAAAAATCATAGAAAATCAACCCATAAGCCAAATTTAACCCCTAAAATCATCCCTCCTATAGACATATATGCTATATTCTTAAAAAAAAAATAAAAAATTGATAAACTATTTTCAAACAATTACACTAATTTTCCACCATCTAAAAATCTAGAAATTCAGACATACCTCTCATGTTCCCTCACTCAAAATAAAGAAATGCCATTTTTTTTTTTAAATTGTGGCAATGGATATATCATTAAAAGTAATCATGATTATACATAGACACCTTTATTATTTTCTAACTACATATTTATGGGCTAAATAGTAAAAACCATCCAAAACCAAACATGACATTTATTTATTGGCTAAAAGTGAAAACCATCTAAAACGAAACATGGTTTTTATGTGGGAATGAATATGTCATTAAAAGTAATAATGATTGTACATATACGTCTTTATTATTTTCTAACAATATATTTATTCACTAAACCTTGAAAACGATCTAAAACCAAACATGGCATTAATTTCACTAAACGGTGAAAACGATCTAAAACCAAACATGGCATTTATTTCAACTCATTTCTTAATCCTTATAACGTCATTAAAACAGAAATCTTAAATTAAGATAATCATCACTGTAGATATATAGAATTTCACATTATAATCTTTTTAAATATTTTAAAAACCTCATTAAAACACAAATCCTAAATTAAGATAATCATCTCTCTAAATGTATAGAGTTTCACATTATAATTTTTTTAAATATTCTATAATGTAGGTTTTCACATTATAATTTTTTCATATATTCTACGAAGTTTAAGTTTTGACTAAATCAAATTATCTTATGCCAAACCCTAAAGTAAGTCATGTACTTATTGAGCTAAAAATATGTATTTTTAATTGAATAACGAAAGGTCGGTCATACTACTCCATCATGACTTTCCTAGAGTAACGCGTATTCTTTATTGATAGTGGTAACGCGGGCTCATCACTCATCATAGTGGTAACACATGAGAAGTAACAAGCAAAAAGGTCCCACGTAAATCCATCGTTGTCAAGGTGGTTACCCCATAGAAAGCAATTTCATGGTTGTAAAGTTGGTTGTCATTATGGCATACAATTTTCTCAAATAAATGAATTAAAGTTATTGCATAAATAAAAGGTTATTTTTATTTTATTATTATTTATATGTTGTATTATAAATGTATCTA
>ML798373.1:0-18783 GCA_009831015.1 Picea engelmannii | reverse complement strand
TTTCTTTCTGAGAATGGACGTCGCCATAGCCAAGGCACGTTCCAGTTCTTCCTTACGGCGACGTTGAGCCTTATGGGCCTCCCATGCCGAGCCACGACGAGGTCTACCTCGCTTCCTGGCCATGGAACAGGGTGAGTGCAGGTAAGAGCCAAATGGCCCAAGGCAGCAAGTTATCAATTGCAAGTTACCGCAAACGAGCAAGCTCTGCCGCGAGACGATCAAAATGAGAAACAGCAAGAAAGCTGGACCACGCCCGCACAACCGGAGTATGAGCGAGATACAAATTCGCCCAAGAGCGTCACATTGCATACCAAACACAGTGAGAATTAGGATGCACCAGCGCAACGTTACAGAGCTCGGAGCCGAGGCGAGTGCAGACCCACCTTGCCCGGGCAAACTAAAATCCCAATTGTCAAGAGCCGAGCCCATCCTTTTGCCTTTAATTCTGGCCGTCCCGGAAGCGCTGCAGACGTTAATGCTCGCTCGCGGGAGAGGTCTCTCTATCCTGCCCCTGCTGCTGTATCCGTCCGCCATGGTAAATACATGCGCGTGGGTGGCAGTGACTGCCATTTAAACCGGGGCCGAGTGGAGTCCACCTGTGACCCCTGGGCGACGTGTCACCCCATCCGGGGCAATATCTCCGGAATATTATTATTCTCTCACTTTAAAGTTAATTTCTATTTCAATTTTTTTTATAATTATTCATTTCTCAAATCATTATTTTGTTCTCAAAGACTATTTTCATTTCCCCTTTCCCTCAACAGTTATCCTCCTCTTAATCTATAAAGAGAAACATATTCACACTAGTTTCCACCACAAAAGCTTTTATATCTTAATCCTAATGACGTTTCGAATCAAAATCCTATTACACAATTCAATCCAGAGAAATTCTAACAAAATATACATTAGTTTATGGTTATTAACAAATACTCAACAAATTTGATTTAAATTGACATACCCACCCTCATCTTGAAATATGGATAGTGAAGGTTAAAGTATACTTGTGAATATTCTAAAGAAAAAATATTTAAATATTGTGGATAGATTTGAGATATGAATGTTTGATAGATCTGAAATTAAGATAAATGTATATTAGTATTTAAACAAATCTAATTTTTATTACTTTCTATTTTTTGGGTATTTTGACAGAATTCTGCTAAGTAAATTTGGGCAAAATCGCTATTTTTTGTTGTTTAAATTGCATTTCTGAATGCATAAATGAATTCAGCCTGCTGAAAAACACTCGGACACTATAATTATATAAACTTAACCACTCAAATCTGCAGATCCAACCATTTATCTCTGGATTTGAGGCAAAATCAAACAAAAAAAATTACTAAAAAACATCCAAAAAAATCTACTGCTTAAACAACAATGCCATTGGTCGAAACGAAAGTAAAAACATATTCCTTATTGTACTTGGTTACCTACTTTCAAATAATGCTGCCAAATTATAGGACTTTCGGTGAACCTGGACAAAAATCTCCCATGCAGAGCCAGAAAAAAAGGTTTTGACAAAATGATCTGTTCATACATAGATACAGATAGATTCCTTCACGTAATTTCTAAACGGTTGGCCCCGTATTAGATGCTGGGACTTTTAAAAGCAGCTTTCCTATCATTGTCCCTATCTGTCGCTTGTTGCTTTTCCTTGCGATGATGAACACGAAGAACCTGCTGCTCAACAGCTGTTAGAAACACTGGCGAGGCTGTTAATCCAAACCTCATCGGAAATAACTGCCTCGTCATCCTCGTTCCGGTGCCATGTCCAGTGCGCATGTGTTGCGTTATAAATCACAAATTCACCGTGTCCAAAGCTTGCTTCACGAAATATTGACAAACCAGACGGCGGATCCTCATATCTGTTCCCATTTTCATGAGAATAGTTAGTTAGTTTATTCCCAAAGCGATATATACTTCCAATTCAATTGAAAAACAGAACTCATAATAATTTTTTTTCTCCCTGATAAACATATACTTCCAATTCAATGGAAAAACTAAACTAAACCCATAATTAATTACTTTTTTTCTTTCTAAGAAATATATACTTCCAATTCAATGTTAATCTAAATTGAAACGATGAATACTGTGAAGCAAGGCCTTCTCGATTCCCTCCGTCTCCTATAGTAATATGAACAGATCCACATGGGTTCGCTTGATTCTTAAATACTCGAGTCTGAAACATGCATTGCATAGTCAGCCCATCATCAAACAATTTAGGTTTCATAAAACTGAATACTTTTGGAGGAGATTTAAAGGAATTTTGTGATCGGAACTTACGAAACGTTCATAAGCATGAACATGGCCAGCAAAAACAATGTCGACTTTTGCATCATGAAGCAGGTGTTCCATGGCTTCCTTCATGTCATCACCCTCACCCTGATGAGCGGTATTTGTGTTATACCAGGGTGCATGGATCAGAGCAATAAGCCACGGAGTCTGGTGCCTGTTTACTCGGGATAAGTCGCCCTGATTTCACAAAAAATGAATCTTCATTCCTGTATGACTATTTAATGGAGAAGCAGAAACATGACAATATTTTCCTTACAAAACTATAAAAATGATTTATTATATGAAATCAGAAACCGACCTGAAGCCATTTGTATTGGTCGGAATCCGTCCCAAAATCTGTGTAGGAGCCCAGCATCAATATATGTGCTCCTGCAACTTCAAAGGAGTAATAGAGGTTCGAAGCTGAACCACTTTCTTGATATGGCATTTTCCATCGTGCATTGTAGGCCTTGAATGGTGTGCTAACGAGTAAGGGGATCTTCTCAATCTCATGATTTCCTTGGGTGACCATCCATGGTCTGGAGCTCGCCAATGGCTCTACAAGACTGCCGAAGGAGTCCCATAGAGGTTGCGTGTTATCGGCATATGAAAGATCGCCGGGCAAAATTAACACATCGTAATTCATCTGTTGCACATGCTGTAGGGTGGAATTTGTCCATCCCGTTTGTCCCAGGTCTCCTGTATAACATACCAAGAGAACCCAGGTGGGGCATGATGGGGTAGATAAAAAAACCCAGATGGAAACATTCATATTTATTAAATACTAAAGGAAGCTGTGCTTGATACATCAGATTAAAATGGATGCAGTATGAATGAGTTTTTCTGAGACTCACCCACAACTGCAAACGCTATAGGAAGTTGGGCTGGTGGTGTTTTGAAGGAATACTCTGCACCATTTCCTCCACAGCGATAATAATAGACAGTATCAGCTTCAAGCGGTCCAATTACAACATGGTGGACGTTCCTAGATTTGTAGAGCAAATAACGATAATGAGTCTTTTCCCCTTCTGCAGAAGATGTGTATTTTCCAGAAGAGGTTCCATACTCAACTATTGACCTTACAGCGTCATTGCTTGTCATCCAAGAGATTCTCATATGATTATTCCCTGAGAGAGAAATATGAACCTGCAAAACAAAGGCAAGACTATAAATATTTTCTGAACACCTGCAAGTAATGTTTTTGATATTGATCAAATCATACCTGTTGAGGATCTTTTGAGGACTTGGTGTCGAGAGGAACTGATAATGTTGATCGAGGAAGAGGCCGCACATAAGATCCAGATCCATGAGATATAACGATCAGAATACACAGTAAACGAAAACTCATTGTGAGTGAAGAAACCAGAAAAGAGGCCATCCTTTTGGATCAAAACAAAGGCAGTGCAATATAGATTATGTAACTCGATGCTATATTTATTGATCGACTGGAGGGATGGGCGAAGTCGGCATTGGGAATATCCTCGGGGGTAGCGCATATGCGATTCTCAGGGGTAACGCATATGCGATTCTCACGCCTAGAAGTTGCTTCATCACTGTTACATGCCTCATCTGCCAGCCTTCACTGGAGTGTAAATATTGGAGCGTTAAAATATATTTCATCGTTTTATACATAATCTTCCACCCATCGTATTAAACATAATCTTCTTTTACCAGATAATGGCCGCGTTGTATTTCAATGCGTTACCATACTCAAGTAAAATCTTGTTTTTTCCGTTTTGTATCATTCATCTTTGCTACTTATAGTCTAGTGCGCCAACCCGGCGTGCACGCACTTCCATGACATATCGAAACTAAGGAAATCGGGAAGGCAGGATGATCGGTGCACTTGAATAGACCAAGTCTTTATATATGGTAGAGTTGGGGTTCCTTGGGAGTGTGACATATCAAAGATGGCTTATGGCACAAGTTAGGCGAGTTGGCTTGAGAAAAGATTGGGAAGAAGATAAGTGTATCACCAAATGAAGAAATGACTAAGGTGTGAGGAGAATGCGCTTAGGTGAGTAGGCCCAACTCACATAAGGGACGTGCACACCTAAACGACGAGTTGGCTGGAATGGAAGGTGGTGTCGATTGAAGGGTTCGACGGATGTGACCAAGGCGTCATGCAACACAAGTAAACCATGAAGAGGTTGAACGAACGGTTGTGGAAAGTCTTGGGCACCCAACGAACGAACGAGTCGCTAAGGGAAAGAGGGAGCACCTAGGTGAGTCGACCCGACTCATCCAAGGAGTGCATGCACCTAATGATGGTCCACCGGATCGTTAAGTGGACAAAATGTGATGAAAGGAAGGTCGACTCACCCAAGGGCAAGGAGATGCATCGTTTCATGAGTTGGGAACCTATATATGGCCAAGCATGAGACCAAAATGAAGGTAGATTGGTAGAGACAATCATACTTCACAATCACAAGACTAAGGTGTTTGAGGCAAGATCTTGATAAACAAGGCGAGTTTCTCCCAAGGGGCCAAGTTGACCATGATTGGGTGGTGAGGTTAGGTGTTACAAGCCACAAAGGCTGAGGCAGGGGCATGATGTATTACAAAAATGAAGCATGAAGGAGAAGTGACTTGTTTAGCTTTCTGACTATGGTAACAAAGGGTTTTGCAAGTTGACTCGACAAAGGTCTTTCTATTGTGTTTCACATAGGTTATTGTTGAGTAAACATGAGTGGAAGCTCCTTGTATAAACATCTTTGGTGTGACACAAATTGTAGACTCGACACATTGTTGTCTTTGTAATAAAAATCAGGTATTAAGGAAGTTTCTCCGCCCACCTTGCATATTCATTTTAATTGTGTATGAATGTGTTCTATTACTTGTTGGATGTTCTAACTATAGATGTAATCATAAACTGTTAAAGGATAAACGAATCTAAGTCTTAGGCATAGTTAGGCGACTCCACCCAAACATGGCTTATGGCACAAGTTAGGCGAGTTGGCTTGACGAAATATGTGGGAAGAAGATGAGCACATCACCAAATGAAGAAACGACTAAGGCGTGAGGAGAGTGCGCTTAGGTAAGTAGGCCCAACTCACATAAGGAACATGTGCACCTAAATGACAAGCTGGCTGGAACGGAAGGCAGTGTCGATTAAAGGGTTCGACGAACGTGACCAAGGCATCATGCAATACAAGTAAACCATGAAGACCATTGAATGAACGTTTGTGGGAAATTCTTGGGTGCCCAACGAAAGAGCGAGTCGGCCAAGTTAAAGAGGGAGCACTTAGGTGAGTTGGCCCGTCTCACCCAAGGAGCTCGCGCACCTAATGATGGTCGACCAGATCGTTAAGCGAACAAAATGTGATGAAACGAAGGTCGACTCTCCCAAGGGAAAGGAGACTCATGGTTTCATGAGTTGGGAACCTATATATCGTCAAACATGAGACCAAAATGAAGGTAGATTGGTAGAGACAATCATACTTCACAATCACAAGAATGAGGTGTCTGAGGCAAGATCTTGATAAAGAGGGAGAGATTCTCCCAAGGGGCCAAGTCGACCATGGTTGGGTGTTACAAGCTGCACAGGTTGAGACAGGGGAAGGATGTATCGAAAAAATGAAGCATGAAGGAGAAGTGATTCGTTTAGCTTTTTGACTGTGGTAATGAAGGCTTTTGAAATTTGACTCGATGAAGGTATTTCTATTGTGTTTCGCACATGTTGTTGTTGAGTAAAATTGAGCGGAAGGTCCTTGTATAAACATCTTTGGTGTGGCAAAAATTGTAGACTTGACACATTGCTGTCTTTGTAATAAAAATCGAGTATTAGGCCAGTTTGGATGCCCACCTTTCATTTTCATCTTAATTGTGTATGAATGTGTTCTATTACTTGTTGGATGTTCTAAATATAGATGTAATCACAAACTATTAAAGGATAAATGAATGTGAGTCTTAGGCGTATTCCATGCCAAGTAAACCGGTGTGGTCTTGCTGCCAAGTTGGAAAGTTGTGGTGCCGCATGTCATTGGAGATGACGAATGTTTCCTCCATCCACTGGAGCTCTCCACCGGTGTGACAATTGGTATCAAAGCACATAACTCAGGAAGAAAAGCAAGGGACATTTTTGGGTTCGTTTTGTTGTGCAGTTGGTGAGCTCTTCACCATTTTCATCGTCATGACAGTTGGTATCAGAGAACATGATAGATCACACATCAGAGAAAAAAGTGGAAGTTGGTTTGGTGGATGATTTAGTGGGATTTGTCACCATCATGACATGATATATCATATCGCATATATCATAGCCTATTTTCACCATGACAACTTTGTGTCATGCATCACTGAGAACATCAGTTGAGTCAGTTGGGTTGTGGATAAGGATCGCAACATTCAGACGAGGTGACTCTTTACAGAGTTACACAAGTGGGTAACAACAAGATGAATTAACAGTCGGGGTGTGTGTGCATGGTGTCTTGATGTGGAAGTAGCTAGGGTGCGAAGATGACAGTTTCGTGAATATGGGATCAGATAGTTGCATGGATAAGGTGACTTAGATAGAGTTTTTCATATCTCAAATTTGAGTTGGAGATTTGATGTGAATAGTTTGGATGCACCTTGTCGAGATGTGCCTATCCTAGGATTTAATATACATGATTGTTGGGTTACAAACCTTGGATTGTAGCGACAAATTGATGTAACAAAGTGTGTCATGGAGCTTGGTGCCTTAGTGACGAAGAAAAATAAGGTATGGATAGGGAATTTGGTTGGAGTTTTGTGACTCGGGCACGTCATTGTTTTTTACTTAACCGAAATTTGATGAGGAAGAACTTGCTCCTGAGCCATAACAAGAAGGTTCAGTTCATAATCAGACTTGGTGGTTTGGGGTGAGTTGCAAACTTTTGACAACATGATGACTTGAACCATGGTGTTTCCAAATATGTCATGAATGAGCACGATTGTTTCAAGTTCTTTGCAGGATTTGAGTTGTTTCGTTGGTTTCTTTGAAGGGAGGTGGGGAGACTTGGTTGAAGACAAGTATGACCTATTTCCATCGCAGACTTGGGGGAGTTACAAGTGATGAAAGCTTCATTGGAGTCACAAAATAGTTTGGAGCTCCATGGGGAGGGTGATGTGGATGAGGACTTGGGGAAACTTGCTTGGGTTAGTTCAAGAAGGGGACTTAGGAAAACTTGGTTGTAGATATGGGGATGAATTTGATTGTTGTCTATCTCTTTTACGAGGTGTGTTGAAGGGCTTGTTGCACCAAAAACTATAGTAAGACACGTGCTTTGTTTGATAGGTTGGTTGAGGTTCATACTTGGAGGATGGGTGTCTTAACCATTTTTATTGAGTCGTCATGTGATGAATTGATTTTCATGATAGAAATCCAAAGGATGAAACGAATTGGGGAAAAAACAAGATGGTTCATTCCAAGAGACAAACGAGAGCCATGGTGGCTCGTTTACCTTGGATAAATTTGGATATTATGTTAAGACTCCTATGGAGGCATTCATTGACTTATACAGATAAGAGGATTGCACAGACAGGTTGAAATGAAACATGAACAAAGTAGCAATGTGGTGACAATTGTTGGATGTGAGAGACTTGTGCACTTGGGGAATTTCATAGAAAGATGACGAAGAAGATGGGAGATTGATCAATGAAGCCAAGATCACACTTGACTTGGGCATACTTGTCAACGAACCATGGTTCCATGGAGGGAAAAGTTGCAACAATGATGAAGTAGTCCCATGGATCCTACATTTTGTGGGATGAGTGAAGAGAGTAGAGTATATTTGATTGGTTGCATGGGTGGTAGACGTGCGGTGATTTCCTTGACTTTTCAAATAGCTTAGATGTGGGATGTGTTAAGCCTTAGACAAATCCCCATACAAATCCCATGTTATGTATAAAATCCCTTATGAAGCCCCTTATTGAATTATTACATTTCTTGTATTATATTTGTATGTAGGCTCTGAACCCCTTCATCACACCCTTTCGTTTTAATTGTACCCTTTGTCTCATATTTATATACCAAGGAGACCTAGTCTTAGGATCATAATCATATTGCATTTTGAATTGAATATATTGCAACAGGTTTCCCCCTTGAATTGGACTGTAATTCATTGATTTTATATCATTTTTAAGGCATTTGATCATAACATTTGGTATAAAAGCATTGATCCTAGGGTTTTTGTTCTATGCGCAAGTCATATTAGATTTTTCTCTATAAAATAATTTTGGGATGATTTAGATGGCTAAACTTAAATGTTATTTAGAAGAAATTTCAAGGTATCTACGGTAGAAATTTCATCTTCCGGGTCATTATACTTTTGGAGATACACCCTATGGAAGATAGGGTTTTTTACTAGTCCTATTATTAGTCTCAAACATGTGTTCTAGGTAAAATTGTCATATCTTCTTTAGAGAGGATCCAAATCTAGTGAGACTAGTTTCATTTGAAAGAGGACATTCCATAGTATTTCTAGTACAATTTTTAGATTTAGGTATCAAATATGGAAACACAACATTTTGTACAAGTTCTCTCTCTCCAGAAAAGTTGAAAAAGAAGCAAGGTTTGGGAAAGTTATCATAACTTTCACTTGGCACTTCAATTTTTTGTCAGACCCATGGAATTATAGAGAGGACATATCAGAGTACTACATGCAAAATTTTTATACTCAGAAGGTCTGAAATTGCAATAATACATTATAAGAAAGGTCGGGAAGGAGGACAAACTCCAAATTAAGGGTTTGAAAGGTACATAACTTAAAATTGGCATAACTTTTTATTGGAATATCTATTTTAGGTGATTCAAAATTTGTGATAAAGAGGAAAAGGAGGAGCATTATTGTTTTGTCACATGGCTCCAAGGGATCCTCCAAAAATTATTTCACACACTAAGACTCCAGAGTGATCAACCATGACTCAAGATGAAATCCAAGATATTTATAACCAGATGGAAAAGAAGATCATTGAAAGTAGGGAATGGGTGGAGAAGAAGATGGATGGAAATGAAAAGGAAATACAAAATTCCATGAAGGAATTGCAAAATTCCATGTCTTTGTAGATTTTAACCTTGTACAATTATTTACTACAAACAGATTCCCAATAAAAAAACAAAAAAGATACAATGGCACACACACACATTACAAAGAGATTTTACCTTGGAAACCCAAATCTGGAAAACCAACAACCTATTTAGAGCCACAACTCTAATCTTATATTTGTTATTTTTTTCATTATTTACAATACAATATACATATAGTATCCCATGGAATCCAAACCCCTAATTCATTGACCCAGATTAGTCAACAAGCCTAATTCCTTAATTGGAATTAGAATACCATTGGAAAAAAAAGGTGTCGAAAACCCACCAAAAACAGAACAATTTTTTTTCTCAGGGGCTCTCACCCCCAAACCCTCGAATCCCCTTTGCTCCTAGATTAGTGTACAATACATGGGATCATTTTTTCAAATAATATAACACATACCAAACAATATCCCACTTGTTTTTTTCTGTGCATATTGGGGGTTACATTATTACATAGTCAACAATCTAGGGCAACAATGCCCATAGATCCTCTACACCAAGAGAACTTCTTAGTGCTCACAATTTTTTTTAATGAATTTGTAACATTATCCAAAGTATCCACCTTCATCAACCACACCTTCTTGTCTTCAACCATGTCTCTCAAAAAATGATATTGAACATCAATATGCTTTGTCTTTGAATAATAAGTCAGGTTCTTTGCAAAGAAGATTGCAATCTGACTGTCACAATCTATCCTTACAACTTGTTGTACCAACCCAATACTAGAAAACAATATATGTAACCATACTTATTCCTTTCTTGCATGAGTGCATACCATGTATTCAACTTCTGTAGTCGAGAGTGCCACTGCAAACTATCTTTTTCTCATCCAACTAATTGCTCCTCCAAACACGTTAAACACATACCCACTTGTATATCTTCTGCGATCCATATCTCCAGCCTAGTATGCATAAAAAAATCCATGTATGTCCAACACTCTATCCAATCTTGGTATTCCTTGGTAGCACGATCCATAACTAGTAGTGCCACGCAAATACATGAAAACCCTCTTTGTTGTTGTCCAATGCTCCTTCCCTGGTGTTGACATATGCCTGCTCAAAACTCCCACTACATGTGCAATGTTCGTTCTAGTACATACCATTGCATACATCAAAATTCCAACCACATTCGCATATGGAACATGATATATGTCCTCTTCCTCTCCCCGTGTCTTGGTACACTGATTCACAAATAAATTTACACCTACAAGAATAGGAACCTTGATTGATTTACATTCCTGCATATTAAACCTCTACAATATTGTCTTGACATATTTCATCAGATTTAAACAAATTTTCTTGTTTTCCCGATCTCTTTTAATTTTCATGCCCAAAATGAAATTTGTAACACCAAGATCCTTCATGTCAAACTTACATGAAAACTACATTTTCACATCCTGTATAATCTCCTTGTTGTTTCCTATTAGCAACATATCATCCACATACAAGACCAAATAAATAAGGTGATCACCAATTAATTTGAAATATGCACGGTGGTTGGGTTTACTCCTTGTGAAGTCAAGTCCCAACATATAAGTATCAATTTTTTTATACCACATCCTTGGTGATTTATTTAACCCATACAAGGACTTTTTCAACTTTCATACTAGCTCCTTCTTTCCCTTCACAACAAAGACTTTTGGTTGCTTCATGTGGATTTATTCTCTCAAATCACCATGTAGGAATGTTGTCTTCACATCCATATTTTCTACTTCAAAATCAAATGTAGTAGCAAGAGTTAAAATAAAAATAACTTGCCAACATGAAAAAAAATCTCACCAAAGTGAATTCCCTCAACCCAGGAATAACATGTTTCTACTAACTGAGCTTTGTATTTCTCCACTTTTCCTTCTCCATTCGACTCCTTTTTAAACACCCATTTGTTTCTAATGGGATTTATTCCATTCGACAGATCCGCTAAATCCAAAGTCTCATTCTTTTCTAGGGTTTCCATTTCTTCAGCCATGATATTTTCTAGAGTTTTCCATCCTCTGAATCCACTGCCGCCCTAATACTTTTAGGATCATCATCAGTAATAGAGAAATAAATATTTGAATGGAAATTATGTGAAGTGTACATTTCATATTTACTTATTTCCTGAACCAATCTCCTCAATACTAGAGTATGAGGATCTTATTCTTCTGATTCACATTCTTTTGTAGAGTCTAATTCATCATCCTTTAACTCAAACTCTATTATCTCTAGTTATTCCTTCCTTGGTAGGAATTCATTTTTGACAACATGTTTGATTTCTCTAAATACCACATCTTGACTATACACTACCTTCTCAGTTTCTGGGTTCCAAATATTATAAGCTTTCAGACCATATTTATACCCACTAAAGATAAAATTTTCAACCTTTTTATCTAGCTTAATCATGTTTTC
This sequence comes from Picea engelmannii, assembly GCA_009831015.1. Lineage (NCBI taxonomy): Eukaryota > Viridiplantae > Streptophyta > Pinopsida > Pinales > Pinaceae > Picea > Picea engelmannii. The sequence continues at coordinate 7,080 of ML798373.1, read as the reverse complement.
CTTTGGAACATGAACATAGGCCTTACATCCAAATACCTTGAGATGTGTGAGAGAGGGTTTCTTACTAATCTATACCTCATGTGGATTCTTTTTATCTAGTGTTGATGAGGGTGATCGATTGACCAGGTAACATGCAATACCCACTACCTCTTCCCATAATTCTTGTCCTAAACTAGCACCACTGAGCATGCACCTTGCTTTTTCCATCAACGTCATGCTCATCCTTTCTGGAAATCCATTATGTTGAGGTTTATATGGAGTATTCTTCTTCCTTTATATACCACACTTCTTACAAAAATATCTGAATTCATTTCCATGTAACTCTCCAGCATTATTCATACTCAATGCCTTAATTATTTTCTCTATTTGATTTTCCACAAGAGCCTTTAACTCTTTAAACCTATCAAATACTTCATATTTCTTCCTGAGGAAATATATCCATGTATTTGTTGACATTTCATCTATAAATGAGACACCGTACATAGATTTTCCCAGTGATGGAACCAACATAGGTCCAAACATATCAATGTGCACCAACTGTAAAATTCCCTCTACCCTTATTGCACGATAAGGAGATCTTTCCCGATTCTTCTTCTCATATAAAAAATGTTCATAGAAAACAAAATCCAAAGAGAAGTTAGACATAAATTCAACCATACCTTTACCATGTAGCAGTCAAAATCTCTTCTCTCCGATATGCCCCGGTATTTGATGCCACAACATAGCCTTTTCTCCAGAGACTATATGATTTTTTACTTCTTCATCCCCAATATAAGGAGTAATGGAACCATTACACCCATCACTAATAGTGCTTCCCTATAGCTTATACATAGTTCCAATATGAACTCCCTTAAACAACACCATTGCTCCTCAAACCATTCTGCATGTTTCTTTGTCAAACAATTTTTTTTACCCCTGCATCATCCATTTTTCTTATAGAAATAAAATTTATGGCCAAATATGGGATGTGTAGAATAGTAGGGAGTGTTCTAATCCTTCCATCCATGAGATTCAACTTGAATTTTCCTCATATTATGATTTTTTCTATCGTTTCATCACCGAAGAAAACATCACATCCATCATACCTTTCATATTCACATAACCACTCCCTTTGGGGAGTCATATGAAAGGATGCACTTGAGTCAACCAGTCATGCCCCATGATCTGCATGTGTGATTGATGAAGACAAGTACACATTCCCTCCTTCTGAGGAGGTTTTTTCTTATGTACAAGGAGCATCTTCAGATCCATTCCCTCTCTCAATGCTTTTGGATCTACATTACTTCTTGTACTACCCTTATTTTCCACATCTCAAGCATACATTTACAAAATTTCTGAGAGATTTGTATCTACCCTTAGATTTAGATCTCCCACTTGAGGACTTAGATATGTTTCTTTCTTGGGAGCATCCTCTTGCAAATAATGCATATGTTCCCTATCCTTCCATGTTCTTTCTCATCTCCTCCAACAACAAGGATGAAACAACATCATAGAAAATTAAAGTAGTTGTATTACTACCTATGGACACAACCAGACTATCCCATGAGTCTGGTAAAGAGAAAAATAAACTAATACACTTATCTTCATCCAAAATTTTAATATAAATAGATAATAACTGAATTACCACAGTATTGAAGGTGTTCATATGCTCTGTCACTGAGTCTTTATCTTTCATCCTCATGTTATACAACTTCTTCTGTAGGAACAATTTATTTACTAGGGACTTAGACTAATACAAATTCCCCAACTTGTCCCACAATTACTTAGTTGTAGCTTCCCCTGACACATTCAACAATACTAAATCTAAGAGACATAACCAGATTGTGCTCTTCGCCTTCTGGTCCAACTTTTTCTAGTCTTCTACTGAAAGTTTTGAAGGTGCAGTACCTGGATCCACTGCGATCCACTGATCTTTGTCTACCATCAGATATTCCATCTTGAGCTTCTATAGCTAAAAAATTTACCCATTCAATTTCTTGATCTTTATTTTTGAACTACTCAACATTTCTTTTCACCTGAAGAATCAATACCACAAACCTCCCACTATAATAAGGCTTATCGCAGACTCGAGCCAAGCCCTTAGCCACAAAGGCATCCCCCTGAAGCCAATAATTGCTCTAATACTGAATGTATATTTTAACCTTGTACAATTATTTACTGCAAATATATTCTCAATAAAAAGAAGAAAATATACAATGGCACACACACACATTACATAGAGATTTTACCCTAGAAACCCAAATCAAGAAAATCAACAACCTGTTTAGAGCCACACCTTTAATTTTCTATTTATTATTTTTTTCATTGTTTACAATACAATATACATATAGGATCATGCGGCATCCAAACCCCTAATCCATTGACCCATATTAGTCAACAACCCAAATTCCTTAATTGGAATTATAATAGCATTGAAAAACAACATGTGCCAAAAAACGGCCAAAAAATGGAGCCAAAAAACCACCAAAAATAGACCAATTTTTTTTCCTCGGGGCCTCCCTCCCTCAAACCCCCGAAACTCCCTTTGCTCCCATATCATTGTACATTACATGGGATCAATATTGCAAATAATATAACACATACCCAATAATCTTCCATGTTCTTTCAGGCTCTATATGAGAGACTCCCTAAAGGAGATATAAAAATGCAAGGAACTCATGAAAATAAAGGTAGTATTCAGGGTGAACAACTTGTTGATAATAATCAATTTTCAAGTGGATTTAACTCTAATAGTGGAGTTAATTATGGTGGGGATCCTAAATTCGACTCTCCTAAAATTGGATTAAAGAATTTTGATGGAACAAATGTCTTTACCTGGGAGAACCAATTAGAACAATATTTTGAACTATGTAATATTATGGATGCTAAGAAAAGGATTCACGTATAAACTTTGAACTTTGAGATAAAACCATATCAATGGTATCAATGGGTAGTTAAAAGGAAGCCCCATTTTTATCATTATACTTGGGGTCTATTTACAAGAGACTTAGAAGAACAATATGGGAAAGTTTGGGAACATGACTACTTCAGTCAAATGACAAGAATCAGGTATTGGCCACAAGGGGGGATGACATAAGTGATGAAAAATTGTTACAAGCTTACATGGGTGGATTAAAAAAAGACATTAAACATGAGATTTTATTAAAACATCTTGCAAACATTATTGAAGCTATACACTATGCTCGTCATATTCAAGCCAAGAATAAGGCTACACATAAGTCTATCATGGGAGCATACATAAAAAATAGAGATCGTTTTGGGGTTCATAATACAAACGTACCTCAACCGACAATGTTGACACCTCAACAAATGTATGAAACAAAATCAAAGGGACTAGATTTCAATTGTGACAACAAGTACAGTAAGGGGCATAAATGCAGTGAGAAGAAAGTATTCTACATAGACAATGAAGAGGAAAAAGATCGAGAATTGGAACCATCACAAGATCTAGAGCTAGAAGAGACTACTCCAATGATATGTTGTCATGCATTGGCCGACATGAGTACTCCACAAGCCCTCAAGATAGAAGGATATATCGAAAGAAAAAAGGTAAGAATGTTGATTGATTTTGGTAGTACCCATAACTTCATCAATTGAAAATTATCAAAAGATCTCAATTGTTTTGTATATCCAACACCATATTTCCACGTAATTATTGCAAATGGAGGCACCATAAATTATTCTGGGAAGTGCCATAGTATTAAGCTCAACATGGGGGAGTATTTATTGGATAGTCCCATGATTTCCATACAAATAGGTGGTGTTCATGTTGTATCAGGGGTCCAATGGTTACAATCATTGGGAACAATGGCCCTTAATTTTCAATATCTATTCATGAGATTTTCCTTAGAAGGCAAGGAAATTGAGCTTAGAGGTATCCAAGGGAAAATATCTAAAGTGATAAGCTCTAACAACATGAAAAAAAAACTCAAAAAGGGACAACATGGTGTAATTGCATAATTAAGATCAATATATGTTCAAACATCTAAATCCTCTGCTCCAATGGATCTCCAAAAAGTTATCAACAATCATTCCAAGGTATTTGGAGAGATGCCTAAGGGTCTTCCACCTACTTAAGATCATGCCCATGATATTCATTCGAGACAAGGAAGTGCACATCCAGTATTCCATGTTTCTTTCTTAAATAAGATATTCAATGACAAGATACCAATGAAAAATATTTTATCACAGATGAATGGAGAAGGGAAAATTATAATAGAACCATAAACAATCCTTTAAATAAGGATTAAGAAGCTACAAAATTGAGCAATTATTGAGTATCTCGTCAAATGGAAGATGAAACATGTGAAGATGATGTGTTCATGCATACACGCCCACGGTTTTCAAGTGTTGAGTGCAACACTTGTTTGAAGGGGAGGGGCATGTTAAGACCTAGACAAACCCCCATACAAATCCCATGTTATGTATAAAACCCCTTATTAATCCCCTTATTTAATTATTACATTTATTGTGTTATATTTATATGTAGGCTCTAAACCCTTTCCTCGCACCATTTCATTTTTATTGTACCCTTTGTCTCCTATATATACCAAGAATACCTAGTATTAGGATCATATTATCACATATCATATTGTATTTTGAATTTGATATATTGTAAAACGAGGTTTCCCCCTCAAAGTGGATTGTAATTCATTGATTTTTTTTTATCAATTTTAAGGCATTAGATCATAATATGATGAGTTGGGTACAACGATGGGAGTAAGTGACAACAAATTTCATATCAGAGTAGATGATGAAGTTAAGAAGTTGGAGGAAAACATATTTTCCAAGTAACATTGCAACATGACAGGGAAAAAGAGTTACCTTATCGAGATATTGTATAGATGAGTCGAGTTGCACAGATGGAGGATACCATTTTTGACATAGAGATGTTCTTTTGTACAAGTGAGTAAGATGATTGGACTGACCATAAAACTAATTTGACACTTGGATGAGTTAGTGTGAAATGACACAACAAAGGGGTCAGACTCCAAAAGTACAGTGATTCATTTGTGTGAAACTTGGACATTGTGAAAGAACTTCTTGACGGATTTGGACAATGAAAGCAGTAGGGAGAAAAGTGCAATCTTGCCTTGGTGTTTTTGTGTTGAGCATGTGTTGGACATTGGAAAAAAATGACCATGTTCAGTTGTGTGATGACACCCTCATGAATTGAACATGAAGTTGGATTATCTACCAAACTTGTTCAAAACATGGGGGTTGCAACCGCGTACAGAGGCATGAGAAAGTTTAGTTGGAGTATGGGTGTAGTAGTTTGACACAACAATTCAACACTTAAACATTTTTCATGTTTTGTTTGGGGTTACAAGGATGGTTTCCATCACAACATGGAAGAAGGTGATCATCATGATAGTGGAAGTAGCTTGCATGACATTATAGAAAGAGTTGCGAAACAGACATGTTGGTCGCACCAATATTTTGGGCAGTTTGTATGGTTGCATAGTGTTGCAAATGATTGCAGGTGTTATGGAAAGTTGGGGTTTCCACTTCACATGAAACTTAAGGTTTACACTATAAAATAATTTGGGGTTTCCATTTTGGCACGAAACTTGAGGTTTTTAGTAGAAGTTACAATGGAGGCATGAGGTTGGGAAAATGCTTGGAGACAACATATTTTTGTGGATGTGGTCGAGGGCGAAAAAAAATTGGAGTGGGGGAGGATATAATACTTGGGGCACCAAACCTAGGTGCACACACTTCCACCATAGACCAAAATGAAGGAAATCGGGCAGGTATGATGCTCAGTGCACTTGAAGACACCAAGTCTTCATATATGGGGAGAGTTGAGGTTCCTTGGGCATGAGATGCACCAAGGGGTGACTCCACCCAAATATAGATTACGAAACAATTTAGGCAAGTTGGCTTGACGAAATATGTGGTAATAATATGAGCACATCACCAAATGAAGAAACGACTAAGGTGTGAGAAGGACATGCTTAGGTGATTCGGCTTGACTCACCCAAGGGACGTGCACACCTAAATGTTGAGTCAAATGGGATGAAAGGTGGCATTGGTTGAAGGGTTCGGTGGATGTGACCACGGCAAGGAGGGTGCTCTTAGGTAAGTTGACCCAAATCACCCAAGGTTCATATGCACGTAAAGATGGTCATTCAAATTGTTAACAAGAAAAAACATGACGAAACAAAGTTCATCTCTCCCAAGAGTGAGGAGACGTGCCAGTTCATGAGTTGGGTGCCTATATATGGCCAAGGGTGATACCAAAATGAAGGAATATTGGCAGATACAATCATACTTCACAATCACGGGACTGACGCATTTGAGGCAGGATCTTGGTAAACATGGTGAAATCCTCCCAAGGGGGCAATTTGACCATGGTGGGTAATTTGTGATGCCTTCTAGAGTTTGCAATGAAGAGTAGAAGAGGGTGAGTTTTCTTGAAGACAAGGTAGTCAATGAACTAGCTGAGTTGGGTGGTGAGGTTGGATGTTGCAATTCGCACATACTGAGGCAGGGGAAACATGTATCATAGAAATGAAGCTTGAAGGAGAAGTGGCTCATTTAGCTTTCTAACTATGATAATGAATGGTTTTTGCGAGGTGACTTGACGAAGGTTTGTCTATTGTATTTCACATAGGTTATTGTTCAGTAAACTTTAGTGGAATCTCCTTGTATAAACATCTTCGGTGTGGCATGAGTTGCAGACTTGACACATTGTTGTCTTTGTAATAAAAATTGGGTATTAGACCAGTTTGGATACCTACATTGCATATTCATTTTAATTGTGTATTGATGCATTATATTACTTCTTGGATGTTCTAAGTATAGAAATAATCATAAATTGTTAAAGGATAAATGAATCTAAGTGTTAGGCATAGTATAGGCCAAGTAAATTGGTGCGGTGTTTCCACCGAGTTGAAAATCGATGGTGTCGCATGTTGTTGGAGATGGTGGATGTTTATTCAATCCACCCAAGCTCTCCACTAGTGTGACAACTATTCATTACATTGAGTTATTTCAATATGAACAATCTCCTTGATCACAATAATTTGTATGTCACAAAGTATTTTAAAATTTTAAAGAATTATATTGTTGAGTAAA
>ML798372.1:83348-151731 GCA_009831015.1 Picea engelmannii | reverse complement strand
ACCTTATGAAATATAGAAGGTTGGCTTGAACTAACATCGACACACTGGTAGGAGTAGATGAAGACCCCAAGACCCCTTCCTAGTTCAAGTTAAGAACAAGAAAGGTTATAGTCTCATCAAGCAAATGAAGAGTAGAAGGAATATGATTTTGCATACCTTCACCAATGTCGTCCATAAGCATATCCTTAGAGGAATCGTTCTGTGCTTGATCATCCATGCATGGTGAACATGGTTGAAACTAGCCCAACACTCCTTTTCTCATAGGACTTTGGAACCACAATCTCCTCGGAAGGCGAAATAACCTTCTCTTCCTGAACTATTTGTTTCTTCACCCATATTTTCCTGAGTGGCTACCATGCGAACCTTGTTATATAGTAATTATTCCACAAGTGTCCAACCTCCTAACACATCGAACACCTAAAAGGGACCCTTCAATAGTATAAAGGTTGAACCAACTCCACATTCCCTCACATCATTTCGTGTTCAGTCGATAAACCATCCTTGATGCCCACCTCCACCAAAAACCTAACCAATTTTTTTATCTACTATATCCCATAATTTTTCCTCCAATGCAATGAATCTTCCAATCTGATTACCTATTGAGCTCAACACCTCCTTCCACCAAAATTCAAGCGATAAACTAGGTAATAAAACCCATAAATGTCGTTTGTTCATGGGTTCATGCCAAGGGTCGAAACCCGACTTCCACCTATCCAAGACCAGACTCGAGGGACCCCACAACCATGCATGCTTAAGAATAACATCGGAGTCCCTCGCAAACCTAAATTTGAAACAAATCCAACCCTCGAGCAAGATATTAAATCTCATAATGTATCTAAGAATCATTCACCACCCCACATCTAACCACTGCTTTAGGGTTTCCCCTTCAACCAATTTCCCTGTAAATATGTCGATCCAAGCTTTACTGGATTACTCCTTAACCCTATTCAAAGCTATATCATATCTGAGCACCATCTTAATTCTCTCTAGTTTAAACCTAATACATTTCTTTGAATGACTAGGCCTCTGCCACTCCAATTTGGCTTTAGACTTCAAGTTTTCCAACTGAGTTTGAGCTTGCGAGATAGATGGATCAACATGAGTATGAACCGACTCCTTGTTCTTCCAAGTCATACCTTCCAAAATATGGTTTGGAGTATGACAGATTGTCTAGGCTTGATCTTCTTCGGGTAGAGGATAAGATATCCTATTTACATCATTTCTAACAATTTCCTTAGGAGAATGTGGCAGGAGACTAAGTTCGCCACCTATTTCAACTGTAGTAGACCCTAAGGCCATGACATAAGCGATCTCATCTTCCTTGAATGCGTAATCAGATTGCCATATGTCCAATAATTCCTCTCATGTACGAAATATTGCAGATGGACTCATGAGGTCATCCTCATTGTAATCCACCTCATCCAATGCATCATCCATAGCCTTAGATAGCTTTGCTCTCGGTGACTTGTTAAAGTGTATGCGCAAGTCTAAGTTTGATAGTAGGTTTGGGATGTGGCATTTCAACACAATCTCAAGCTCACTAATTAATGACCAAGCTCACATAGGCCTCCTCCCATGGGTCTTATACAAGCCATCCCAATGTAAACCCTAACCCTACATGATTTCACAGGACACCATACACAATTTTATTGCAAACGATTCACGAAATCATGACAGACCCATTAACATCACTTCATCTCTTTCACCGCAGACCCGTTTGCATCACTTCATCTCTTTCACAAACCCATTCACTTCAAACTCGATCACGTCATCTCCTCTCTTTGCACATACCCGTTCACTTCAAACCCATTCATCTCACCACAAACCCGTTCACTTCAGACCCTATCGCGTAACCTTATTTCTTCCGTAGACCATCTTACAATATATCTACTATAAATATATATCCCATTTCCTAAATTTAAACTAAACATTCACTAAAATTGCCTCTTGCCTCTATATGAAGCCAAATAAGACCTCAAAGCTTTTGATTGGTTAAAAAAAAGTGTCGTAAATATTTTATGTGTCAAGAAAAAATGTTTAATGTTTAATAGAATATGAGACTAAAACTTTGGTTTAAACACTTTGATTTGTGTGTAAAAGTATTTAAAAAACAACACATCACTTACAATAATCTATATTAGCTTCAAACAAGAACTAATAATATAAATTATGTTCCTCTCAAAATCTTATAAACTTTGTAATTCTTCACCATAGTTAATAATATGAACCTCCCAAACTCTCTTCCTACATATTTACAATAGTATATATTACTTTCAAACAAGAACTAATAATATAGATTATGTTCCTCTCAAAATCTTGAAAACTTTGTAATTCTTCAGAGCTAATTAATACTCTTAACCTCCCATTCTCTCTTCCTACATGTTAGGAAGGCTTAAAGGCTTTTGCTATTACCAACTTCCCTCCTATTTAGGACTTGCTTTTGTGTTCCTCTTATGGGATATTGTTCCCTCTTATTTAGGACCCGCTTTTGTGTCCCTCTTATGGGATTATTGTAAATTGGTTACACCATCTTCATTTAACTCGCAAATCACGACTGTGTAATACCCTTAACCACATGCACGCAATCAATTTTAAAAATTAAAGTGCACAACATTTCACACCAAACTACTTGATTCTAAATTATAACCACATAGTTATGAAAACCCACTTCCTCACCTAAACCATAAATATATCACTATATATGACTTCCTCACCTAAAACATAAATTTATTACCATGCATTACCAGCCATACAAGACAAAATAATTATTCTCATACGTTAATTTTAGTGTGGACAATACATTTTATATTTATATTTCACGACCATTCCTCACTTTCGTCTTACTTATTAATTTCATTCATTTGACTTCAGTTATTTAAAATTGTGTACTTTGATATTTTTCTCTTTTGGTTTGGGTATTTTGATAGGGATATTCAACACGTTTCATATTTAGCGGGTTATATTAAAATTGGGAAAACAAGTATGACAAAATATCGATTAATTAATTAATTTTGGATTGATGTAAAGAGAATCCAACTTCTAAAAATTAAATAAAATTTTATGGAGTTAAATTATAAATTTTATTATTATTTAAAAAAAAAACAATTTAAATATAACATATAGTATTAATTATTGAAAAGTTCAATATTTATCAAAGTTAGGTTGGAATGAATTGATTTTTTTTTTATAAAAAATAAATAATTTGAATATAATATTAATTATTGAAAAGTTCAATATTTATTAAAGTTTGGATGAATTTTAATTTCTTTTTAATGAGAAAATTTCATTATATAAAGGTTTTTTTTTTAATAATATTATTGTTTTTATTTTTATTTGGTAATAACTCCAGGAAAACCTTTAGATATTTTCCTCATTTCGAGGATGGTACCTAAAGGGCTCAAAGTCGTTTCAACAATTTACTCATAATGAGTTCAACATGTCCTTAACAGGAATAGAACGTGGGTGGGGAGGATAAAACTCCAATCCACAACTATACGAGCTAGACCCAATTGACATAAAAGGAGGCTTATTGCGCCATGGCAAACAACGATTAATAGATCCTTTAATGGATTCCCACAACACAATGCATAGTTCTAAATAGCTAAATACATGCAAAAAGGAAAATACTAATCGAGAATTCCAAGTGTTCTTGCAGGTAGCCTGCCTAACAAACTAACTCAAAACATAGATGACACGAAACAACATTTATACTAATTTACTATTGCACATTGTTCTAGTCTTCTTGCTCCTCACCAGAGTGATGGGTACCATCATTGCCTTCAATTTCAATGGGAACCTAGTTCTGGTACACTGTTTCAGTGTCAACTCCTCCACTTTGGTTAGAACTATGAGTTCCATGGTTGTTTGAAGCCAATGAAAGATTGTACACCCGTTGCGCTAAAACCAAAGCCCAAAGTCTGCTACATTTTGCTTCCAATGAGTCAATTTGACATTTGTAGCTGAGGAGAACGCTGTAAAGATTAGCATTGTGTGAAATGTTAGACTGCTCCGATTCTGCCACCTTGAAAGTGATGATCATGATTGCACTATTGTTGGTCTATGCAATTTCCTCGTGTCTGTGAAGGATTCTTTTAAACTCCTAAGCGTCATCACCTACCATCACTGCCCCTGCCACATGCCCTTACAACACAAAGGTATATAACACCGGATCATTGGACTCAGAATTGAAACCCAATCTTGGAGAGAAGCCCTAAATTCTCTTGGCTCGGAGGCCTCTACAAAATTCCAAAACCATTGTTAATGAATTTTGGGACAGAGAATCCTCCTCTTTGACCAAAGCAACTCGGAAATGGGGAATCCTCCAGATTCACTGTCTTGCCTTAATTGACAATGTGTAGCTCCACCTCTATTGAGCCACTGAAAAATCACCCTTTGTTAACCAATCTTGGTTTAACTCCATTCGCGACCGAGCCCCAAATTTGCTAAACCATGGGGATTCTCTCCCTCTTATATTCCCATATCCATTACGTCTCCCCATGACAAAGCATTGATCTCCCTCGCGTGGGATCCACCTTATTAATTGTATGCAAGCTTGCTTGCTACTACCATCCCTCTACCACCTGCTCACCATACATGACCTTAGGGGGAGCCATGCATGTTGTCCTTTATATATGATCCACTTGGCAATTCAAACAATAATTAATCTCCCACTAATTAAATGACTAGGGGATTGTGGCATAATGAAAATCCCCATTTTCCATAATGTTGCCCAGGCTTAATGAGAACACCAATTTTGCCCAAGCATGCGCTTCTTCATTCAAGCCCCCCTTGATGTGGTATATGAAGATCTTATCAAACTGAGAGATAATCTGCTTAATTTGAGCTACAAGGCCTTAAATTTGATGCCATCCAGGAATCGACTAGGAAATTATTTCCGAGATGATTAACAATGAAATCCCCAAAGACCATCAGGGACCTAATTCCTTGATTTCTAGATATATTAAGCTCGTACCATAGAGAATAGGCTTCAACAAGATTATGTGTCACCTCCCCTAGACCCCACACGTAGTGCACAATCTTGTTCCCCATAGGATCGTGGAGACTCCTACTCGCACTCGCCGCCCTTAGATGTACCTTCATCTTTTTTAATAATGAATGTTTTTATTATTATTATTTTCATTTAGAGATTCGATGGTCCTCCTACTACTTTGAATTCCAACCATCTTGTTGAAAAATCCCCAACTGGTATGAGGAGACCATTTGCTAGCACTTGGACTTGAACTTGAGGACTCCTAGAGTCCCAAAAGATTGGAGGAGGGTGGCTTTGAAAATCCATTTACAAGCTTAAGCCCAAGCTTTTATTCCTACTTCCCTTTATTACATCGATCATGTTATTTATGTCATAGCCTTAAACACATGATAAAATGGTTCTTGCTTTGTTGCTCAAAATAATGGGAGGGAAAACCAATATTTTTGGCTTGAAATCTGGCAAAAAACATTTTAAATTAATAGAAATGTATATGTTAGATGTTGACATTGTATAATCTAATTGCATTAGAGGTATTTGAATGTAGTAAATTCATTTTTATATTAAAAATAACAATTTCATCCATCCAAAATTACAATTTCAATAAAGATTGATTAACCACAATTCAATCATAATAAACCCAAAAAATGAAAAATATAAAACATTTAATTTCTTTATTAATAATATATTATAACTTCTTAAAATTATATTTATAATTATATAATCAGTCTAAAAACTATATTTATAACTATAAAATCCTCTCTTTCTAAGAGTACCGAATAACATTTCTAACCTAGAAATTCCTCCCTTATAAAATTCTATTGATGATATTTAGCATAAAATCAAGCAACGTATTGTGTAAACCTACGAGATACCAAACTTCATTTCCTTTATGTTCCATTTCATGAGCTATAGTAGCGTAAATAGGTAAGGAAATGTTCGTTAGCTATTAAAATTTAATTCCGAAATTGTGGAATTCAACTGTTGAGATCCCCAAATTCCGTCATAAGAATTTAGTCTAGTTGTCCCAAGAGCAGAGTAGATTAGTAGGCAATCCTGGTGACCCGAGCCACATACCCATACATATATCTAAATTAATAATAATTAATAACAAAGTGTGGTTGGTTGCTCATACGGACACTCGACTCTTGGGGTTCCCTTTAACCTATTTTTGATTCCTCTATTAGAATTAGAGGGATTTATTGTATTCGAGTGTATAATATAATTTCTGCATCATTCGGATGGGTACAGTATGCTATCGAATTCTCTGTCAAATTGCCCATCGCGAATGCCCATTTTAAGATTTCCGAGGAGTTTGTCTGTCTTCAGGTAGTGAGGTCCGTTGTCCAGGAGTTTGTTTTGACATATTAACAGATCTATTATCTCTTATTCTATCCTTCTTTGCATGCAAGCAAATAAATCCGATGGAAAACTCGGCGGATATCGAAAAGCAGGGTAAGATTGCTTCTTTTGTTGAAATAGTTGGGGATTCCACAGACAAAGCACGACAGTTTTTGCAGGTTAGTGTGTTGGTTTATTTATTTATTAATTATTATTAGAAATATTACCATGACAAATCTATTTATATTTGTAATGTACACTAATCGAATAATAATTTTACATTTTATGAGAATTGGACTGGTTATTTTTGAATTTTTTCTGGGCCCATGTAAAATCCGACCTTTGATTTAGTATTAGTTAATCTGCTCTCTATATGATTGATTCGAGGTTGAATACCACGGTCTGGTTTTAAATTAATATTGGTAAATCCGTGGTTGGATTATTATTTCCTCGGGGGATTAAGCCCAACCATTCATTATTCCTAGTCTGAAGCCCGTGTTTCCCTCCACATTGGTCATTACATCCTCTCGGCTTTCCTCATCGCTGCGTGTTTGTTGATAATATATGACATGATTAACCAACCCTCTGGGCATTTGTCTGTTTTTGTTGTCCCCTCTTTTTGCGGGTTTGGTTGGGTTGGTAAATCCGTTTAAAGTTCAAACAATCTATGTACTTTTCATAGATTGCCGGGGCTTTAAAATCTGGTAAATGGAGGCCAACATTATATTATATTGCTGCAGTAGCCAGCCAGCCAGCCCATCTAGTTGGTTTGGCCCTTCATTAGAGATTGAATTTATTGAAGTTGTCAATTGTGGGCTCTTGTTCTTGCTCTCAGTCCTCCATCAAGCACCTGGCTTGAAAGGTGATATCCATCATCATATAATATAGATACACTGTAGCCATCCATCTTTAATAACGTAATCGGGCTCTACGATGTCTTTGTTTCATTGTAGGAAAGGAAAGCCTCGTAGAGACATTTGCTCGACCGAACATCAAATTCAAATTGAAATTTGCTCCCTTGAAAATCCTCATAAGAAAAACACCACAGCCATGCCATATTCACAGTTGATGAGAGTATTGTGCTAATATTAACATCGACATCCTAGATAATTAATGTTAAAGTCGAGGCTTTATCAGTGCACAGAAGCACTGAAATTTTGTTTCTTTCTATTAGAATAGCATCGAGAGCCTTTGTTATGATCAAGACTTTGCTAGATTTAGTATTCATTATCTCATTTTAAATTTGAATATCAGTGCTAGTTTAATGTAGAAGTAGGATTCAATATTATTGTCAGTTGAGAATATGCATATCATGTTTCAATTATGTATATTACAGAGTCTAAGTCTGGATTTGGTGTTTATTGCTAATCAATGATAGTACAGCACATCGTACGCTTTGAAACGGTTCAATGGTTTCAATGCACAATAATTTTAAAATAGCAGGTAGTTTTGTTTGAAGGAACACCGAAAAGTTATCTGCTACTTTGAAGTTTGAACAAAAAGATGAACCTCGAATCTAAGTTGAAATTGCTCTTCATTGTATACCGATTTGTTTCGTATTAAGCATTATAGCTTCAATTATCTCATTTATTTGAAATTTGAAGTCTAGGTTATCAGTGTGTATATTTGCCAGCGACATTTTTAGACAATCTGACATGAAGGGAACTATTTCTGTTGCAGAGGTTAGATGGTAAAAGTGGGGAAGCAGTCACTATGTTGAAGGGAAATAAGCATGTGACTAATTATTTTGAAAGTTTGGGATCTTAGTTTCAGTCATAATAGTGGAGCAACTTGGATTCATCATCCAAAGCTCATATCATTTGGTTTGTTACAGTGAAAGGATACTTTTTTCGAAGGGAAACCTTCTGGGAAAACCCAAGGGATGCTTCCCCACGTTTGTAGATGGCATCCCTATTAAACCCGTTGGCGTAGACTAATGTGCCTCACCCAGGGGGATTTGAACCAGACACTTGATGGCATGGAACTAGCCAAATGCCCAGCAACATTGGCGACCACTGGTTGAGCTAACCTCCGGAGCTACAACGAAAGGATACTTGCCTATGTGTAGTTTGCACAATAGCTTCTTGTTTTGCATTATGAGTTTTTCCTTAAATGATTACTAAGAATGGTAATACTCAAGAGTATCAAAAAGTTTCATTTGGGACAAAAGATTGCTGCATTGATTCACAAGAACGTTTTTGAATATGGCTTTAAGTAGCAATCCTTTGCCCCTATGGACCTTTCCACGGCCAACTTGTTTAAGAGGATCCAGAATGGTCTCACAGGGACAAAGGATTACAGCTTAATTCCACGTTTAAAATGAGAAAACGACCATTCACAAACAGCATATATGAATTTGTTGTGAAGGTTGAGCCAAAGTGGGAAGAGGATTTGATTGCATCATAGTTGTTTGCAAGCATTGGCACACAAACTGTAAACAATTACTGTAATTACTTGTTTCCATCCTAGACTTTGAAGTTTGTGGGCATCATGTAGGAACAAAATTTATTTGGATGGCCTAAGTTCTAACCATCCATTGGACAATTGAAAATGCTTCAATACAACTTATTATTGATATGAAATCCAGGAAAGCTCCTTGGCTGCTTGTAGGCGGTTGTGATTTCATTCTATTCATGGAAGCTCCTTGGATCCTTGTAGGTACTTGTGATTTCTTTCTTAGAAATCAACATCAACGATAGTTTTGAAAATGCAAAACGCATCTGGAAAAAGCAGAGCTAACCTTTCTCTGGGCATACCTGAAAATATGCATTGGATTAGTCTAGTCTTTGCGTGGGGTACCTGGTTTTGTGATCTCCATAGGAGTCAATTTGTGGATTTTTTAAAGGTATTATCTTCAAACTGTTTGGGTGGGTGGCTGCTTTTTTATGTTTCCTTTTTATCCATGTTAGCACCTTCTTTGGTCTCTTTATGTTCGAGTTTGTTTTGGTACATAATTTATGTGCTTTACACAAGATTGGAATGTGGTATGCAGGTTTCCAATATGACTATTGTCCTGGTGTTAGAAAGCTGCTTATATTCTCATGATAATAGGTTCTTTTTAGAGTGTTTAAGGGATGTGACTCGTCTATAATTAAACTATTTTTTATCTATTTGCAAGGACTTCTATACCAACTTTCATCTTATGCATTGATCAGGATTCAGAACACTATTAAATTCATGTGTTATTAAGAATATTAATATCTGAATGTTCTGTTTTATTTTATAGGTTGAACCATAAGGATGTGTTCGCGCTTGGGAAATTGTTTTTTCTTCAACTTTTTCTTTTTAAAATTGTTCTCAGTAAGTCTACTTTTTGCAGGCGACCAACTGGCAGCTAGAGGAAGCAATACAGCTATTCTATGCTGATAATGAAGGTGGAGCTGGGACACCTTTCACTGCTCCATCAGAAAGTGGATCTCAGGCATCTCCATCGACTCAAAATAGGTGTGTCACAATAACAGATTTTGTTTTCAATACAGCTGTTATACATTGGTCTGTATGAACACTGCTTCGTTTATGGTATATTGTACTCTGTCATCAAAATATTCATTTATAAATAATTTGCTTGTGTTCATACTTGAGCATTGGATTTTAATTCTTAGTTCTTCTCTCATATTGGGCTTGTGTTCTTGATACTATACATTTTATCATGACAGGCAAGATAATACAGCGGGCGAGTATGTACGTCCACCATTACCTGTTAAGAGGGAAGCATTGTACGATGATGTTTTCCAATATAGGTAGGTTACACCTTCCCTGTCTACTTCAACTGTTCTGCAGAGGCTTTTTCTTTTCTCTTTGGTGGATTTTGTCAGCCAAGATGGATGATAGACAAATTAATTATTCTGCAAGGATATTTTCGTAGAAGACAATGTTTCTCTTCTGCCACACTTCATCTCCACACTTTATCAATGGTTCATTGGGCTGTTGCAACCTTCATTTTTGAAGTCTGGAATTCCACTAAGTCCACCTAAGCAATCATTTGCCATATGCTTTCATTGAAGGCAGGATCTTACTAAATCCATTCAAATTTTATATGCAATTCAATTACCATCAGCTTTCATCGAAGGCATGGAAGGATTCACCTTGATAGATGGAGCATTTCAACCAATGTACCATTTTTGTTGGAGATTTATTTTAGCTTCTTATTAAAAGAGTCTTTTTTATTTGTTTCAAAATAATGATCTTCTTCCTCATCCGATTCCTTGTCTAAATTCCAAGAAAAATTGCTACTTTCACTCTTCCTTGTTTTACACGTCAGTTGCTTGGACTCTACAACCCCAATCCCCATGGCCTGACTCACCACAATAAAAACATGTTCTTCCCTTTTTAATGCTACCTTTTCCCTCTTGTTTTCCTGATTTGCTTTTACCTTTGCCAAAGAAAAGATGTTCCCCATTCTTGATCAATCCCACGATTCTCTTTTTCAATAAGAGATGAAATCATGGTTTCTACAGACTGATGGAATATTACTTACTTTGAAGTTTGAATACAATATTTTTATATCTTGGGGGTAGGCTGTTTAATAAAACTGCTTTCGCATCATCTTCTTCTACTTTTATAACTTCTGCTTTCTGTTGTATGAATGCCTTTAATGCATTAACATGTCTAGACATAGTTTATCCTTTAATCATTATAAATCTCCAAAATTCCATTTCTTTAAAAGAAACTTTGCATTGTGAGCCTTTGATCCAAACAATTTATTTAATTGTTCCCAGATTTCCTTTGAGCTTCTAGATAGATCTAGATGGTGAACTTTGAAGTTGAGTATCTGACATTACTAGACCAATATTTGATTTTGCTTTATCATCTTTTAACATTTATTCAACTGTTGTTTTTTAACAGAAACAACTATATTTATAATTTGATATTACAGAGAAGTCACCTTGGCTATTCTCAGAAGGCAAATATTACATCCAATCGGGGGCTTGGAATGTTTGCATTTACTCGTGTCCCCTTTGCCGAACTGTTTCAAAATTTCCTCTTCAAGGCCTGATAGACATTGGAAAAAGAGCAAGAAACCAAATGCACGTGTGATCAAAGTTACAGCAATACCATCAAACCATCACAGAATTCTGCTGAACTGAATGTTAGTTGCCTCATCATCGTGGAGCTCAGGGTGTTTCACTGAGGGTTAGATTCTACGTATTTTTGCCAGCTGACTGCTCCTCGATGCCTCACAGCCAGCTTTGAGTTCTTGAACAATCTCCACCAGGGCTCTGAACTGACACTGCAGGGAGTTGACAGATTCTTTGTTTTGTGTGATTCTTGCGGCCATCTCTGCGAAGTTGGCATTGTGTTGGTCGTGCTGAGCATGAAGGAGGTGAATGTGTTTAACAACCTCGGCTTTGTTGATCCAACATTCTACTTGTCTCCTCTAGTCCTTCTCCAACCTCTGCTCCAAGCACTTTTACCTTCTCACCATCGTGGATCTCTTATGTGGCACATGGTGGCAGGATGGCACTGACAATTGCATGCCATCTTGGTTGTTCCAATGCAAACTGTCCGCAACAAGGATATCGGGGAGAATTAGACGCCAAAATTCTCTTGGTGGCACGATGCCACTGACAATTGCATGCCATCTTGGCTGTAACTTGTTCCAATGCAAACTCTCAACAACGAGGATATTGGGGAGAAGCCAATTTTCTTTGTACATACCATCTTTTACACCTATTGACAGGGTAGTATATTTTATGGTTATTTCAGGTATGGGAATCAACCCCATTGGATGAAGCACAATCTCCTAATAAACCTCCAAAGATTTCCCCATGCTTGGAATGGAGAATGAATTTTCCTTGGTATTTCTTTAATCTGTGTTCAAGCAGTAACCTATGTGTGAATTGACACCCTTTCTCCTGAAGGCTTTTAAATTTGACGGGACAGGGGTTATCCATTCAACTAACTTAGCAACTGTGACTGTTTTGTTTCTATTCTGCTTACAACACTTCATACATTGATGTTCATTAAATGTAGTTGCAATTTTATGTATGTATAAAAGTTTCTACCATTCTCCAAGCCGAGCAGAAAAAAATACCTCTCTCAGCTAGGGCAAACTGTGCTGTGTCCAAGGCAAACTATTTTCTTCATTTCTGATGTTGGGTGCCTGCAGTTTTGTCTTCTATGTTTTCATGAGGATTTTTGCTTGGGTTTGTGTTTGATATTTCTCCTAGTCATGCGATTTCAGGCTGCTTATGCATTTTGCTGCAGATCTGGTTGCAAATTCTTCTGTGTCTCTTGTGTCTGGAGTTGCCAGTGGTCTGTGTTTGTGTTTCTGCTCTCTCGCTGTCTGTGTGTCTCTTTTCTTCTGAGTTGGGTCTCCTTTGCACACGAGTATCCCCTGCAGTTTATGGCAACTGTGGAGTTGGCTCTGCTTTTGTCTTTTGAGCTAGCCATGCACAGGTAGGTGCCCTGTGGAATTGATTCTGAGTCGCTATCGGTGCTATGCAGGTTTGATTCTCTGGGTTGCTATTGGTGCTCTGTGGGTTTCATTCTTTGAGTAACATTACTTATGCTGCATTGTTTTCATTTTGCTTCAGGCATGGTTTTTTCTCTTCCTGAGTTGTTCTTGTGGACATGGAACAATATGGTGTTCTGCAGGTTTGATTCTCAGAGTTGTTATGGCTCTTCGGGTTTGATTCTCTGACTAGCTTTATTTATGCTGCACCATTTTGGTTTTTCTTCAGCCATTATTTCTTCTCTTTCTTTTCTATTCTCATGGGTACAACATGATTATTCTCTTGTTGGGCTCTTCTCATGGGCATGCCACAGTTTTTTTCTCTTCCTGTACTCTTCTCGTGGGCATGCATTTTCTCTCTTTTAAGTTTTATTGTTAAATTTCATTTTAATATCTGTCTTCAAGAAATCTCTAAAGTATATAATGTTGAAAAATATTAAAATCCTTTTAATAATAAAAACCTTGAAATAATGAAACTTGCCTCCCTTAAGTTTTCTCACGGGAACTTTTTGTCTCCTTTCTTTGTCTTGGCAATCATAGGCACATTCCCTGCTATCGCATGTTTCGTAACACTTTCGTTCTCCAACTTCACATATGCTTCAGAATTAGTATCATGCTCTGATTCCATGTAGAAAAATAAAAATACATGAATACATAGGAGATGTGGAGTATAAGATTTTATTATCAATGAAGTTATTTGAAACAATGAAGGTTGTACTTTATATTTCATACATAAGGTAGTTGTGCCACCTACTTGACCTCACTACCATCACTCAATATTAATTGTTAGGTTAGTGCACCAAGGATATTCTTCTATAGGGCTGGGCACATGTGTGGCAGATTTGGGTGCTTTAGTTACAGCAGCATTAGACACTCAGCAGATCCACACAGCATTGATTTCAGTGCAGCAAGATGGTTTGTAAATGAGGGTACAGTTGTAGAATAGACTAGAGGGTGCACCACTACCTTTGTAGGCTTCTGGCATTGCATGCATGTGCCGGCCATAGATAGGAAGGGATAATGTTATCCTTAGATACCAGTTCTAGGAGATAAAGTGCCGTTAGACAGTTTGCATGTCATTTCTGAGTTAAGTAAAAGAGGGCATATACAATTGCATGTGTAGCCTGAGTTTTACAAAGCAGTTTTCTAGTTTTAGTTTAATTCTAAGTTCAGTTAGCCACATGCAGTATAGTAGGTAGGGTGTAGATCTGAAGGAAGCCTTATCTCTTCCTTGGAGTGCACTAATTACAGACTTTCCCTGATGCAGAGATAAGGGCGCAGTAGATCTAGGAGTCGGATCTATTTTTGTAATCCTAACAAGACCTTTTACTGTTATAAAAAGAAGGCGGGGTTATGGATCTTATTCATTCAGTTCGGCAGTGAGCAGTGAATTAGTTTGCTGTTTTTCTTATAGCAGATTTCAGTTCAGAATTAATGAGATAGCAGTGAAGGTTTTGCCAGTTCATCTACTGAGTTTCTGTTTTGCTTTTAACAATGATTTAGCAAGTGTGCTGTAATTCTTTTTTTTTCTGCTTAATAACAGTGATGTGATTTAGGACAGACTTGTGAGTTTCCATTATATTTTTTGCAGTATGTGTTTGTAGACAGACATTATTAGAACAGCAGTTTTGAGTGGCTTTCAGGTTTCAGCTATCTAGTAGTTTAGGAATTCTATTAGTGCAAAGTCTGTTTACCATGGTTTAGAAAATCTAATATGGTATGAGAGCGTAGTTTTTGAAATTTTCCAGAGTCCTTGTAGGAGGGTTTCAGTGGGCAGTGTGTCCAAGCTTTAGTGATTGAAGTAGAATCGTGCTAGTGACCGGCACGTGGACCTAAGAAGGGTTGTGGGGTGTGAAAGCTATTTTTGATCCAATGATTGTAGATTGTAGCTTGTTTGAAGCAGTTGCGACAAAGACAACTCCCAGTATGTGAAAGAGTCACTTGTTGGAGGGAGCCTCCAACTTTGTGCCGTGTAAGTTGAGACTGTAGAACATCTTGGGAATGATAGACTTATGGTACCTTGTGGGGAAGGTGGTTGCATCGCCTACAGATCCCCAAAATATGTCGGAACACAACAAGAGGGCAATAAACCTGGAATGAATCCTGTTGTATTCGAAGAAGGATTACTTGATCCCTCATATCGCTAGGAAAATGATTTCCAAAGACATGTATGATGGATTGGGAACATTGTATTAGAGTGTGAATGTATCAAGGAAGATGATCTTGAAGAACAATCTCACCTCTACCCGCATGAGCAAAACAAGTATAATAGCAAGCTATCTCATGAAGATAGTAAAGCTAAGAGATTATATTGCTGCAATTTGGGACACAGTTGAGGATAATGAGCTAGCTTGGATTTTATTCACCATGGCACAACTTTTTGGAAGTTATCTATGGTTGGGAAAGTTTACCTAACTTCGAGTAGTTATGGGATGCTTTCATTGGAGAGGAGATGAGACTACAACAAGTCTCAACCAGTTATGAGGATGTTCTAGACCTAGCCATCAACATGAAGGTGGAGATGGGAGGAAAGAAAAAAATCAGAAAGGTTTAGAAGAAGAAATAAGGTTCAGGGTCTTTTAACTAGTAGAAGAAGGATTTGAGCCATATCAAGTGCTTCAACTGCAACAATTATGGCCATTATGCTTCTCAGTGTCATTATGCTTCTGAGAAGAAGGGGAAGGGTAGCCAACAACAACAAAAACAATTTGTAGTAAGTTTTGAAGCTTCAAGAGTGGATGAGATGATTGCTTAGTTTGACACAACCTTCGCCATGGTGTCATGCCTTTCCACCAACAATTATGGCCATTATGCTTCTCAGTGTCCTGAGAAGAAGGGGAAGGGTAACCAACAACAACATAAACAATTTGGAGTAAGTGTTGAAGCTTTAGGAGTGGATGAGATGATTGCTTGATACAACCTTTGCCATGGTGTCATGCCTTTCCACCAACAAAGTTTCATGTGTTGAGTGGTGTGTTGATA
Source organism: Picea engelmannii (assembly GCA_009831015.1). NCBI lineage: Eukaryota > Viridiplantae > Streptophyta > Pinopsida > Pinales > Pinaceae > Picea > Picea engelmannii. The sequence continues at coordinate 135,967 of ML798372.1, read as the reverse complement.
GTGGAGCCTTGAGATACATAACTCTGAACATATCAACTTTCTTTAAGTCAGAGGAATGAGATATCGACATGTAGGTGGAGCTTGGTGACGATGTTAAGTACCCAGTGATTGCATTAGGGTCTATCTCATTTTGCATGACATCCAGAGAAGTTTTGGATCTAAATGAGGTATTGTATGTTCTTGGTATGACTAAAAATTTCCTTTTGGTTTCATGTCTAACATATTTAAAGTGCAGGGTTGAGTTTGATGATCAAGAAGTGATCATAAGAAGTCAAAACCTTGATCTTGGTTGAGTTTGGGCCAGAGGAGTCAGGGAGGGTGGCCTTTACTAGTAGATCTAGTGAAGTAGAGAACCTTGTTGAATAGAAGTGACAATTTGTGCGAGCTTTGGCACATAATATTTGGTCACCTGAACTATGGTTCCTTACCTCTTCTAAAGGACATTGTGGTTGGATTCCTTGACTTCAAGGTGGAGAAGAAAGTAGTGTGCAAGGGATGTGCACCCTGCAAGCATGCCAATGTTGCTTTCCCAAGCAGTTAGCACAAATCAAGAGGGATTCTTGATCTGATTCATTCAGATGTCCGTGGACCCATGTCTTCAACTTCATTGATAGGCAATCTTTATTATGTTACTTTCATTGATGATTCTTTTAGAAAGAACTGGATATATTTTATGAAGACAAGGGATGAGGTCTTTAACAAGTTCCAAGAGTTTAAAGTTCCTATTGAGAACTAGACAAGTAGGAAGATCAAGGTACTAAGATTGGACAATGGAGGGGAGTATACCTCCAATGACTGTGATCCCTTTTGCAAAAAACCAAGGATCAAGAGGGAGTTGATAGTACTTTACAACCCAGAGTAGACTGGGGTTGCTGAGAGAAAGAACAGGTCCATAGTGGAGATTGCTAAGTCTATGGTTCATGACTTAGATCTTCCTATATGCTCCTTTGGGTAGAAGCATGTTGTATTGAACTCTACATACTGAACATATGTCCTCATAGGATGTTGAAGGACAAGACTCTAGAAGAAGCCTTCACATGAGAGAAACTAGATGTTTCTCATTTTAGGGTGTCTAGGAGTTCGATTTACATTCATGTTCTAGAGGAGAAGCTTGAACCCTCTAGCTTGAAGGGTATTCTAGTTGGTTATAGCGAGTCCTCCAAGACTTACAAGATCTGTGTTCCATCTTAGAGGAAGATAGTAGTAAGTCGGGATGTGAAGGTGATGAGGATGCATGGTAGTCTAGGTTCCAGGAGCTCCTAGTAGTGATTGAGGAGGAGACAACACTTGCTCCAAGTGTTGATCCACAAGGTTTATCCTTCGGTATATAGGCAATTGATTGGATCCTTGATGTATCTACTATCTAGTTAACACCAAACCTGATATATGTTTTGCAGTGAACACCTTGAGCCCTTCAAATATCGAATCCAGTTCATGGTTGAGCTGAGGCAAATTCACTGGATAGCTGGAAAACATGTGCTCTGATATTTGAAGGCAACAGCACATTATGGCCTGAGATATGTTGGAGATGGTGAGTTAGTGTTGCATGGATTTGTTGATTATGACCAGGCAGATGATACAAATGATAGGAAGAGTACTTCGGGTTGTTGCTTCAGTTTGGGTTCAGGAGTGATTTCTTGGTTCAACAAGAGGCAGGCTTTAGTGGCATTGAGTTCAACAGAGTCAGAGTACATGGCAGCTAGCGTTACTAGTTGTGAAGTCATCTGTCTTTGCAAGTTGATTGCAGAATTGACAGGTGAGATGTTGGAGCCTACCATTGTTGTCTTTTGTGACAATCAGAGTTGTATCAAACTATCCGAGAATCTACTATTCCATGACTGCTCCAAGCACATTGACATTAGGTACCATTTTCTTGGGGACATGGTTTAGATAGGAGTAGTTGCTCTAGAGAATATCCAGACAGATTAATAGGTTGCAGATATCTTGACTAAGCCCCTAGCCAAGGGGAAGTTCGAGATGTTTAGGGAGAAACTTGGATTAGTGGAGAACACTTTCCTTGGTAAGGGGGTGTATGTTGGATAGTCTCTACAGGGTTGGGCACATGTGTGGCAGATCTGGGCACTTAAGTTACAGCAGTATTATAACACACTTGGCAGATCTGTACAACATCAATTTTTGTGCAGCATGATGGCCTGTAGATGATGGCACAGCGGTAGAGTAGACTAGAGGGTGCATCACTACTTTTGTAGGGTTCTAGCATTGAGGCACATGCATGGACCAACCATAGATAGGAAGGGATAATGTTATCCTTAGATTCTATTTCTAGGAGATAGAGCGCTGTTAGACAGTTTGCATCTTGTTTCTAAGTAAAAGAGGGTGCATGCAGTTGAATGTGTTAGCTTCAGTTTTATCAAGCAGTTTTCTATTTTTAGCTTATGTCTAAGATCAGTTAGGCACATGCAGTCCAGTAGGTAGGGTTCAGATCTAAAGGAAACCTTATCTCTTCCTTGGAATGCACTAATTACAGATTTTTTCTCATGCAGAGATAAAAATGAAGCAGATCCAGGAGTCATATCCATTTTTGTAACCCGAACAAGACCTTCTTACTGTTATAAAAAGAAGGCAGGGGTATGGATCTTATTCATTCAGTTCAGCAGCGAGCAGTGAATTAGTTTGCTGTTTTTCCTGTAGCAGATTTCATTTCAGAATTAATGAGAAAGCAGTACAGGTTTTGACAGTCCATCTATTGAGTTTCCGTTTTTGCTTTTAACAGTGATTTAGCAAGTATGCTGTCATTCTGTTATTTTTTTTTCTGCTTAATAATAGTGATGTGATTTAGGACAGACCTGTGAGTTTGTCATAATTTTTCTGCAGTATGTGTTTGTAGAATTTAGCATTATTAGCACAGCAGTTTTGAGCAGTGTTGCAAATATCAGTGATATATTTTCAGCATTGCGATATATGATATATTGTGATTCTTTCATCTTGGCGATATTATTGCCAGAAAAAATCATGATTTTTTCAAATTTTGAATATATCGTGATATTTTTAAAATATTGCAATATACTGGCAAAATATCGCGATAAACTGGAAAATATCCAGAGTCAGTAGATTTTGGATTTTTTTGCTCAGTTTGAAGAGGGAAAGCAGGGGATTGAGAACAAAGGGTTGTTCACTGTTACATTTGCCCATGAAAGGGCTACAGGGAGGGGGTTGCTTTAGATGTTTAAAAAATTGAAAAAAATGAATATTTTTATATTTTTTAAGTTTGCCAATATTTTTTGATAATTTCCTATATTTTCGCTGATGTTGAAAATAAGTGTTTTTCCAGACCCTTGGCAATATATTTGCCGACATTATGTTTGCAACATTGGTTTTGAGTGGCTTTCAGGTTTTAGCTATCTAGTAGTTTAGGAATTCTCTTAGTGCAAAGTCTGCTTACCATGGTTTAGAAAATCTAATGTTAATGACACCTTATTAATATATAATGGTCACTTAATTTAATGTGACCTTTAATACAAACTGGAGTTACCTTATTAGTTTTAGACTCCTAGTATTGTAGTGTTAATAATATTCCAAGAATTTTGACTTTTTGAAGTTTAAAATGACCTGGAAAAATGTATTAAAAGGTTATGATAAGTGCAAAATATTCATGCTCTCCTTTCTCAGTCTCAGGCTTCTTATGGAAGTCAACTTGTTTATTTGTATGCAAGCATCATATTAATATCATACTCCTGAGCTTTATTCAGAAAATTCTATTGTTATAACAAAATAATCAAATGCCTAGATAACATCGTCCCATTGAAATTATATTATCCCTATTCATGGGTAAGAATCCTTTAGTTTACACTGTTAGGATTTAATCCACTTGACGCTGACAAATTTTATCATTTCTGGATCAGAGCGCAACGGTTGGCACAGTTGTCCAATCAACCAAATTCCGTGGATGCCTTTCGGAACTTTGAAGATGAGGCAAAATATCGCTCCGTGTGGGCATCTGATCCAAATGGAAACTCTTCGATGGATGGAGCCAAAGACAATCTTGCAGCTCTTTATCGGCCACCTTTTGCACTGATGTTCCTAGGCAGTTTTGAGCAGGTCCTTCTATTATGCTTGCTTGGATTCATTTAATATGGGATAGAAACGAAATATGCCTTTGTTCAATAGGATGATCAACTATATCCAATAGTGAGATGTTATGCATTCACTTACTTTTGGTAACTGAATAATAATTTTTCCCAAGTATTTTTTTTTCTCTACCCTTATTTCAGAGTACTATATGACTATATCAATGATATGCAGGCAAAATTAGAGGCTTCGGGACAGGGAAAATGGCTCCTAGCAAATGTACAATCCACTAAAGAGTTCAGCTCTTATATGGTAAGCAGTATTGTAACCTAATAATGAATATCACTGCACATACACCTTTTGCTGACAGTTATTAGCATAAATGTGCTGGACAGTTATGTTCCTAATTTGCTTTGGTGCACAGCTTAATAGGGACACGTGGGCCAATGAAGCTGTCAAGGAGACTATCAATACAAGTTTCATTTTCTGGCAGGTTAGGTGTCTGGTTTCTTGTCTTTATATTTCAGTATGATGAATTTAGGTTGTCCTTTCTTGTTTACGTGGCTCATTTAATGTTTCTCTTTGTTAATATTAGCAGAGTCTTGTTCTCCACTTCACATTTTCCTTTCATTCTTGCCCCTTTTTTGTCATTTAGTTCTCATTCTTGTACTATTACATGACAGAAATGAACTATGGGCCTGATGTGCTTATTTTGTAGTTTTGCACCATTCTATATGTAATATGCTGGCTTGTTTTGTATTTGCAAATTCTTAGAGGCCAATTGCAGAGGGTTTTATAGCTTTTACCACGGGATCCTTTCTATTGCAAAATTGCATGCAACTAAAATCTTGTTTTGAATAGAACCTGTTTATAGTGCTTACCCTGTTTGCTTAAAAAATACTTGTTTTGTAGATGCCGAGGCATAGGTTAGGAGAGAAAAATAATGTTCTTCCACCTCTGTTGAGAGGACTGCTTGAATATGCAATCCTCTTTGAACAGAATATATGCACCCAACTATAAGGTCCAAATCTTTTTTACAAATCTGTTTGCTGTCTTGTCTCACTATACAATGCCTTTGTAGGCTGACTAAATAGGTTCAAACTTCATTTATAAGGTGAAAACATGGTTTCCCAAGTTTTGTTTGGTTGTAGGCTGGCCTGATTATGCAGTGCTTCTTTGAACAAAATAAACACATCAAGCTAGAAAATAGGATTCTCAACTTCTAAATTCCGAGTTGAGAATTTTATGGAATTTGTTTTGGAGGTGCTGAGCTTCTCCTTAACAGATTATAGAGAGGATTAATTCTGGCAAAATTAGGATTCTAAGAATGATTGTTTGAACTTTTTATTATTGAGCATTCGATTAATTAAAGGTTGAACAAAGAACACTGTTTACAAGTGGGTTGAATATCAGGGAGTTGGAATTTAAGAATTAGTTTTTTGATCTTGGTAGAAAATGGGATTTCCAACAACTGCAATTATGATTTTGTAACAATGCCATATATAAAATGTTCAAACCCTTGTCAAGTTTTTAGTTGTAATTCAAAATATTGTAAAACTGAAAAAATTATATGGCAACATCTTTCAAAAAAATAATCTTAGGTTTGTCATTGCCACTGTTTTTGCATTAAATGTTATTGTAGTTCTCATAGAGGTGTTTTCAAACAGAAAAATATATACATACATTCTTTTATCTGTTCTATATGTCGTGGGTTCTTATCTGAATGTTGGTTGAATGCTGCAGATATATGATGACACTGAAGAGGGAAGAAAGGTGTGCACGTACTATCATCTGACAAAGATGCCAACAACACTTGTTATTGATCCTATAACTGGACAAAAAATGCGAGCTTGGAATAGCATGATTGATCCAGAGAGATTGTTAGAGGTAACCTGAGTTTATGCACAGTGAATCTGAGGATAGTGTTGTGATCTAATGTTGGTTTAGGTTATAGTAAAGTGTTTAGTTTCTGCGAGCTTCTAAGAAAGTTGGCTGTTGATGGTTGGCATACTCAACTTAACTGTTGCTTTCTTTTGATGTTTTCAATGGCTTATTTTCTTTAGGACTTGATACCTTATATGGATAAGGGTCCCATGGAACGCCATCCAACCCTTCCTCATAAAAGACAAAGAGAAGTTGATGAGAGGGCTGCATCAAATGCAAATGGTATGCATAATCATATTTCAACTGATATGGTTCAGTTGTTTTATCGTCTAGAGTTTAAAGCTAGGAATGCTATAATGATAGACATTCTACACATAATTGATTACAATTGGCTCTTGGTACAATAGTCAGCTTTTAAATTAAACCTTGATTACAATTTGAATTTTTTTTTCCTCGGAAAAATTCGTAATTTTATTCATTGAAAGAGAACCAAATTACATTTTACAGGTGCATGAAGCACTCCCCAATCATGGGTAAAAAAGCATAAAAAAAATACAACAATAACTGAGTAAAATCAGTGTCTAAAAGATAGGCCAGAACTGCACGCCCAAGAAAGGACCTCAAAGTGCAGATCCACAGATCCACACTGCACGTCCAAAATATGGACCTCAAAGCTCCAATCCAACCTCCAAAGAGTAGCAAAATACCCAACAATCGTTGCACCAAACAACAGATCCCAGGTCCAGAGAACCAATATCTGTCCACCAAAGCTCCACGGGAGGGAGCCACCGATAGGAAGAAGACCCATCAGGTTCGAGAGTCATAGTACCGCTCAACACAACAATAACCAGAGTATCGTCAATGCCAGACCAGAGAGCAAAATCCCAACCAGGCCAATGGCCGCACAATACAAAACAGAGCATTGAAACTGGTCCGAACTGACGCAGACAAGGCGGGAGCCCACGGGGGCGGAGCGACCGGCAAGGAAGAGCACCGGAACCTGTCCCGAACTGTCGTAGGAAAGGCGAGAGCCCACGGGGGCGTAGCCACTGTCAAGAAAGCGAGTAGAGACTCGCATGCAAGGGAGGGAAAATCCCAAGGGGATGAAGCCACCAGCAGAAGGGCCGCGAACCAGCCAGTATCGCCGAAGGAAGGCATGCCGCCATGGAGAGCCGAGCACCTGCGCGAGGGGAAGTGGCTAGGAAAACCCTAGCCGCCTCCCCCGTCTTCACTCACACCAACATTTTTTGATTTTTATTTTACTGAAACAGAAATATTATATGATATAATCAAAAGGCTGGCTCTTGGTACAATAGTCAGCTTTTAAATTAAACCTCACATTCTTTTCTTTAATTAACATTTTTTATTTTTTATTTGACTGAAACAGAAATATTATATTATACAATCAAAAGTCTGCAGCCAAGGCCTGACAGCAATATATTATATACATGGGACTGTTCTGGAGTTTTCCATCCTATATAAACAGTTCTCTGAGGCTACGAAAAGAAGCTTGCAACAGACTATATGGTAGATGTTCCAAGTTAACCTGCAAGTGGCCTGTTTCACAAAAACACCTAACATCCTAATAACAAAGAAAGACATAAATACTAAAGAAATACATGGAGACTATTTCCTTCTTCCTGGCCAACGTCTGAGAAAGGAGAGTTCTGCTTCTCGATTTCCATTGGTTCCTTCAGCCGGTGGACTGTTTCATTTTCCTTGAACTCATCCTCAACCGAATTCTCTGAAGCCTTGTTGTTTGAAGTGGTAGATAGAGTGTCCTTGCAGAGGTTGAGAGCTGGATTGCGAAGCATTTTGTATTCTGCTCCAAGTATATCAATCCTCTTCTTCTGCTGTACCAATAGGTTCATGATAGTTGCGTGCTGAGATATGCAGTGATGCTCATTCTCATGGACTTTAGAAGTCACAGAGAACATTGAGCTCCTGTTGGACTGAATAAATTCGTCATGTCTTCTCAGAATTCTTTAGAATTCCAACACATCTCTATTTTCCATGCTTGGCAGCCCTAGAAATTGAAACTGGAAATGGGTATTCGAACCTGTGAGTGAGACTCTGTCCAAAGAAACAGAGGAGGCATTGCCAGACCCCCTAAATACCCACAAGGACCCAGAATCTCTACGGAGGTCGATACCGAAATTTTCTTCGCTGAACTCCCCCCGAAAGGCAATCCCAGAGATGAGCACACAGAACAGGATAAACAGGCCAATACAAGTGCAGAGACCAGAATTAAAATGCACTTTCCCACAGAAAGATAACTTCAAAGATTCATCCAACACTCGACCCCCAATCTCCACTGCATTCAGATGAAATTCTTTCGAATTTGAGATGAGATGACCAACAGACTGCCCATAAGCAAAAGAGATACTTACCAGGTAATCGTGTACTCCTAAAGACCAACTGAATATACACCCAATTCCAGATCACGACCTCTCCATTATCCCACAATCTTGCGCTGTTCACAATCATTGCATTCAACAACCACAGGCAGAATAAAGGTTCGCATGTGGTAGAGGATATGGCATGTCCTCGGCTACCCCATCTTGATGCCACAAAGGTGATGTGTGAGGATTTGAATCATGCGATAATTAATATGATTGACGTGCATTTCGAACCATTCCTTGGGGGATAAAAATATGTTCATACACCCCATTTTTAAGTTGTGTTCCTTGGCTTAGCTCCGTGGCCTTCGTTGCCCATTGGTCTGCTTCCACATTGAGGTCTTGTTTGATATGGGAGAAGGAGATTTTAGGAAAGGAACTGGCCTCTTTTTTTGCTCGGGCAACAATGGGCACTAGTTTACTATCCATAGGTGAGGATTTCTCGAGTATTGCCTTGATGACCACCAATGAGTCTCCAAAGATTGATAATTATCTAACATTGGCTTCTTTGGCTAGAAGCAGTCTGCGTAGGAGTGCATATGCTTCTGCCTGGTTGTTTATAGCTTGACCAAGTCCCCAAGCAACGAAACTTACTATTGTTCCTCCGGGATCACGGAGACTCACCACTGTTCTTTCCACCACTAGATTCCTTCTTGATGCACCATCAAAAAATAATAAAAACGACCTTTGCTTTGATCTCCATTCAATAAATTCTTGAGCCTCCATCTGAATTTGCCAATGAGGATGGCTGATCGACCTAGAAAGCATAGGAATAGAGGCTTTATTCTGAATTCTGGACTGATTAAACCATACCTCCTCATCCTTGTCCAAGGGTTGCGCATCAAGTTTAATCCTATCGCTAAGGTAGTCTGATAGAAGCCCTTTGGCTTTGGCAGTGACCATGATTGACCTGTCCAAAATATGATTGAACACTGCATTATTACGTGCCAACCGATTCTTCCACAATATGTATTTTGGAAGAGCATTCCACATCCTTTTACATGCCAACCAAATCTTCCAGCATATGTATTTTGGAACAGCATTCCACATCCTTTTCATTAAATTTTGGTTTTTAACTGATCCTCAATAATTTTTACTCCAAAGGGTGAACATTTCTCTCTTCACTTGACTTCGGATGGTAGGAGTTCGGGGTCCATTCCACGATTGACCTATTTCATCACCTTTGGTTCCTCTTGTCCTTGGATCTTCTCCTACAGTATATCTCCTCGTCTAAGCAGGTCTCTGGGCTCAGGGTCTAGGGTCTTCATGTCTCAACATAGATTTGACTCTCTACGGCTTCACCTTATCTCATTGTATTTTCATTTCATTTTACTCTTTGCATCTTGCCTTTATAGGAGACCTTTCGGTACTCCTGCTTTGTAATGACCTCATTGTACTCAACAGTCCCCTTGACATACTTTTGTGGTCATTACTGGGACATTAATAAAATTATCTTATCTTATCTTGTTATCTACTAGGAAGGCTAGCTTAGTGTCAAATTTTTAGGGCATTCAATGCATTCAATTTCAAATCTGAAAATTACTTCCAAGTGACCTCAAACAGTAAACTAGGGCTGTTATCACTGAATAATTTTACACTGAAATTATGACAGAAAATTACAACGGAAACACAAAGATCAGAGAGATCATCCATGCACATAGGACTCTTGAGAATTTCTATGGACAAAAATAGTCCTCCCAACAAAATTACAACTTCAGCAAATTTCGGAAAAACCCTTCCAACTTGCAAACTTGCTGTATGGCTTGTTGACGTCACCTGTATGGATTGTTGATGTCATTTGTATGGATTGCTAACGTCACCTGTACGGACTATTGATGTCACTTGTAATGACTGTACGGACGCTGGCGTCACCTGTACGGGCTGTACGAATGTTGACACGTGTGACCTGTTTCTCCTCTTCCTCTCACACGTGTGGCCTCCTCTTCCTTGGTTGAAAAATAGAGAAATAATGTTCAAAAACCCTAGGCTAGATTTGCTAAAGTGAAGAATTTCCTTTGTTGAAATTGCCACCCAAATCTCCTTGGCACAAGTGCTCACTAACTTATGCCAACTCCATAATGTCACAAAGAGATGTGATAATGTCTTCTCACATTGCCTCTCCTTTTATAGGAGTCTAATGAGTGAGTTTAGGAACCCCTTCTAAAATCAACATTAAATTAGAATTGTTTATTCCTCCATGTGGGTGTGGGGCCCCAACAACAACAATTCCAAACCCCAGCTCCATACAAAAAGGGTTTTCACAAAATACAAATGCAACGTGAGTGCCAACAAAGATTCCCACATGCCCGACACCAAGGCCAATGTGAGAATACCTGCCCTATGCTACAAAAACATCATCACTCCCGCTTAGCGAGGGAGGTATTCCATCTACCATTACCTGGAAGTAGCTCTGTCTCCCACATTGGAAGGGGCTCTGCCTCTCACACTGGATCCGCTATCACAACTGCTCCCTCTAACACATAAGCAATTCTCGTTGAATGACTTGGACCCTTCTTGGAAGACACCTTGCTCCTAGAAGCTTCCTGCTTCTGAGCATCCTGCATGGCCATCTCAACTCATGACATCTTCTTGACAATCTTGGAAGACTCCTCTCTCCCACCTGAACCTGAAGGTTGACTTCCTCTGGATGGTTGACTCTCCCTTTGAGCTTGCTGACTCCCTCTAAAGTTTGACTCCCTCTGAGTTTGCACAACCTCCGAAGCAACCTGCTCCTTCTTCACTGCCATTTGGCTACTGCTTGACATAGCTTACATAGGCTGGCCCTTTAGCTTATACAAGTTGCTCTTTCTAACTCCAAGAATCACTGTTGTGTCTGAGCTAGATCCTTTGGGCTTGATCAATACCTGTCCATCCTGGAACATTACATCAAATCCTTTCTTCTCAATCGCTAAGATTGAGGGTACACTCTTCTTGAGTTTTGGCACCCATAGCACATTTGTTACTCTCAACATATCTCTTGACTCCATCCAGAATGACACTGTTTCAGATCCCTGCACTATATGCTTGGTACCCATACCAAGTTCCACATACAAATCTGAGTCAGATTTTGTGAAGCTCTCGAACAAATCCTTGCTCCTATCATCTGACATGTGGCTCCACTATCCACCAACCAAGTCCCACTACTAGAAATTGTACCAGAAAGGGCGAAGACCAATAAGAACTCCCTCTGAAGCCTGTCTGGAACCTCATCTACCTTAGTTGATGATGCCTACTGCTTCCCTCTTCCTTTCTTCTGGTGTGGACACTATGAAGCATAGTGGTTAGGCGTATGACAAGCAAAACACTTGACCTTGCTAAGGTCCTTCTTCTTCCTTTGTTTTTGAGCATGTATGACAAGCAAAACACTTGACCTTGCTAAGGTCCTTCTTCTTCCTTTGTTTTGGAGATACCTCTCTCCTCGTAGAACCGTTTCTTTTGCCCTAGCATGAGCAGCTAGGGCCATGTTCTTATCATCACAACCTCTCTGCTTGCCATTCCTAGACTCTATCCGAGCCTCCTCCTGGATGTAATTGATCCACAGCCTGTCAAATGCTGGCAACTTCTCCCGTGCACAAATTCCCTGCACAAATGGTTCCCAAGACCTGGGAAAACCATTCAATGCCACATTCCCCAGCTTTGTGTTATCAACTGCCTCACCAATGGCTACAAGTTGATCATGAATTTTAGTGATCCTCATGAGGTAGCTAGCAACTGTATCTGAACTTGACATCTCAACAGATCGGAGCTGGTGCCTCAAAATCAACTTTCGGTTTGCATTCTCGCTTTGGTACAAGCCTACCAAAGCCTGATACATCTTCTTAACTATCTTCTTCTCAAAAATACGAGGAATCAAGTGATCCTTCACATAATCCTACAACACCTGTTTGGCCTTCACTTCCCTCTTCCTATGGGCTGCCAATTCCTCTGGATCATTAGGATCTTGACTCACCTTCTCAACATAATCTTTGAGATCATTTGCTTCCAAGAGCAAAAGGATCCTAGCCTTTTAGGCCCAAAAATTAGTGGCCCCTTCCAACTTGTCCTCCACTCTAAGAGTGCTCACCATTGTGACCTGCCTAGAACAAAAAACCTGCAGCAACAAAAATCTGTAGCCACTTGTGTTTCAAGAAGATGCCCTTTTCTCTCTAGAGCCTATGCTCTGACCCCATGTCAAATTTTCAAGGCATTCAGTGCACTCAATTTCAGATCTGAAATTTACTTCCAAGTGACCTCAAACAATAAACTAGGGCTGTTATCATTGAATAATTTTACACTAAAATTATGATAGAAAATTACAGCGGAAACACAAAGATCAGAGATAAATCATCCCCATGCACATGAGACACAAATTTATGTTCTGTAAAATTTTTAGATTGAGAATTTTCGAGGACAAAAACAGTCCTAGCAAAATTACAACTTCAGCAAATTCCAGAAAAACCCTTCTAACTTGCAAACTTGCCATATGACTTGCTGATGTCACCCGTACGGACTGTTGATGTCACTTGTATGAACAATATAGACATTGATGTCACATGTACGAACTGTTAACGTCACCTATACAGACTTTATGGACTGTTGACATCACTTGTATGGATTGTACAGACGTTGACGTCACTTGTACGGACTATACAGACTGTACTGATGCTGACGTCACTTGTATGAACTATACAAACGCTAACACGTGCGACCTCTTTCTCCTCTTCCTCTCACACGTGTGAGCTCGCATGTGTGGCCTCCTCTCCTTGGCTGAAAAATAGAGAAAGAATGTCCAGAAACCCTAGGCTAGATTTGTGAAAGTGAAGAATTTCCTTTGTTGAAATTGCCACCCCAATCTCCTTGGCACAAGTGCTCACTCACTTATGCCAACTCCATAGTGTCACAATGAAATGTGATAATGTCTCCTCACATTGCCTTTCCTTTTATATGAGTCTAATGAGTGAGTTTAGGAACCCCTTCTAAACTCAACATTAAATTATAATTGTTTATTCCTCCATGTGGGTGTGAAGCCCCAACATGTGGGTGTGGAGCCCCAACAACAACAATTCCAAACCCCAGCTCCATACAAAAAAGGTTTTCACAAAATACAAACGCAATGTGAGTGGCAACAAAGATTCCCACATGCTTGACAACAAGGCCAATGTGAGAATACCTGCCCGATGCTACAAAAACATCAGCACTTATATGGTGGCTTATTTCAGCGAAGGCGTAGGACCATACTTTCCTTGAAACACTCAAAGAACAAATGATTGATTGTTTCTTCAGTTGAGAGGCACAGATCACACCTGGAAGGACCTTGTATTCCCCTTATGTAGATTATCGGTTGCTAATAGCTTGTTGTGTATCATGATCCAACATAAAATGTTGATCTTTAGGAGCCCATCACTATGCCAAATTTGATTCCAAACTAGGAACCGTTGCGGAAGAGGGAGGGAAGAGATTTGTGATAGGTATCCATCCTTTACTCTATAGATCGAATTTCCCCCTCCCCTACAATTCTTAACATGAAGATCTCACGGTTTGCATCCACTTAGAGCTTGAGTGAGCTTAGTAACCAAGGCGTGTAATGGCTCTGGAGGATCCCTTGTATTTCAGCCCAACCATTGTCCCGATCTTTTTGCCCACATTGATTTATCATACAGATATTTTAGATTCTCTCCATCCAACCAAGCTTTTAATGGGAGAAAATCTGCATTGTAAGTTAAAGCCTCTTTTCCTATAATGTCGTCCTCCCAAATAGATATGTCTTTTCCATTCCTCGGAATCCAGGTTAGCTTAGAGCGATTTAATGGAACAATGGATTTCAATAGTTTCCAAATTTGGGATCCTCTTTGGTTCTCCTCTATGCCTTCTATGCATCTTTTCTTGGTTCCCTTGAAGTATTTCATCCAGAGAATTTTTTTCCACCTGTTTGATATGCCTGTGATCAATCTCCACAATAGCTTAGCTTCCCTTGAAGTATTTCATCCAGAGATTTTTTTTCCACCTGTTTGATATGCCTGTGATCAATCTCCACAATAGCTTAGCTCCCATTGCAATATTCATAACAGACAGGTGTTTGATCCCCAATCCTCCTTTGTCTTTAGGAATTCTGACRACCTTCCAGTTAATTAGGTGAAACATCCGTGTTAGTTTTTTCTCCCTGCCACAAGAACTTCCTTATTTCTCGTCGAATTTGATGCATAATGCCCATAKGAGCCAACGTGGCAGAACATTGAAAGATTTGGAGAGTAGAGTGGACTGATTTTATCAGAACCAATCTTCTTGTGGGGTTCAACCATTGTGTCCCCCATTGGTTGAATTTTGTTTTGATCTTCTCTGTTATATTTAACGAAGATTGAGAAGAGGGGTTGTTAAGAGAAATGGACATTCCCAAATAATTGAAGGAAGACCAATTTTCAACAAAAGGAAATTGCAAAATTCTGGAAATAGAATGCATCACCTATAGATTGATGTTCGAGCCTAGAATTTGACACTTTTGATGATTGATCTTGCATCCCAAAGTATTTATAAAGGTCTCTAGCACTTTATTGAATCTGGAAGCAATTATAATGGACACTCCTAGAAGGAGAGTGTCATTTGAAAACTGGTAGTTATTCAAGCTTTTAGCTCCCCAGACTATTGTGATGCCTGGAAGGTGTAAAATTTCTTGGACCCCAACCCGGTTTCAAGTCTCTATGAGTTTTCAGAGCTCAGAGAATAAATTATGTTACAGCAATATTCTTCAGCAATAAATGTACAGACTTATCTCGAAAACTGAGCCAGGCAAACTCCTCGAAATCTGCACAGATTTCCTGTATGAATGGTATGGTCCAGCTCCTCGATTTTTGTGCCTTCTTGCTGTACAAACTGTCTAGAAACTCGTGCCAAACAGTAAGCTTGTTTTCTGTGCAAAATCTGATTTATGGAAGCATTGGAATGCATGCCAAACTCCTCGGAAACAGTGCTCTACGACCTCGATTTCTGTGCCAATAACCAGCTGTACGGCCTCTTTAATTGCTGTACTTTCTCCCTCTATTTGCGTGCCAATAGCTCTCTTTGGAATTTGTGCCAATTGCAGCAAAATCGCTTCTCTTCTTTAGCTTGACTCTCTCTTGCACTATCCAAAAATGCTCATGAAGAATGCACAGTGGGGGCACCTCAATCCCTAGATAGACTCTTGGAGGGGAAACTGAAAAGTCACATGATCCAATGGTTGAGATTAGATCTTGGGCCATCAAGATCAATGGTGGTGATTAAAAGTCCTTAGTCACCCTTTTCATGAAATGTTCTTAAAGTCACTTTTAACTTTATAACTCATAAAGTTAATGTGCTAGGGACCACATTGGACACTTTCCCACATACTAGGCACCTAGGTTGTGTGAGAACCACTTGTCCAAGGTACACTTTTTAACACTCCCTCTTACTGAGGAAAGTGTTCGTCACCACTCGCTTATCTCTGAAGGCTACAAACTTGCCTCTTCCAAAAGCCTTAGTGAGGATGTCTGCTACCTGCTCATCAGTGGATAGGAACTGAAGCTTAGCTGCCCCTCTCTGAACATAGTCTAGGATGAATTGATATCTAATATCGATGTGCTTAGACCTGTCATGAAACACTGGATTCTCAGAGAGTTTTATGCAACTCTGATTGTCACAGTAAATCACCGTGGGCCTCAACTGCACACCAAATATCCCAACCAACAACTTGCGAAGCCATATGGCCTCACAACTGGCCTGACTGGCTGCCATGTACTCAGCCTCAACAGAACTCAGTGCCACTGACTTTTGTTTCCGATTGAACCAAGACATAACTGCTGAGCCCAATCCGAAACAACATCATGAAGTACTCTTCCTGTCAACAACACATCCTGCCTATCTGTATGTATAACTTGTCAATCTGACTCAATCCCCTCTCACATAGTCCAAACCAAAATCCACCATACCTCATAGGTACTTGAGCACATGTTTTGTTGCCACTTAATGCACTTTCCGAGGCTCCACCATAAACTGATTGAGAGTGTTGACAAAAAAACAAATATCTGGTCTGGTGTTGACCAAATACATCAATGAGCCTATCAACTGACGATAAATCGTGGGATCAACCAACTCTGACTTCGAAGCATTGAGCTTCTTCCAGTTGGTAATCATGGGTGTGGACATGGGCCCACAATCCTCCATCTGAAATCTCTTCAGAATATCAACAACATACTTGCTTTGTCCTAGAAAAATGTCTTGGCTCCTGCCAAACGTCCAATCCCAAGAAATAGTGCATCAATCCAATGTCTTTCATCTCAAACTCTGAAGCAAGACTTCGCTTGCAACCATCTATGAGTCTCTCTACCCCTGTAATGAAAAGATCATCAACATATAACACAAGAATAAGAGGATCATCGCCAACCACAATGTAGTAAAGGTTGGAATCCGCCTCACTCTTCTCGAAACCCATCTGTTGCAAGTATGTATCAATCCTCGAATACCAAGCTCTGGGAGCTTGCTTGAGTCCATATAGCGCCTTCTTCAATCTCCACACATGAGAATCTCTCCCATGCATCTCAAAGCCCCGTGGCTGCTCAATGTACACCTTCTCTTGTATGAGACCATTTAGAAATGCGGTCTTCACATCCATCTCATGGATCTTCCAACCCATCTTTGTTGTAATGGAGATCACTGCCCTGATCGAGGTATATCTAGCAACCAGAGCAAAGGTCTCATCATAATCGACTCCCTCTACCTGTGAGAACCCTTGAGCCACAAACCAAGCCTTGTACTTCTCAATGCTGCCATCTGCAACATGCTTGATTTTATAGAGCCACGTGGAAGTCACCACTGACTTCCCCTCAGGTCTCATAACAACCTCCCACACGTCATTCTTCATGATGGAATTGTACTCTTCCACCATGGCATCCTTCCAGACATGCTGATCAACTGCCTCCTCAAAAGTGGAAGGCTTGGACTCACTGATGCTGCTCACCATAGCTAAATAGCTACAAAATCTCTCTGGAGGTTTACTCTCCTTGACAACCTTCTTGGGATTACCACAGATCCCTGAGCATCCTTCAAAGTGTCTTGAATCCATTTTGGCTTCCTCTTCTTTGAAGTAGCATCCTGTGTAGGGGACTCCTCCTCAATCCCACCACCCGAAGACTGAGTACCTGAAGATGATGATCCCGTGGTCGTCTGAGAACCAGTGGACTGGGGAACAGTACCCTGTGAACTAGTAATCTGAGGACCAATGATTTGTAACTTTGGTACCTGTGAACTAGTCACCCCTGAAATAGGTGGTCTTGAACTTTGTGATACTGTACTTTGCGGTGAACTCACCTGAAGTTGAGGAGCCTATTGCTCCCCCTGCTCAACATCTCGTGACCTTCTAAAGGCTCTATCCTCCTCAAATCTCACATCCTGTCGCACAACTGTCTTCCTCAAAGAGGGGATGTATATGTAGAAAGCCTTCGAGGTCTCGCTATACCCAACAAAAATACCTTTTTCTACCGTGGGTTCTAGCTTTGTCCTCTTCTCCCGAGAGACATGTGAATATGTTAGGCACCCAAAGATCCTGAAGTGCCCAACCACATGCTTCTTCCCAGAGAAAGCCTCCTTAGGAGTCTTGTTTGCCAATACTCTGTGTGGACTCCTGTTCTGCAAATAAACTGTAGTGTTGCATGCCTCAGCCCAAAGAAAGAGTGGTAGCCCCTGATCTTGTAGCATAACTCTCACAGCCCCAACTATGGCCTTGTTCTTCCTCTTAGCAACCCCATTCTGCTGCGGGTTGTAAGGAACTGTCAATTCTCTCTTAATGCCTTCTCTTGCACAAAATTCATTGAACTCATTGGAGGTATACTCACCCCCATTGTTTGACCTCAACACCTTGATTTTCTTCCCTGTTTGGTTCTCCACAAGAGCTTTGAACTCTTGGAACCTCTTGAAGACCTGTCCTTTGGTCTTCATGAAGAAAATCCAAGACTTCCTGGAGAAGTCATAATAAAAGTGACATAATACTCAAATCCACTTAAAGATACAGAAGACATAGGACCACACATATCAGAATGTATCAAATCAAGAATACCTGCTACTCTGCTGACACTGCTTGGAAAAACAGTCTTGGCGTACTTCCCTAGTGCACATCCCTTGCACACCTCCTAGTGCTCTGTACTAAAATTTGGTACCCCGGTAACAATCTCTCTCAATATCTTCAGAGCCCCATGATGCAAATGGGCCATCCTCCTATGCCATAGCTCACAAAGGTCACTACTGCTAGTAGTGTGTATCAATGCTCTAGACTTCTCATGTCGGATCCCAATCGCTTTGGCCAAAGTGATATTGGATCCCTTAGGATACAAGAGCACCTGTTCATCACAGAACACCAACTCATATCCCCTATCCTCAATAGTGGAAACTGAAATCAAGTTCTTCTTAAAGCTTGGAACATATAGGACATCTCTCACCAACATGGGAGGTAGGGACTCCCTTTGAAGGATACTGTCCCACTACCAACTGCCTTGACCATTGGGTCATCTCCAAGCACCACCTCAAGATCCCAATCTTTGTAAGATCTATAAAATGCTCATGAACACCTGTCATATGGCGGAAGGCTCCGCTATTAATGTACCATACACTGGTAGATGTTGCTCTAGATGAAAGACACACTAACAATGAATACTCCTTCTCAAACCTGGTGGAAAATTCCTCCACCTCTGCTGAAGCTCCAGTCTGCTTCTTATTAGGACACTGTCCAACATAGTGCCCCATCTTGTGACATGCAAAGCACTTGACTTTGCTCATGTCCTTCTTCCCTTCATCCTTTGTCTTGTTCCCACCCTTGGAACCCTTCTTGGACTTCTTGCTCTTTGCAACAAGAGCCACATTCTCTTCTTCATTACCATTGGATGAACTCCACTGCACATAACCTCTTCGAGTTTCTTCCTGTATGAAGTCATCCCAAAGACGATCCCGCTTGGGCAGATTTTCTCTTGCAACAATGCCCTCAACAAAGACAACCCATTGCTTGGTCACACCATTCAAAGCAGTCCTCACAAGTTCATTGTCCGCAATCACTTCCCCAACTACACTGAGCTCATCTCTAACCTGTGTTATCTTGGTAAGATATGTGGCAACACTTTCAGTCTTGGTCATTTTTATACCCTTAAGTTTTTCCCTCAATACCATTTTCCGGTTTTCATCGGAACTTTGGTATAGTTTGGTTAAGGACTCCCACCTCTCATAGGCATTAGCTTTACCTGGACCATGTGGAATTACATGGTTCTTAATGGCATCAATGATGATTCTTTTAGCCTTGATATTCTTCTTGGAGTAAGCGGCCAAAAGAGTAGCATTTGTAGGCACCGTCACATGATTCATTTGTGTGCTATTCACAATGTCCCATAACTCACACTCCTGCAGAAGTAACACAATCCTCTCCTTCCATGGGATGAAATTAGCAGCCCCATTCAATCTGTCCTCAACCCTCAAACCAGTGGTCATTGACCTTCACAACTGAAAGACAAGCCCAAAAAACTCTGCTTTGGCGACCTCTCTCAAATCTGAAACTTTTCTGGTGTTTTCTGCTCTTCCTCACTTTGAAGCTCTGATGCCATGTAAAATTTCCTGAACCCCAACCCAGTTTCAAATCTCAATGAGTTGTGTGATAGTTTAATGCTCAACCCACATTGCATTTTCAGCTGCAAATAAATTAGCATAAACAAAAACTCATAACAGGAAACACATGAAGTCTTTTACAGCAATAAAGAACAGAATTAAAAGCTCAGAAAATTTTGGTCAAATTGACCCTGGAAAAATCCACAAGGGGAAAACCAGTGAGAGAGGGGCTTTTATTATTTTCAGAGCTCAGAGAATAAATTCTGTTACAGCCATATTCTTCAGCAATAAATGTACAGACTTATCTCAAAAACTGAGCCAGGCAAACTCCTCAAAATCTGTGTTAAACTCCTTGAAATATGTGCCCAGATTTCCTGTACGAATGGTATGGTCCAGCTACTCGATTTTTGTGCCTGCTTGCTGTACAAAATGTCTAGAAACTCATGCCAAACCGTAACCTCATTTTTTGTGCAAAATCTGATTTATGGCTGCCTTGGAATGCATGCCAAACTCCTCAGAAACAGTGCTGTACGACCTCCTCAATTTCTGTGCCAATAACCAGCTGTATGGCCTCTCAGAAATCCGTACTGTACGGCCTCTTTAATTGCTGTACTTTCTCTCTTGATTTCCATGCCAATAGCTTGCCTTGGAATTCGGGCCAATTGCAGCAAAATCACTTCTCTTCTCCAGCTTGACTCTCTCTCTTGCACTCTCCAAAAATGTTCATGAAGAATGCACAACGGGGGTGCCTCAATCCCTAGATAGACTCTTGGAAGGGAAACTGAAAAGTCACATGATCCAATGGTTGAGATTAGATCTTGGGCCATCAAGATCAATGGTGGTGATTAAAAGTCTTTTTAGTTACCCTTTTTATGAACCACTTGTCCAAGGTACACTTTTTAACAGAAGGTTCCCTACATTTTTCTCTACCTCAAATTTCTTGCTCAAAGAATCAGCCATGATAATGTATAATAGAGGAGACAAGGGGCAACCTTGTCTCAAACCTTGACTTCCCTGGAAAAAGGAGATGGGTCTCCCATTGATCCAGGGAGCGATTCGTGGAGCATTGATACAAGAGGATACCCATCAAATGAATGAAGGGCTGAACCCAAACTTAGACATAACATCAAACAAGAACGAGTGCCTTGGTCAGAGGCGTTAGCCATGTCCAATTTTATGATCAGATCCTTTTCTCTTTTCTCCTTGCTGGAATGAATTGCCCCTTGCACCAGCACTATGTTGTCCACAATTTGCCTATTATGTATAAATCCCCCTGGGTTTTCTGAGATGAGTTTGGGCAATATTCTCTTCAGTCTGGATACTATAATATTCATCATTATTTTATATGAAGAGTTACAAAGGGGGATAGGTTGAAACTGGGAAAAAGAAGATAGACTAGCTTCTTTTGAAATTAAAGCAAGAAAAGAAGAGTTGGTACTACCTCCTAGTTTGGAGGACTTTTGTGCATACTGTAGCATCCTTTCAGATGAGTTTTGATAAGGCTCCAAAAGGATCTATAAAAGGAAATTGAAAACTCGTCAAGTCTAGGTGCCTTGTCAGGTTCTAAGCTCCAAATGGCGTTTAAAATCTCCTCTTCCTCGATAGGATTTAACAATTTTGAATTATCCTTTGTTGAGACGATCGAAGGAATATTTGAAGAAAACTGAGGTCCTATGAGGCTGCCCAAACAGGTCTGTCCTGTTAAATTATTGAGCTTGATTTCTTATGCGGATTATTTCTTTTATTTTTCAACACTTTGATTCCAACTTAATACCTTTCAACAATACAGAATCATAACTGAATAGCAATGACCATGTAGATATGTAAGCATGCACATCAACAACACATATACCCTGTACAGGGAGAAAAACCCCAGCAAACGATCTTCCTTTATTGCATTAATAATGTATGATTACTTACAAATATCCACCATAAAAAAACTGCTCTTAAAAGAGCTTGCCAAGACGACTTAGACCGGACTGAAAAGACCTTGTAGAAGAGGAGAGGCTTTGCTGATATAATTTCTGGTTATTGACCAGCACTGTGGAAGATACCATGCACTGCCGGGGTGCTGCTTTGCTGTCCTTTTCTGGACTGAAATGCAGCCTCACTTTATCAGGGTTATATGCTGTCTCTCTTGACTGATATGCTGTTCTTTTCTTGAGAGATATGCCGCCTTTCTTCTTCATTGTTATGCTGTCTATCCCTTGACTGATATGCAGTTTAATCTCTTAACTGATATGCAGTTTTCCTCTTAACTGATACGCTGATATCTCTTGACTGATATGCTGATATCTTTTAACTGATACGCTGAACCTTTCCTGACAGCCTTCCTCTCCAAAACAAGACGTATAGCAATGAGGGTCGAGCTGTGTATAAGTAGGAGCTTGAGAGAGGAGAGGGACTGTTCGAAAATAAAAGATGTTTGCATGACTTTCACAACTCGTCTTAACTCAAATTAGAACTGGAGAAGATACTTAGATGACTCGACTCTTGCATTACAACTCACCCTTGACTTGGCATGCATGCGTACTAACTTAGCATGCACATGTCATGCATGCATGCAACATGCAATATTATCAAAACAAATAACACTCCTCTAGATCTTTACAACTCTAAATTTTGATTACACATCTAAGCATGCATGAAAATGGACACAAATATTTTTGGTCAACATGACCCAGGATAAAACCCCCTCGGGGAAAACCAGTTTGGAATGAAAGTATATATACTGATGATCTCAAGTAGTGAATACAACAAGGAATACAATACAATAGAACCTGGTAAGATAGCAAGCTTCTCTCAAGCTTGTAGCACATGTTCCAAGAAGAATGCGCCTAGGAAAGTGCGCCCTTCCTCCTTGTTGCTCTATCCATTGAAGTGATGCACCCTCCTTCCTCCTTGGCCCAATGAAGAATCCCTTGCACATAAACAACCTGTTGTGTGCCCCCTCCACCATAAACCAGACAGATCTGAGATAGCACAAGTACTCCTAATGCCAGATAAGCGTGCACCCTCCTCCACAAGTGCGCCCTCTTCCTTGCAATAACCAACACCAACAAATAATAAGGGCCTAAGCTTCCATGAGCCCTCCATGGAAGGAGGCGCCCAAGCTTTCCTCTCTTAATGCTTCCATTCCCATCCTCTTGCCCTTCTCCTAACTCTCTTGGTGAACATACAACTGAATGAGCCTCTCTTTGCTCCTTGCGTCCTCCTTGAGCAATCCATAAGGAAACCTAAATGTGAATGGCTAGGATCATCCCAAGCCATCCCTAATCAATGGTTGAGATCTCTTCAAAATAATCTCAATTCAAAACCCACTTTGGGTTAAGTTCCCTAAGTTCACTTTGATGTCCCCCCATTCACCCACTTAGTGAAGAATTAGTCACTTTAGGCTAAAATGACTAAATTTCACTTTTGACTTAAATCTCCTAAGTAAGTGATATTAGACATAAAGTACATGGCACAATGGTACAAACATCTCTCTCTTGTGGTTAGAGGCACAAAACCACAAAGGGACTACTTTCCAAGGTACCCAATTCTCAACAATATTCTCCATCATGGTCGCCATGGCCTCAGGGGCCGCTACTCCTTGTTCGATGAAGAGGGATCCAAAGCGGGACCAGGCTGTTGTCTTTAGCTCTTGAAAGTCAGATATCTTGGAGCCATCTTCCATTGTAATTTTCTTGACATTATTTCTTATGACTCTTGCCTTGGCTTGCTTATGGAAAAAGGCAGTGTTTCCGAGCTTGTTTGACTAATTTCAACTTCTATTCTTAAATATAGATAAGGGCACCTGAAATCCAAATTCTCCAAGCTGCAACTACTATGTTCGAGACTTCCTAATCTTGCAACCATAGCGGATTGTAGCGAAATGGTAGTGGCCAATAGTCTGTAGAGCCTTGAAGGTGAAGAATAACGGGTTTATGGACTGAAATCAACAATGGAATAATCCTAGATTTTATAATACAGTCTTGAAATTTGTCTAATTTGGCAGCTGTGTCCAGGCCCAATCGTCTGATTAGTCCAAGCGTATTTCTCTTTGATTGGCTTGATATCGATCAAAACCCACTCAAATATTAAATCCTTCATTCTTTCTCTGTACGGATCTTTAAGGATGATTCCCCATCTTTTCTCATTATTGTAGAGGACCACATTGAAATCTCTAGGAATAATACAGTTGTTAACATGCTCCATTTCCTTTAGAGACACTCCCAAAGATGTGAAGATGACTCACATTTGGCCTTGTACTTGTATAAACCTCCTCAGGTGTCAATTTCCCAAGAATGGTATGGGGACTCCATTTTCTTTTGGTCAACTCTAGGCTAGATATTAGCTTTGCAGTTAACTCTTTGAGTCAGTTCATGGTGGACCCTTAGAGAGTGCATTGGATAGTTGCGAAGCATGTGCTTCACTACTTGAGAGGTACGGGGAGTGCCTGTGCCTGTGACTCGGTACTCTGTACCTCTTCAATCTTCTGCCCCGAGTCCTGTCCTTGCTGGTCCTCTACTTGTGTTGGCATATCTCTAGATCTCCTCAAGGCTCGCTCCTCCTTGAACTGCACATCACCACTTACCACAATCCTCTTGCTCATTGGCAAAAAGATGCGGTAGGCCTTGGAGACATCATTGTAACCAACCAATATCCCCTTTTCTCTTGTGGGGTCCAGCTTTGTCCTCTTCTCCAAAGGGACATGACAATAGTAGACACTCCCAAAGATGTGAAGATGACTCACATTTGGCCTAGTACTTGTATAAACCTCCTCGGGTGTCAATTTCCTGAGAATGGTATGGGGACTCTTGTTTTGTATGTATACAGCTGTGCGACATGCCTCTTCCCATAAAAACATCGGTAACCCTTGATCATGTATCATTGCATATGTTGCACCCACTATAATCCTGTTCTTGCGCTCTTTCACTCCATTTTGCTGTGGGTTATAAGGTATCATGAGCTCCTTCTTAATACCCAAGCAGCACAATATTCCACAAACTTATTAGAGGTGTACTTACCCCCATTATCCTATCTAAGTACCCAGATCCTCCTACTAGACTGGTTCTCCACTAGAGCTTTGAACTCCTTGAACTTGTCAAAGACCTCATTCTTGGTCTTAAGGAAATATATCTAGGTCTTCCTGGAGTAGTCATCAATAAATATCACGTAGTAGTTGAAGCCACTAACAGACTGCACACTCATAGGACCACAAACATTCGAATGGATGAGATCCAAGATCCCCTTGGACCTATGCTTGCTAGATGGAAATGCCTTGCGACACAACCCTTACAAGGGTCATGCTTCTCTACTGCAACCTTAGGCATTCTTGTAACTTCCTGTCTCAAATGACCCAACGCACCAAAATGCAAATGTGCCATTCGTTTGTGCCATAACTCTCCCAAATCAATGCTGCTGTCGACCAATGCTTTCGCTGGCTCAAAATGTAATCTGTACACTTTCTCACTACGAACCCCAATCACCTTGTCCATCTTGGCTGTAGATCCCTTTGGTCTAATATACATCTTTCCTTCACGGAAGCTAATCTCAAATCCTTTGTCCTCTAGGGTTGAAACGGATATGAGGTTCATGGTAAGACCAACAACATATAAAATGTCAGCTAAATAGAGTGGTTTACCCAAATCTCTCTGAAATGACACAGTGCCTATGCCTTGCGCCTTATAGCACACATCATCTCCAAGCTCAATATGAAGATTCATGCCTCCCTCCTGCAAGCTACTGAAGAACTCCTTGCGCCCAGTCATATGACAAGAGGCGCCACTATCCACATACCAATATTTGTGACAACTGAGCTTGACATCCATGCAA
This sequence comes from Picea engelmannii, assembly GCA_009831015.1. Taxonomy (NCBI): domain Eukaryota; kingdom Viridiplantae; phylum Streptophyta; class Pinopsida; order Pinales; family Pinaceae; genus Picea; species Picea engelmannii. The sequence continues at coordinate 110,267 of ML798372.1, read as the reverse complement.
TAAGGTAGAAATCCTCCTCAAAGCTCTTCACAAACTCCTCTACTCCTGCATAGGCTGCCATCTGTGTCTTACTCATTTTCTTTTCCGGACATTGTGAGGCAAAGTGCCCAAACTTGTGACACTGAAAACACTTGACTTTGGAGAAGTCCATGTTCTTCTTCTTTCCACCTGCTCCACTCTCGGAGCCCTTCTTCCTAGACTTTCACTTGCCTTGCTTGCAAGAGCCAAAGCCTCCTCATCCACAACCTGAGATGCCGTAGATGATCCACTCGCCTGACCAAGACGAATTTCCTCTTGCACATAATCGTCACATAAGCACTGCCAATCAGGGAGCTTCTCTCGAGCTACAATCCCATGCACAAATGAGTCCCATGGCTTTGAAAAGCCATTCAGGGCTATACGTACTAACTCGTAAACCTCTTTCTTTGACCCAATTGCTCCAAGTTCGTCCCTGATCTGTGTAAGACGAGTGAGGTAAGGAATCACACCTTCAGCCTTAGCCATCTTGGTACCTTGCAACCTTTCTTGAAGCACCATACTCCTGTTTTCATTTTTACTCTGATAGAGGCTACCCAAGGCAGTCCACATGTCTTTAGCTGACGTTTTCCCTGAAAGGTGTGGTATTATATGATCCTTTACCCCATCAAGGTTTATGCTCATTGCCCTCGCTTCACCCTTCTTCCATGCTCCCAATAAGGTTGCATCTATAGGAGCTACTGCCTTATCATCAACATGTTCAAGGACATCATTGACATCCAAGATTCTTGTAACCCTCTCTTTCCCGGTGGGGAAGTTCTGAGCACCTTGAAGTCTATCCTCAACTCTCAAAGTCATGGCTATTTCTGAAAGTGTCTTTGTCCAAACCCTATGTTGTCTCAAAAACTGATCCAGTGCTTAGGTATGAAATCGATCTTCTGTAATCAACACTCTGATGCTGTTACTTCAACAATCCTGCTCTGATACCATGTGAATCCACTAAAACCCAGCAAGGCGAACTAGGAAACACCAACAATATTTTACTCGGAAATTATTAAGCACATTAAAAAATTCTGAAATCGCCCTTCTTAGTTATAGCTAGGTTTTCTTCACAAATTAAATTTGAACAACAAAATTAAAAACTAGGAACAATGTAGAGGATAACAACAATCATGTCACATGAGGTACACAAATATTATGAAAATTATAACCCCTCCATCTTCAATTTGTGGATTTTATTATGCTGTAGCAAATATGAAAATTCTTATAGATCAGATCGATTTATATCAATGGCTGAGGAAACCCCAACGATTTTGCTTCCAAGCACCTGTACGACCTTCTCCAAGCCAAATCGAACCCAACAACACAAAATCGGCCCAACAAACTAGCCTCTGTGCAAATCGTACGATGGCCTGCGTCACCTCTGTGTCACCCTATACGACTCTCTTCAGATTTGAAGTTTCGGCCTCTGCAAATGTTGGGTAAGCAAGTCGATCCACCTGCAAATTCTTTCCTTTGTCCCTGCTACAATCTCTCTCCAACAAACCCTCAAGCAATTCGCTTCTCTCCCTGCAAATCACTCTCTCTCAAGTGAATAATGCACCCCAACCACCAAGTTGATTTCTTTTATCTCAATGAGCAAGCGAAAATCCTATCTCCAAAGAGATCAAGGGTTGAGATCAACTCTCACTCTCTCAATGAGATGGATGGCCAAGATTTAAAGACCATCACTTAAATTATTTTCACTTTTAACTTTAGAAAAAAGATGCTCATTAAGTGAACATTAAAATATAACACATTTAATGTACCTTTTCTAAGTTAGACTTAGAAAAAAAAATTCAACCCATCAACTTGGCTAGTTTCATTATCCCCCTCCATGCTAGCACGCCACCACATGGAAGAAGACCTTCTGAGTTACTCTTCTCAACAGTCGGATTCCCCTACGACACTCGATGACTCTGACAGTGAGCCAACACAAACCCCCTCGCCCCCTTGCCATTATTCATCATATCTAGGAGACATTGACCTCACTGGCTTCACCTTTAGATATTTCTCTCTCTGCTAGTATTGAGTTGTCCAATTCCTACCATGGACACTCTCACTTTGTTTCACCACACTTATGATACTGCTATATACACTTTTTGCTTGGTTGTAATTAGACCTAGGGCTTATTCTTGTCGGATATCTCACTACTTTAGGCTCCTTTCTTTATGTTATTCTCAACATTATCTAGGAGATGCGTTTGCATCCCACATTGTACCCACACTTGTTGAAATCTTCAGTTTCATTGACCTACTTTTGTGGTCATTCGTTGGACATTAATAAAATTATCTTATCTTATCTATTTATCTTGGGTTCAACCTTGTCTAGATTACCCAAGAGTGTTCCCAATACATTTTAGAGTTTCATCACTACAATAGTCGAGAGACAAGTGAGGGAGGCACACCCACACAAGAACCATTGAAGGGATATCATGCTCTGGGATGAAGTCTAGTGTCCAATGGTTCAAGTACATTCCTTTCRAGCCGAAGAAATGAGGACCATTTCTGAAGATTAGGYCCSTGTCCCCCTTGGATTTGYACAAGAATGCATAGAATCCCATTCCATAGAAGAAGTGGYTCATTTTCCCTTTAATTAGGACTTGCCAGTTTTTCTCAACCATATTGCCATGGCCCGAGGGGAAGGCCATATACTTGTGAATTGCCCAATGAGTCCTTTTTTTGCTAAGGTTAGATCCATATGTCTCGATGTTGAGGGAGGKAATCGTACCTTAGGAATTTTCTTTATCCTTTTGAAAAAGAGGGATGACTGAGCTCTTGAGAGTTTCCCAAAGGACAATATCATAGCTTGAAATGCYTGTGCCTCAGAGTCTGTTGAGGGGTGAGATCCCCCTCGAGAGGTGGAATCCATMTTTAGACTCAAATAAAAGACCAAAGGATGTGTGCGCTAGGGCTTTCAGGGCTACTTGCAAAAGTTAATGAAAAATCCTAGAGATTGTAAGTAATTGAAGTCCTTGTACTGGAACAATATCTACAGTATCAAAAGTTCTTTAAGTAGCAATTTTAGGAATAGCAGATGATTGGATTTTCCTTAAAGATAGGTTTACTGTTAATATACAATTGAATTATGATAACATATTTTTTGTCAAATAAAAATATATTTATATTATCAAAAATCCATCAAGGGCGATGCATTATGTACAACTTAGGTACGTTTATCAAAGTTTTCCTTGTTAAACTAGTCTCTAACCCCACTCCTGTGCAGACCAGTACTGATCAAACTTTGCATACTCAAAAATAAAATTTTGTGCAGAGCAAAGTTATCGACCCCACAAACTTGAACCAGACAGAAAAAAGCCTGACCACAAAACTTTTCGACCAAAAAATACATAAAATATTCAAATTTTGTAAAAAAAACATATGTATTCATGTGCATCTAGATGAATCCAAACCATTATACACAAATATGCAACGTCTCTCATGTATTTAGCAAGTAAGGGTGCATATAACCAAAATAGGACTGAATGCAATGCATCTTTGAACCAAAATACATTAATAAAGAGGCTCTAAATGGCCTCTAGAGTCCAAAAATAATCATAGTACTAATGAATAACTATAGTCTAGACTCTACAATTTGATAATATGGTAGAATCATATGAATCCTCATCCCTTACAAACTTAGCATGATTAGATTCTACAATGGGATTCCAACTTGATTCCCCTAGCCCTGAAGGTAGTGGTATCCGTTCAATGTTCAGATCCTCTAGCTATGGAAGTGGGTCCAATTCCATCCAAGAAAGGTCTTCATTGTCAAATGCTGGTGGTCGAGTCTCCACAACCCACTCTGATGAGGGATCAAAGTCATCCAAGACCTATGTTGCTTGATTCAGGGGTCTTGTTTAACAATTGGTTGCACCTCAACCTGAGGTTGTGCTGAACGTAAACCATATCATTCAATGTTCAAATCCTCTAGCTATGGAAGTGGGTCCAATTCCATCCAAGAAAGGTCTTCATTGTCAAATGCTGGTGGCCGAGTCTCCACAACCCACTCTGATGAGGGATCAAAGTCATCCAAGACTATGTTGCTTGATTCAGGGGTCTTGTTTAACAATTGGTTGCACCTCAACCTAAGGTTGTGCTGAACGTAAACCATATCATTCAACCGTTTTTGTTCCAAATGGTTTCACTTCTTGGTGTGTATACACTTAAAAACAGTCCAACTACGTTCACAACCAGAAGCACTGCATGTCTTGCTCAATATATAAATTGCAAACTTTTGCAAATGAGGGCATTGGCTACTGAATTATCCCCTCCAATAGGTTGCAATGAATAATATAATTTGAAAACTTTGAAATTTCTTACCTGGTGGATCCCTTGATTTGCTTCGTATAGCCATGGACATGCCAAAGATACCAACTCATTCAAATGGAGGGCTTACTATGGATCTCATCTTGTATCTTGGGATTAGGGACCATGCGCTTAATGCATTTGTACAATCCTTCTTTTACCTCCTCATTTGCTTCAAAATCTTTTGTATAATGGTACCTTCAAAGTTCAGAAGACAAATCTTCATTAGTTGAGTTTGAAACTTTGGCTAAACTTTTGTAATGAATAACATAACTTAAAAACTTTGAAATTAGTTACCTTGGGTTTATGTAATAGCCAACTGCATGTAAAGGTCTATGGAGTTGTTTGTTCCATCTATCGTCAATGATTTTCCATAGAGGAAGATATTTTTGTCTTTTTTCACCATATGTTGTCTTTATTGCCTCTTTGGCTTGACCCATGACCTCATAAATAAAACCATCCACCATCCACCATGGTAACACTTTCACAAGAGGCTCATTGAATTGTACTATCTCTTTTGCCTTTTTCCAAAAATATTTTTCAAACACTTTTTCAACTATCTCTTTCCCTTCAGCCTTTTTGCTCCACTGAGATGCATTCCACTCATCACAAGAAAATATCTCCCACAAGTTGGCTTTTTGCCGAACCATGGATTGCAAGGAAAGAAAGTTCGTTGCATATCGTGTAATAGTTGACTGAACAAGCCCTCTACACCCAATGTTTTTCCTCATAAGGTTCAAAACCCGTGTGTGGTTGTAGATGTACATGGTTATGCATTTTTCTTGCTCCACACACTTCTTCACTCACTCAATTTTGCCAATATCTTCAAGCATGAGATCTAAACAATGGGCTGCATATGGAGTCCACCAAATGGTGGGGTGTTTTTCCTCCAACATTCTTCCCATTGCAACATAGTTGGAGACATTCTCTGTGATGACCGGTACAACATTCTCCACCCCCACCTCCTCAACAACTTCATCCAAAATACGAAATAATAATTGTGCATCCTTCTCACGATCAGATGCATCCACAGATTTAAGAAACATAGTTCCTTTTGGCTAAGCAATTAGGAAATTAAGAATGTTGTGGGATCTTCCATTAGTCCATCCATTAGACATGATTGTGCACCCTGTTTTACTCCATGACTCATTGAACTCTATGTGGTATTAATCTATTATTTGAACCTCATTTTGTAAAAATGGCTTCCTGATATCATGAAAACTAGGGCCTTTGAAGCCCGGACCACAGGAAGCTACAACATCTAACATAGGTTGATAATATGTAGAATTAGTGGTATTGAAAGCTGCATCATACTACCATCTAGTAATGCATTCCCAAGCAACCTCCTTCTCCATCTTCCATTTAGCATCAATGGTGGGTTGAGCACAACAGGTGGTGCGGGGTACAAAGAAAAAGTCAAGCCTATTACGTGGCCTCTTCAAATTGGATGAACTAGAGCCAGAAACATGTTCTTCTCTATGTCCAACATGGAAACTGGAGGATTCTTCAAAACTAGGCATTTGATCTTGAGGTTCATTGTCATACTCATCATCAGTTAAATCTGAACTTCTCCCTATCTCTTTTTAATCTTCTTGATCTTGGTTTTATCTGCTTGGTAGGATTCAATATGACCTAGCATCTCTGCTTTTAGATCATCGGAGTCTTTTTTCATTTTGCAAGGTTCTACATTCCCTCTTGCATGTGTTAAGTGTGTTTCAATCTATGGATACCCCTCCAACCAACTTTCTTCCAAGTCCTGACAATAGTTGCATACCATTTTCCCCTTGGTATTCAATTGGCAATGATTCCATGCTGGATCCCTCTTCACTTTAGGAGCCATGGCAATTTTTAAACCAACAAAAACATTCTGCAAATAAAACCCTAGGAATTCTTAATTACTAGGAAAAAAACAACAATTGTAAAGAGAAGAAGAGCAGCCTTTATATACCTTCACAAGCCATCCAAATTTAAAGAAGAATAGTAGCTTCTGAAACAGAAAAAATAGCTACATAACAGCCCATAAAATATGAAAATGTACCCTTGAATAGCTACATAACAGCCCATAGTAGCTTCTTGAGCTCCAAACCAGCTCAAGAAGTTATTAAAATGATCCCTTCAAACAGCTTCAAATCTGTCCAAGAAATTCAACCCAAAAACTCTCCAAATCAGCTCTTCAATCAATTCTCCAAATCTATCCAAGAAATTCCTCAAAACAGCCTTGCTAACAGCTCTCCAAAACAGCACAAGAAACTCAGCTCAAAAATTCCAAATAGCTCAAATGAATTGTGTGAGTGAAATGGAGGTGGGAGACTTCTTTATATAGCTTTAGTAGGGCCCCAGGGTTAGGTTTTTTGCTTGCACTTTTATTAATTTATTTTATAACTTTGAGTTTTGGTGGTTTCTAGCCGCGGCCGTATAGAACTGGCTGGTTCTGGTACAGTACTGAAGCGACCATTTCTGGTTCGGAACCCTGAACCGGACCGGTATGTTCATGGAACCAGTTGGACCAGCAGGTTTTGCTGGTTCTGGTCTGGTTCCGATAAACTTCTTCCCAAATTTTGCATGCTAGAAATAAAACAGAGATTGGGCTAGACAGACATTTGATGGCCTCTTCACACTTAAATTTAGTAGATTCCACAATTTGCCCAAAATTCACAAAAAAACATCAATTGGCTTGCATAGCCGAAGACAGGATGAACAGAAATCCTTATCTGGGTTTGAATGGACCTAGACCTCTGGCACAGCTGAAGGTGCCCTGCTTCTCCCGTGAAATTCTCTGCTCAGATTGATGATTGATGTTGTGCAACTTGTGCATAATACCTTTCATCTTCACCTAAAAATCACAACTCACTGTATCACCTTTATATTAGAGCTGTCAATGCCCTAATCCACAGCCATTCGATTCAGCTTACTATTCATGTTCGGAAGATCCTCTATCTCAGAGTTGTCTCCTCCATTTCTGTGATTGTCGTCTTAGAGGCCTCTGTGTTCTCTTTTTCAAGCTTTCCAAGAATCTTCGTTTTCAGTTTAACATTCTGGAGAACCACAAATGCCTGGTGCTGTATCTCACATTTAAGCTCCAACCCATTATACACCTCATCCCAACATCCCCCACAAAATTCTAAATGGCCTCCATCCTTGGAATGACTTCACTTCAGATCATCTTATTTCTTTCTGCAATTGCTCCAGGGTAACTGCTGGAGGTTTCTTGTTATGTCCTCGACAATGAGAGGAAGGATCCTTGGCTCTTCTGGTGCTCATACTGCTTTAAACAGATGCAGGGGAATGAATGTCAGGAGCTTATACCTATAGTGTCCCATCCTCATTAATACAGGCGAAAATCAAAGCACATCCAGATTGATCACATGGGAGTTGATCAACTCTCTCCTCTTTCACCTCAAGGGAAATTATGGCACACAATCTAAGGAGAATTGTGAATTAATGAAGGGGAGGGTGAGAGAGGAGGGGGGGTTTATTTATCCTCCCATGGTCCCATCCTTTTGATTCTCTAACAAATCCATCCACCTTAATATTCTTTGGATCCTGTTTTCCTTCAATGGTCTTGTTTGTTAACTAGTCAGTGACTTGTTTGCCGTTCTCCTGGTATGGGAGAATGATTTGCTCATATATTCAGATGCCTGATTYATCCCATCATCTAATCTTTTAATAAACCAATCGCTACACTTGGCCTCACCACTGGGAAAGATTTTGAGGAGCTTAGAATCCCCTTCCACCTCTGTCATATAATCCATGTAGTTTTGCCACCTCTTATCTTTCAAAATCATTAGTTTGCTGAGATTGTCATTGTTTCCAATGTACTTTGATTTTGCTAAAAAATATGCTTTTGTTTATATATCACCTAGAAGGGTGATATCTGTCACAATCTAAAAAGCAAGGATTTTCAATTTGTTAAAATGTTTGAGGACAATGAACTCGTTATTGGTGCTTTGTGGTCCACTGGGACAAATTTTGTGTAAGTGCTTGGAATTTTTGATAGTCTTTTACTAGTTAATGGAGTTTTATGTCAGTCGGTGTACTTTTTGTTATTTAAAGGAGTTTTATGTCAGTCAGTGTACTGTTTGTTATTTAAAGGAGTTTTATGTCAGTTCGTTGTTCTTTTTGTTAATTAATGAAAAAAGTTTAATTATCCCACATGCGGAAGATAATGATGCAGTATTGAGAGTTTTCGGCATTGCAGTAGGGATGTCTTGGTGAATGCTTGTATGGGAGTTTGCGAGAGACCTCTTGCTGGCCAAGTGCAGCGTCCATATTGCCCTTGGATATTTGGGTTTGAGTTGGCGACCATACCTTCCTAGGAAAATTCTCCTTTGTCTTATGTGCAGTTGAAGAGTCTATTTTATCATTAAAGTTTGTTGAAGATTTTTGTAAATCTTAACTGCCTTGTTTCACAGTTTTTACAATAACTGTTGCATTACTCTAAATTATTGTTTTGCATAGTTAAATCTATCACTGTCATAGCTGAATGTATTGCTTTTACAGTTAAATGTTCTGCTGCTATCATAATGCTGTTGTTATTTGGTGTAGATATTGTCTTTACTAGGGATTAGCCTGCTGTGACAGTGAAATCAGTTTGATACTGATATTTTTTGCTAAGTTGGGCCTGGCTTTTACATCCATATTAATCCACATGTTAGTGCAGTCCTTGGGTTCAAAACAGTGGTATCAGAGCACTTTCTTGGCCTAGTGGTGAGGACTCCAGCAATAGTATCATTCTCATTGACTCTGGATGAGGAAAACTGGGAATCCAAAATAACAGTATCTGTGGAAGAAGCTTATCACATCTCCAATGGACGGACTGATGTTGGCAATGAACTAGATGAACGGTGTTATCATGACTATGAACTGAACCTAAAGACATTGGTTCTATCAATTGAAAATTGAGAATACAAAGATTGACAAGGTAATCAAGACTCCCTCAGTTTTGAGTCCCCAGATTAATATTGTATTTTGTTTATTTGAAAGGGGTCGGAGTGCCTAGGAAATGTAATGCTTTGAACATTGGTAATAATAAAATACATCGCTGGCTGCAATACGAACAAGGACAATAGTTATAGGGGGCTATGATAAAGAGGCTAAGTCTTTCTATTATATTTTATTTACCCATCTTGGTTTTATTTGGGAAAAGTGGTTACATGAACTTCTTGGGTGGAAAAACATGTGGTTCTTGATTTTGCATGTAAATATATAAACCCCTCTTTTGGGCTGTTTAGGGGTTGTTCATCATTTGGTTCAACATTCATTCACTCTTCTTGCTCATTCTTGTGTTTGCATAGGAAAGGAAAACAAATTGCTGGAGGTAAGCAACCATGGTTGGTTGGCTGTAGTAATTACTGGTGTATTTCAGCCATGAATTGGTGCATGTATGCCTGAGATGCATTGGCATGTGCTAAACCTTGTTCACAACTGTGAATCCTGATAGTTTTAGCATTGAGATTTCTTGACTAGAAGCACTGGAGCCCTGGAAAGAGGTGGATAGCATGAGGGACTGCGTGGCAGTGAAGGGGGTTCATTCTCTTTGGGTGGTGCAAGTTGAAGGGGATGAGAGCTGGTAAAATGGATTTTTGGCTGTGTTTGAGAAACCTGTGAGAGCTTGATTGCTCACTAGTTTGGGAAGTTGAGTGTCGGACTGAGACCTGTCCTTTTGGATTCATAGCCCTAGCTCGGGGGTGTCTTGTTGTTCAAACTTCGAACAACAATGTCTAAGGTTGGGTGGAACATCCTTGGTTTGTAGCTAGTTGGTGATTGGTTTTATTAAAGATAAGTGCTCTCTCTCATGTGTTTCTCTGCTTGTATATTTATTTCCGCTGTGTATTAATTATTATCTATGAGATGTGTATTTATAATGTGCTTGCTTGCTAGTTATTGCCGTGCATGGTAGGATTAAGCTTTCTTTTAAAGTTTAGCATGGATCTTGATTATTGCATGTGTTGTTATTGTGTTTCTTTCATGCTTCTTTATTAATTAATGGTTTTCATAATTCGAAATCAGTTCTTGAAGTAGCGTGGCTCAACCTGCTGGTGATTGGATATGTTACAAAGTGGTATTAGAGCTAGGTTCAAACACCGGGCTTGTATGAGCCAAGAACCAACGTGAATTTGGTCAAATTCGTTGTTACAGATTTCAGTCTGTGTCAATTCGAGGAAAAACGATGAAAAATTAAAGTGAAATTTGCAAATTCGTGAGCATAATTGAGTTTTAAATAACCCATAATTGTCTGAGAGGTTTAATGGCATCAATTGGTTGGATTACAGAGTTAGGTTTCGACTTGCATGTTAAAATGTCGTGTTTTAATGGTCGTAGAGTTGGGCAGAGTTTAGTGAATCGACAACTGAGATCATGTTTGATCTCGAGATCAACGACCCATATTCATTTTTAATAAATTTAAAAATTTCTAATGTTTTCGTGGCAAGGTTTACCAAATCAATGATTGAGATTCATTTCAACAGTTGGGAACATGAGACAGATCGACGGTTTGGATTCATCTTTGGCTGTTGGAAGGTTGGAGCAAACCATCGGTCAAGATCTTTTTGAATGGTAGATCGACGGTTCAAATTCATCGGGGATTTGATAAAAAATTCCCAAGTGTTGAAGTTCAACAATAGAATTCGCCGATGGTCGATGGTCGATGGTCGGATTGGTGAATTTGGTGAAGAGTTTGGAGTTGGCCAAGAAAAATTGCCGATGGCCGATGGTTGGGTCGGTCAAATTGGCGAAGTGTTTTAGTCGCCAACGGAAATCATCAACGACTGATGGTCGAGTGTTGGCCGATTCGGCGAAGTGTTTCGATTGAGCAAGAGAAAGCGTTGATGGTAGGAGGGTCGGCCGTTTCGGCGAGGTGTTCGGTTCATTCGAGAGAAGTTGCGGATGGCCGATGAAGAAAAATGAGGATGATGTGTCTTGCCACGTCAACATCCACGTGTCATGCCATGTCCGCCAAGTTGACACCTTAGGGTGATGTGTCATGCCACGTCGGCCAAGTTGACACATTAGGATGATGTGTCATGCCACATCATCCAAGTTGACACATTAGGATGATGTATCATGTGACATCGTCTACGTGTCATGCCATGTTAGCATAGTTTCCCCGTCAGCCAAGGAATGGCCGACGACTGATGGTCGGGTTGATCGAATTGGTGAGGAGTTTCATCCACCAACAAAAATCGTCCAAGATCGATGGTCGAAGGTCAGGTCGGCCGGTTTAGTGAGGTATTACACTTGGTTGCCAAAGGAAAGGGTCAACGGTTGACAGTTGGGTCGACAGATTTGGAAAGGTGTTGTGTGCTTCCAAAGGAAAATGCTGATTGTTGATGGAGCTCAGATCAAAACTTCTAAACTTCTAAACTTCCAAAAGAAAATGCTGATTGTGTATGGAAAGCTTATGAATCATAGAAGACAACCATGGAGTTAGATTTGGAATATGGGTAAGTAAAAATGTGCAGAAAGAGAAAGAAGACACCTGTAGCATACAAGGATAAAATGGGGAAAACAGTCTAAACTTCTTCGAACCATAACCCTTAGCTCGGAGCTCGGATTTGAGCAAACAAATAGTCATTGGAAAGGTCTTGAGGAAGAGAAGACATATATCCACCCAAAATTTTGAATTTGACAATAAAATTTCTCAGAAAGTAATAAAGAGATTTCTCTAGTAGTGAGTGAGTGGAAAATTACAACCTGTGATTGTTGTAACTTTTCGCTCAGAACTCAGAATGAGTCACTAGTATAGTCGTTGAAGAGCTGATTTAAAAGAGAATAACTTAGAATTTGGAGAATTATGAAATAATACTTCATGAGTCGAGCAGAAAGAGGACCTGTAGCATTAATTGACAATTTTTTTATAATATACACAATTCTAACAAAAATGGTTGCTTGCACATTTTGCAGAATTAGGTGATATAAACATCGGTTCAAGATAAAAATGCAGATTTGGGACATGGAGGAAGGAGAGGGAGTCTTCTATAGTGTGAGAGAAGCCAACAATCAAAATATCAGTGTTGGTAATGCAAAGACATAATCAAATGGGCACAAGAGCAGAGGGGAGTCATAAACATTAATAGAGACTGTGAGAAACTTTAGAACAAAATCAAATAAATCCTCAAATGATGCAAAGCCTAAATCAATTGTAGAGGCAAAAAAAGAATGGATTAGACTCAAGACAAGAGGAAGAAGACAAACATCATGAAAGAGGAGATAACTACAAAATAATTGGTCTTTCAAGAAGTGTTAGTAGAACTCATAGACATTACTCACCTCCTTACTCAACAAGGAAATTTTATGCGTCTGAAGAATCCATAAGCAGTCCATAAGTGTCTCCTGTTAGGCACCGAAGAAGACTTGAATCAGACAATTTGCAAGGAGAGATGAGGAAGCTTAAGCCACCATCCTTTGATGGTGAAAGAGAAAGGGAAGATGATGCTGAAACCTGGTTGCTTGGAATCACGAAGTATTTTCAGTTGCACAATTACTTATATAACCTAGAAGCCAGAATTTCCCTACCATTTGCATGGAAAAGCTGCTATGTGGTGGGATCAGTGGAAGCAAGTTGAACACATTAATGAGAGTAGGATCACTTGGAAGCAGTTTACGAGATATTTTCAAAAGGAGTATCTTTCATAGCACTTCTATGACAAGAAGATGTAAGAGTTCTTTGAACTCAGGTTGGGAAGCATGACCATGGGAGAATATGAAAATAAGTTCTTGGGATTGCTAAAGTATGTGGGGTTTATCAAGGATGAGAAGGTGAATATACAAATGTTTTTGAGTGGATTGTCGTCATTTTATAAAGAGAAGATTCAATATGATGAGCCTAGGACTTTGACAAAGACCATTAGGAATGCTAACTACCTGTATGAGCAAGGCAAGGGAAGAGAACCCTTGCAAAAATCTTGGAAGGATAAGAAGAAAGATAAATCTGATCAGAGAAGGAAGGGATTCAAACCTTCTTTCAACAGAAATAGCCCTAATAAAAATCAACAAGATTGGTTTGCTAAGGATGAATCCAAGAGAGAAGAGTCCTTGGGAAAAAGGGGAAGACCACCAATCAAATGTTGGGGATGCAAAGAAGATCACATGTACAAGGATTTCCCTCACAGAGAAGACAAAATGAAGACTTAGCACAACATCCAAGAGGCTACAACAAGAGAAGACATGGGCATAAGTATTCCAAGAATATATGCAGCCTTAGAAGATCGACAAGCAAAACACCAATCCCATATGATTGAAGTGGAAGGTAAGATAATTAATCAACCTGTTGCTATTTTAATTGATTCAAGAGCAAACCATTGTTACATTGGTCCAAAAATAGTGGACATATTTCATTTGGAGAAAAGTAAGCTTGAAAATTCAAGGATCAATGAGACATTGAGAGGTTGTCGAATAAATCTGAATGGAGTAAATACAATTGTTGTTATGAATATCATACCATTAAGATCTTATGATATCTTAATTGGAGTGGATTGGTTGGAAAAAAATCATGTGGTCCTAGATTGCCATGACAAGACATTTGCATGTCTTGATGAAGAAGGAAAACAAAGCTTTGTGAAAGGAATTCCAAGACCTATTTTTATAAAGGAGATTTCAGCCTTACAATTGAAGAGATGTTTCAGGAAAGGATGTCAATTTTATGCAACTGATGTGGAGGAGCTAGAAAAGACAGAAGGACCAAGCCTTGAAGATTTTTCGGTATTGCAAGAGTTTGAAGATGTATTCCAAAAAATACCAGGTTTGCCACCCACGAGGGAGATAGATTTCTCAATTGATTTAGTACCAAGAGCTGCCCCAGTATCAAAAACTCCTTACAGAATGAGTACAATAGAATTAAAAAAATTACAAATGCGGTTGGAAGAACTGTTTTTATGTGCTTAATGAATGACATTTAGAAATTATCTGGATAAGTTTGTCATCGTGTTCTTGGATGACATACTTATTTATTCTAAGTCTGAGGAAGAGCATGGACATCATTTGTGGTTGGTGTTGCAAGTACTAAGGAAACATTAGTTGTATACCAAGCTTAGTAAGTGTTCTTTTTATTAGAAGGAAATCTATTATTTTGGGGACATTATTTTAGAAGAAGGTATAGCAGTAGACCCAGAGAAGATTCAAGCCATTAGAGGATGGCTAGCCCCAAGAATATTTCAGAAGTCAGATCCTTCATGGGATTAGCTGGATACTACAAGATTTTTATAGAAGGATTCTCTAAAATTGCTCATCCCATCACTTCTTTACAAAAGAAGGGAATTAAATTCGAATGGACAACAAAGTGTGAAGACAACTTTAATTTGTTGAAAGAACTACTGACTAGTGCACCTATTTTAAATATTGTTGACCCAAATGAGAATTTTGTGGTATGTATAGATGCATGCAAGGAAAGACTTGGTGGAGTCATGTTAGTACAAATTTCCACCCTCCAATTGAGCTTATAAACCTGTTATAACAACGATGAAAACTTGGCTAATTCAAAGAGAAAATCCCTAAATTGTCACGAGCTAGACCCCTCTCCATTTGGGCTAGTGCTTGCTGGCCTCAGGGGGAAGTCCCTAGGGTGATTAGCCGCTGTCCTAAGTCCGATTTTCTGCGTTTATTGAAACAACCGCTGATATGTTTGGGACAGTGTGTTAAAACTGTTCAAAACAAAGGGGAAAATTGTTTGTTTTTGCTTTGAGGGATATTGCAAGGTTAGCAGTAGCACAATAAAAGAGAGAAAGAACTAGAAAGAAAACTACTCAAAAGATCAACATAAACCACAATGAACAACAAAGAGAAGATACTAATCTACGTGCAAAGTTCACAAAATACCATCAAGAAATAAGGTTAGAACACAAACACCCAATTTCTTTATTGATAGGCTTGCGAGAGGGTTGGTTGCGCCACAATTGACATGTCCGCAATTGATACAATGCTCACTTTGCTCAAAGAAGAGTAACTAGTCAAAGAATGAGAGAGAGAAACTATGCTAGCTGCTGCAATATCCGACCAATAACGAATGAAGACCATCCAATATATAGGAGATGAATGTGAAGAAAATAGGAGTTGATGCGCATGAGGGAATAAGTGTGAGTGATAAATTTAGGAATTAATGCACATGAAGGAATAAGTTGTTAGCTTTTATAGCTCGGGAGGTAATCCGCGCGTTTTGTCTTGTATGCAGAAGTAACCTTGCAATTTGCACTACTAGGCACTTGACTTTGTAATAGGCATTTTATAAAGTGGTAATAAAGCGACTCTTTTATTAAAGTGACTTTTTGTAAAAGTGACCTAATATTTTTATTAAAGTGTCTTTATGTCATAAAGTGGAAAATTACTTTAGTAAATGTAAGTGATTTATTTTGGAGGGAATGAATATTAGATCTTGGCCATTGGATTTAGGGATGGGGAAGGTGAAAAGTCAGTTTTTGTTATAAGAGAAAGCCTAGTGTAGTGTGCAAGACAAGAGAAGAGAGATTTGACAGAGAGCTTGAAAGAAAGATCTTGGCCATTGGATTTAGGGATGGGGAAGGTGAAAAGTCAGTTTCTGTTATAAGAGAAAGCCTAGGGTAGTGTGCAAGACAAGAGAAGAGAGATTTGACAGAGAGCTTGAAAGAAAGAGTAGGCAACAGATTTTGTTATAACAGAAAATCGAGGGCAAGGAAATCGAGGTGCATTCTGGCATGTTTTTCAAGATTGATTGAAGGTTTTTCTTGCTGTAACAGGGCCGTATAGATCAGGTCGTAGAGGAGCAGGTTGGCATGGTTATTGAGGTGTTGATTTGGAGCAGGCTGTACTGGCTATACGAACTTTTGGGCACGAAAATCAAGGCAGAAATTGGGGGACAATAGTGTGTAAGTGGTTTCTCTTGCTGTCAAATGTACTACTGTTGTAGTTTTTATTCTTCTTGAAGCTCTAATAAATCTCTCTCTTGGTGGGTTTCCCCAAACTGGGGTTTTTCATGGCTGGTTGCCAAAATTTTGGGTGTGCACATGTGTTTTGTGACTGCTGTTCATTGTTATTTTCCGCTGCAATACTTGCTTAGTAATGCGTGTTTCTGCTTATGATATAGCTATATGTGGGTATTACATTCAGAGTTAATTTCAGACAGAAATCTGTGTTTACTAAGTGCTTGACAAAAGTCCTATGGGGTTAGTGTGCTTTTGTTACTGATTTTCTACATAAGTGTGAGTGAGTAATGCGCATGGGTGAGTTATGAGTGAGAGTTTATGTGCATGGTGAGTTAAATAATGGCTAAGATGCATGGAGGATAATTTTAGCTTTCCAACACATGTTAGATTGCTAAATTTGGCCAAGGGATGAGGGAGTTATGAGTTAAAGAGAAATTCACCCTATTTTTTAGGAATTTCCTAAAATTTAGGAATTTTGCGTTTAAAAGCAATTTAGGGAGAAATTTTAGAAACTGATTGCATGGAAAGTGAGAGGAATAGAGTGAGAAAATTTAGGCTAAACTTTCTCTAGAAAATGCCACCTCACCCATGCGCCACCTCTTTAGCGTAATTAATTCTCATTTAATACATAATCCTTGGAAAATGCACCATTGGTCCATGATGCCATGTAGATTCCACATCATCTTGATACTCTGCCACATGTCGAAATTCGAGCTCGTCACTTGTCATTGCTGAATATGACGATGACTGCTAAAAATAGAAATTTCCAAAAATAGCCATTCGGTCCCAAAAATTTGAAACTCGTCGAAACTGACCCAAACTGTCCACAAATGCTTGGAATGACTAGGAGACCACCATCATGTGTCTACTGCTAAAAATAAACATTGCTAAAAATAGGAAGTCTTCGCATGTCCATGATATTATACTCATTGGATTGGATTTTCCACAAGGAATTCGAATCCACAATCATAATTGACATGCAAGCCATGGTGCTCAACCTGCTAAAAATAGAAATATGTGCCAAATCATCCTGGAAAATGTCCAAAAGAGTCAAAATGTCTCAAGGATCAATAATATGTGCTAAGAATCTGAATCTGGGGCCTAGAGCCCAAACTGCTAAAAATAGAAAGTTCTTGCATGTCGCTCGGAAAAGTGCTATTTGGCCTAGAATCATGCAAAGACCATCCCTATATACTCAGAACTGCTCCAAACTGTCAAGAGACCCACTCAAACCGTGTCTCCTAAAAAGTAGCAACACCTGTTGTATGTAGACATCTCTCTCAAAATGCATGGGAAACCAAATTAATCCTAACTCTGAACAAAACAACCACGCATCGATCATGTACCTGTCTCTGATGGAAACCAACCTCTTGCTCAACACAAGTGCTAAACTCTAGGAGAATCTTAGAATGCCAACAAAAATAATGCAAGCTGGCTCTTAACCCTCAAGATTTTAAAGGGTGAAAACCTACGGGTTATCAATGGCGACTGTAGGGGATGGGATCCCCTTGTGGGATGTTGAGAACCATACGAATCTATGTGTCTGCAACAATACTGCTTTGTAAGAACTCTGTAAGATGTACGCATGATTCTTTGAAAAGATATGTACCAAAATATACCCCTGTAAATGTGTGGAAGGAAAGAAGGCCCTATAAGCTGACAAAGGAGATCCTGTAAGTTGACATGTGATACCAAATCCTATCCAATGGGCCATGGAGTCAAATCAATATAAAGCCTCCCACTGAATCACTAAAACACAAGGGGCCTCATCCAAATCCGCTACCTTCTACCACCCAATATGTACACTCCTCCCCGTGGTAAATTTGTTGATGTCGACACAAGGGAGAGAGTCACTTAATCAGATGTCAATAATGTAAACACCTGTCAAGTGGGAAGGAACACCACCAATAATGACAATGGGTCCTAAGGTACGAGCACAACTTGTCATTGTGAAAGTCAAACAATGACAAGGATCATCCAGTCGAGGCCCAATTATACTTAGCCTTGTCGGATG
This sequence comes from Picea engelmannii, assembly GCA_009831015.1. Lineage (NCBI taxonomy): Eukaryota > Viridiplantae > Streptophyta > Pinopsida > Pinales > Pinaceae > Picea > Picea engelmannii. The sequence goes on along the minus strand of ML798372.1, from coordinate 92,040 downwards.
CGAGATAACCAATGAACACTCCTGAGTATTCAAATCTTCACCTCCATCTTCTTGGAACTCTGCATGTGACTCAACTGGTGCAACTATTGGTTCTAGATCATCTAAAATTGGGCTATCACCCTCCTGTTCATCTCTGGGAACTTGATACGGTGCAAGTTGTGTTTCATCTTCAATAACACAAACTTCTTGCACTTCTTTAACAACTAATGGTTGAAGATCATCGAGTGGAGTTACCTTCACTGGTTGGTCTGGGACATGGATCGGAGGGAGTTCACAGGCTGCAAGGTAATTTATCTCTAACTTGATAGCGACAGCTTGCACTTCCTCTGGATTTTGAGGGTCATCATTTTTGAGAAAAACACCAAAAATACCATCAAATGCCTCAAGATAATAAATCAAAGCAACAACTTCATTAGGCCTTACTCTGTTAGGAATTCGATTCTAAAATTTGGAAAAACGAGCGTTAAATTGGAAAACAGTTTCACTTTCATGCTTCTTAATAATTGAAAAAACCGTGCATAAGAAGAAAATGTTCTGTGTATTTGCCCATCTCTCAGTGAATTTCTCCTGGAAGGAATCCCATCCATGGATGTGATTCAAGAAGGGACTTGTACCATTCTCGTTCCTCCCCATCGAGGGTCGACACAAACATCCTCATGTTCCGCATCAAAATCACTCACCACTTGTAAAAATTTAGCCAAGTGCTCCTCAACTTATTCTTCCAACCTCCCTGCAAACAAAGATGTGCGTTTAAGCCATTTATGTGTAGGTAAGTCATGAGGATAATCTTGGAATGCATCCAAACTTAGTGGGTCAAAAGTAGAGAATTTCCACCTTACTGGTGGCCTCATAACCGCGGCCATATTGTTAATCGCATATAGAATAAAACATAGCTGCTGCCCTACTGGCTTGAGATGAAAATAAAACCAAAGATGAAGATGTTGAAGATACAGTGACCATAGTGCTCGTCAAAAACTTACCAAAGAACTCAAATATGCATACCAACCTCGCAAGGAGTTCTTGGTGAAAAAGAAGTCTCGTTCCGAGAAAGATGTTAGAGTTCGCTCAAGCTCCGAACTAGACCTTATGAGGGAATCAAAACCTAATGATCTTCTTGTGTAAGTCCTCTGTGGAGTCATCCCTGTATCTTGTGGAGTCGTCAAGTGAGTTAGAAAAATAAATCAATTTAAGTAAAAACTCATCGATGTCATTGTCACCAAGGTTTGCGTCCCCGACAATGGCACCAATTTGTTCGCACAAATTTCCATCCTCCAATTGAGTTGATAAACCTGTTATAACAACTATAAAAACTTGGCTAATTCAAGGAGAAAAGTCCCAAATTGTCACAAGCCAGATCCCTTTCCATTTGGGCTAGTGCTTGCTAGCCTCAGGGGGGAGTCCCTAGGGCGATTTGCTGCTGTCATAAGTCTGATTTTCTGTGTTTATTGACGAAAAACAACTGCTGATATGTTTGGGACAGTGTGTTAAAACTGTCCAAAACAAGGGGGAAAATCGTTCTTTTTTGCTTGGAGGTATTGTGCAGGGTTAGCACAATAAAAGAGAGTAAGAAATAGAAAGAAAACTGCTCAAAAGATTAACATAAACCACAATGAACAAGGAAAATATATTAATCTACATGCAAAATTCACAAAATACCATCAAGAGATAAGGTTAGAACACAAACACAATTTTTTTTTATTGACAGGCTTGCAAGAGGGTTGGTTGCACTACAATTGACAAGTTCGTAGCTAGTACAATGATCACTTTTCTCAAAGAAGAGTAACTAGACTAAGAATGAGAGGAAGAATGAGAGAGAGAATTTATGCTAGCTGCTGCAATATCCGACCAATTACCAATGAAGACCATCCAATATATAGGAGAGGTGTGTGAAGAAAATAGGAGTTAATGTGCATGAGGGAATAAGTGTGAGTGAGAAATTTAGGAATTAATGCGCATGAGGGAATAAGTGTGAGTGAGTAATGTGCATGGGTGAGTTGTGAGTGAGAGTGTATGTGCATGGTGAGTTAAATAATGGCTAAGATGCATGGAGGATAATTTTAGCTTTCCAACGCATGTTAGATTGCTAAATTTGGCCAAGGGATGAGGGAGTTATGAGTTAAAGGGTAATTTGCCCTATTTTTTAGGGATTTCTTAAAATTTAGGAATTTTGCATTTAAAAGCAATTTAGGGAGAAATTTTAGAAACTGATTGTATGGAAAGTGAGAGGAATAGAGTGAGAAAAATTAGCCTTTAGTGGCTAAACTTTCTCCAGACAATGCCACCTCACACATGTGCCACCTCTTTAGCTTAATTAATTCTCATTTAATACATAATCCTTGGAAAATGCGCCTTTGGTCCATGATGCCATGTAGATTCCTCATCATCCTGATACTCTGCCACATGTCGAAATCTGAGCTCGCCACTTGTCACTGTTGAAGATGACGATGACTGCTAAAAATAAAAATTTCCAAAAATAACCATTTAGTCCCAAAAATTTGAAACTTGTCGAAACTGACCCAAACTCTCCACAAATGCTTGGAATGGCTAGGAGACCACCATCATGTGTCTATTGCTAAAAGTAGACACTGCTAATAATAGAAATTTCTCGCATGTCCATGATATTATACTCATTGGATTCGATTTTTCACAAGGAAACTGAATCCACAATTAGAATTGACATGCGAGCCCTAGTGCTCAACCTGCTAAAAATATAAATATGTGCCAATTCATTCCTAAAAATGTCCAAAAGAGTCCGAATGTCTCAAGGATCAATAATATGTGCTAAGAATATGAATTTGGGGTCTGGAGCCCAAACTGCTAAAAATAGAAAGTTCTTACATGTTGCTCGGAAAAGTGCTATCAGGCCTAGAATCATGCAAGGACCATCCCTGTATGCTCAAAACTGCTCCAAACTGTCAAGAGACCACTCAAACCGTGTCTCCTAAAAAGTAGCAACACCCGTTGTATGTATACATCTCTCTCAAAATGCATGGGTAACCAAGCTAACCCTAACTCTAAACAAAACAACCACGTATTGATCATATACTTGTCTATGATGGAAACCAACCTCTTGATCAACACAAGTGCTAAACTTTGGGAGAATCTCAAAATGCCGGCCAAAATAGTGCATGCTGGCTCTTAACCCTCAAGATTTTCAATGGTGAAAATCTACGGGTTAACAAGTCCTCACTCAAAACGGACATGTCATTAGTTATGAGTCCAGAAAGCTTAAAGAACACGAGAGGAATTATGCTACACATGATTTGGAGCTTGCTGCCATAGTTCATGCATTGAAATGTGGAGGCATTATCTCATGGGAAAGAGATTTGAATTAAGAATAGACCACAATGGTCTGAAATATTTTTTTGAGCAACCAACTTTGAATGCCAGACAAACAAGATGACTAGAATTTTTAAGTGAATACGACTTTGACATCAAGCATATCAAAGGAAAAAAAAATAAAGTTGTTGATGCACTTAGTAGAAGGATGTATGCATGCTACAACCATTAGTATGCAACAATCATATTTAAAGAGTAGAGTTTTGGATGCTGCTGTTACAGACCAACATTACCTACATGTAAAAGAAGGTTTACAATAGGAAAATGTACAACATAAAATTAAAGAGTATGAGATGAAGGAAGATGGATTACTTATACATAAAAATAGAATTTATGTTCTTGGTTCCAGAGAACTTATGAATTTGGTATTAAAAGAAATGTATAATGTTCCATATGTCGAACATCCCTGTTATCAGAAAACAATTGCGACAGTAAGAAGCCGATTCTTTTGCCTTGGAATGAAGAATGATGTTGCTGATTGCATTGTCAGACGTAAGGAATGTTAGAGAGTGAAAGCTGAGCATAGACTCCCAATGGGGTTGCTACAACCATTACCAATCCTAGAGAAGAAATGGGAAGTGGTAACCATTGATTCTATCACTAAGTTGCCCAAGACAGCAAGGCAACATGATTCAATAATGGTAGTGGTTGATAAATTGACAAACGCTACTCATTTTGTCCCTGTAAATGACTCAGAACAATTAATATTGCATAAATTTACATGAAGGAAATTGCTAGGTTGCATGGAATACCTAAGGCAATTGTTTTAGACAGAGACACAAAGTTTACTTCAAATTTATGGAGGGGATTATTTAAAGCATTTGGTACAAATATGAACTTTAGCACAACATACCATCCATAGTCAGATGGGCATACATAGAGAGACATTTTAAGAATGTATGTGAAGGATAATCCATCTAAGTGGGAATATTATTTTCATTTGGTTGAGTTTGCCTATAATAATGGGTATCAAGCTTCATTGGAGATGAGATGGGTATCAAGCTTCATTGGAGATGAGTATTGTATGGTAAGAAATACAATACTCCAATGAGATAAGGCAACCTAGTAGATAGAGTAATACTTGGGCCAGAATTGCTCAAGGATATGGAAGACCAAAAGGTTAAAATTAAACAAAATTTGAAGACCACACAAGATAGACAAAAGAGTTATTCAGATAAGAACAAGACAACTAGAGAATTTAAATTGGGAGAGCATGTGCTTTTGAAAGTGAAGCCCAAGAAGAGTTCATTGAAGTTGATAAGCTGTACAAAGCTAGCAGTTAGATTTTGTGGTCCATTTGAGATATTGGATAGAATAAGGTCACTTGCATACATGCTTCCATGAATGTGCATAATGTATTTCATTTATCTTTGTTGAAAAAGTATGTACATGGTCCTAACCATGTTATTGATTGGAATTTGATTTAGGTGGAGCCAGAACGAGACTTTTAGGTCTAGTTGATGCGCATATTTTTACTCTGAAATAGAGTCATAGAACTGGTAAAAGTTCAATGGACCTGCTACTGTCCTGAAGATGCTACTTGGGAGATGAAGATGCCATGCGAGTAGAGTATCGACGACTTTTTGAAGAATTTTGAAATTTTGATTTCTGTTTTGTATATGCACAGAGGACAGTGCTAAAATAAGGGGGAGGGGAGTGTAATACCTCGGTTTTGAGTCCCCAGATTAATAATGTATTTTGTTTATTTGAAAGGGGATGGAGTGCCTAGGAAATGTAATACTTTGAACATTGCAAATAATAAAATACATCGCTGGCTATAAGGCGAACAAGGACAAGAGTTATAGGGGACTATGATTCCACGAGAGAGGGGCTAAAGGGGCTAAGTCTTTCTATTATATTTTATTTACCCATCTTGGTTTTATTTGGGAAAAGTGGTTACATGAACTTCTTAGGGGAAAGCCATGTGGTTCTTGATTTTCCATGTAAATATATAAACCCCTCTTTTGGGCTGTTTAGGGGTTGCTCATCATTTGGTTCAACATTCATTCACTCTTCTTGCTCATTCTTGTGTTTGCATGGGAAAGTAGAACAAATTGTGGGAGGTAAGCAACCATGGTTGGCTTGCTCTAGTAATTACTGGTGTATTCCAGCCATGAATTGGTGCTTGTATGCCTGACATGCATTGGCATGTGCTAAACCTTGTTCACAATTGTGAATCCTGAGAGTTCTAGCATTGAGATTTACTGACTAGAAGCACTGGAGCCCTGGAAAGAGGTGGACAACCTGAAGGACTGCGTGGCAGAGAGGGGGGTTCATTCTCTTTGGGCGGTGCAGGCTGAAGGTGAAAAGAGCTGGTAAACTAGATTTTTGGTTGTGTGTTTGAGAAACCTATGAGAGCTTGATTGTTGACTGGTTTGGGAAGCCGAGTGTCACACTGAGACCCGTTCTTTTGGATTCACAGCCCTGGCTCAAGGGTGACCTGCTGTTGAGACTTGGAACAACAATGTCTAAGGTTGGGTGGAACGTCCTTGGTCTGCAGCTAGTTGGTGATTAATTTTATTAAAGATAAGTGCTCTCTGTCATGTGTTTCTCTGCTTGTATATTTATTTCCGCTGTGTATTAATTATTATCTCTGAGATATGTATTTATAATGTGCTTGCTTGCTGGTTATTGTTGTCTACAAACATTCAAATTTGGTAATGGAACACTAGTGGTAAGTGCTTTGCATGGGGTGAGTTTGACTCAAAGGTCTCATAGAGTTGGGATGTATGTTGGCTTGGTGGGATCCAAGTTGAGAGTTGCGCCATGACTAAATCCTCATTAATGTAGAAGTCAATGTCACATAGGACTCTACATATTGCTTACAATCATCCACAGTCACGAGTGAGGTGGAGAAAGAAGTAATCAATCTAATAGGGTTTGTCCTCGGTCGACCTTGTATAATCAGTCTCTTGATATCTAATACCTCCCTCAGAAACAGAGCTAGACACCTTTGGTCTTGGCACCTAAAGAACGTAGCAAGGGATCCTCTTAACTTTCTGTCAAGGTAATCGAAGCTCCCCCTAGTCTCATAACACATTGAGCACCTGAAGATAACATGGTTGTTTGCCTTGATGTCTTATAAGTGACAAACCTGACAAATCCTCTTGGTTAAAAATGTTTGCCAGTTTGGTAAAAAATTTGCCTATTTTTTACATCAATATGATTAAATTGATAATATTCGCCAAAAAATTACAAGTTTTAATATTAAATTATATGTTTTTAGTTGAATATTCACCTATAGATTATATGTATGATTTTTCAAACCAAAATAGTCGCCTAGAGTACTATACCTAGGTATAATATTTGAATCCTTAAAAAATACCCTGGAGCAAATGCGGACAAACCTGTATACGCTTCACTCCTTTACTCCTGATGCTACCTTCTTATTGCTTCACTTATCAACTGCAAATTGCCTTTATCCCTTGAAAATAACATCCAAGTGTGGACTGTGTTTTGTAATCTCACTAATGGAAAGCAAATTCTTACTCAATCTAGGAATGCACAAAACGTTCATAACCGTCAAAGTCTTAACTTTTGACTTGATTTACATGTTGCCTTGGCCTTCAACATAGTACTCTTCTCCATCATTAGATTCCGTTGAATATGATTTGGTTTTGTTTTTCACAAAATCAATAAACCAATCATCTCAGTTTGTCAAAAGTCTGAATGCACCTGAATAAAAAAAACTAGTCACCTGACTTACCGGCCTTAGCACTCTTTTGCCTTGCTACAAAAGCAAAGATTTCATCTTCTTCTTGCTTTGCATCAATTGGCTTGTTTCTTCTTGGGCTGCTGCCCTTGGTTGTACTGCTCTGCCCACAATCACTTCTTACAATATTCCCTCACATGGCAAAATTACCACGATAAAAGCATTTCACATCCTTACATGATTTGCTTGTGCCTGAAGGCTTGGAAGGCTTGCTTCCATTGTTTTTGCCTCCATCCATCTGCTTTCCCTTGCCTTTATATTTGTCTGCAAAGGCACTTTCTGATGCTTTCTTGTCTTTGTCACTTCCAAACTGCTTCTTCCAGCTGTCCTTTTGAAGCAAGTTGAATGCACTATTTCACAGAGGAGACATTCAACGTTTCAATGGAGTTTTCAAATGAAGGTGGGAGACTCTTCAAGTTGATTTCTATAAATCTTCCTCTATTACTTCTATCCTAATTTTCTAATAACTAATGTTGAATACCTTTTATCTTTAACAGGTGTTCTGAAAGAGAATTTCCATCTTCCATCTTTATAGAGAAAAGTATGCTTTTAAGGTAAAATGGTAAAAGTCTCGTGCATCTCTTGCAATCTCTACTGTATATGCATCTTCCTCATCCTGCACCTCTGGAAGCATGTCATCCATCCCATCCCAGCACTCTGGATGGCCATCTCCGCCACTCAACCATCTCTTCTGGAAGATAGCAATCAACTGCTGCTTCTAGGGATTATAATTTGTCCATTGAACTTTTGAGTTGAGTTGAACATGTTGTTCGATAGACTAGCGACTTTTCATCAATTTAAAAAAATATGGCAAGCACCAAAACAAAAATTGTCAATCTTGGAATCGAATTACCACTTTGTTACCTTTTATTCATGTTCCTTCCCAGCACAGCACTCCCGATGTCCATCTCCGCTACTCAACCCCTGGCACTAATAGTCAGCCAATCATTTGTCTGCTGCAGAATAGTTGTGCCTGCCAATCATGCACACCAATCCACAAACCAAAATCTGCTTTTCCCAACACAACAAAAATCTCCAGAAAATTAAAGAAAACATACATTTCTGTGCCTCTGCAGATCTGCTCTGGGATTCACTGTCTGAGACCAGAGTGCTCGAGAGTGTCTTGTCCTGTTGGCTTACACATGCAAAGGGAAAAAAATACAATGTGCAGAAAAAGAGGGAGAGAATGATACCTAAATGATTTTATTTCTGTGTAAAGAATTATTACATTGCTTCAATGGTAAGGCAGGAGACGCATATATTAAGTATAAGATATGACTATTATCATGTATATACACTTGGCTAAGAGGCAGTCTGGAGATGTGTCTCCAGGGGTTGATTTGCTAGATCCATTGATGCTGGTCTGTAGATATCCTGTGTGGTCTGCTATTGATGTGTGTTTCCAATGTACTCTTTGATAAAGCATCTTCTAGTGTAATATTTATTGATTACATTGTGGTCTTCTGATTATATTACTTTCTATAATTCATTATAATAACATCAACAGCACAGAGTTGCTGCATTTTGTTTATTTACTAGGTTTTCACTTGTGCTTTAGGTATCATAGCCATCTTTACTGTGCTTTGTAACTGCCTTACCATTGCATTTCTGGATATGAAGATGGTTAGAACTCTTGCAAAA
>ML798372.1:70082-82701 GCA_009831015.1 Picea engelmannii | reverse complement strand
GTCTGTGATCTTTGTCTTTATTTTGTGGTGGTAGTATTGCGGTTGACTCTTTGAGTTCATAGCTGCAGAGGCTATTTATTTTATATTAATCGCTCATCTCTATAAAGTTTGTTCATCTTAGAAACTAGTTTCTTATTGTGAACAGTGAGAGGTATAGAAATTATCCCATAAACAAGTTCTCTATGTAATAGTTGTTGTTTATCTATTGTCTTGGCCTTTTATAGGGATTAACACTAGTCAAGGTGAGGTGGGTTTGCCTATTTCTATATACACAATGATGTGCTCAATATTGGATGTTGTGTAATGCCTTTGAAAGAAAACATGTTCCTCTTATTCACAATTTTTTTGAAGCAAGTATGCTATTGCTGAAACTGGACTGATAGGGAATAAGCAATAATTTAGCTGATTTTAGTCTACTGCTTTGTGTGTATTGGAAGGGCTTAGGCAAAATGTCTCCTTGTGGGACAATGAAGGTCGGACCACTGTTGCTTCATCTTATTTGATGATTGATCGGTAATATAAAGAAGACGTAACTGTGGCAGGGTCAGTAGCTGATAACAAAACTTCACATGGCTGAATGGAAATCTGATTAGAGATCAATTTTCATATGAACATATAAAATTCCGGATAATATAAAATAGCAGCAACTATTCCCTTGTGTGTGCATCTAATATTTATGTACACAGGAGCAGCAGCATCAATCATTTTGACTAAAATTCTATATTTGCCTCATCAGAAGAAAACCCTAAATGTGAAATAAAGTAGTTGTATCCCAAGGGAGTCCCAAAGTGTCTCCAACCTGAGTTCGAAAAGAAGAAAATTATTTCAGCCCAAACAATAAACCATCGAGTGGCATCTAAGTGGAGAGAGCTTTCATAGATAAGGTACTTATGCATCCTTTGCTAGTGGTGGTTTAATCCCTGCTTTGTCTGATCTTTGGCTTTGACATGTAAGCAGCATATTTTGTTAGAAGTGAACTAGTCATTTGTGCAAATCAGTTTTGTTTTGGTTTTTGTTGCAATGTTGTGGATTGATTTTGTTTACGCCATTCATTTGGTTTTGCCAAAATGCATGTTTTTTTTTGTTCGTGTTTGAATTCCGAGGTGGCAATGGAATTAAGAAAAAAATTTGCTAGTGCAAAAGCATTTGATAAATTTATCATGAAGTCCAAGAAAATATGTAATTCAAAAATTTCAAAATTTAAAAGCAATTATGGTAAAATTCCATGTTTTCCTCATTAAGCATATATGATACAGTGCCATGTCTTCATTAAACATATATTGCAGAGAGAAAATATGTTCAAATTTCAAAATTGAAAAACATGTCCATAACATCCATAACTTTTTAAGTTTTATATGTTTTACAAAATTGAGATTCCAAAAAGATTAATATAGGAACACATTTTTTATTCTTGGTCTTAATGCGGCCTACTTGTTACATCATAAAGCTCTAAATCATCAAGTGCACTTGGGGCAGTAAAACCAATAGAATTATGATCATTTGTTTCTTTCACAATCAATGTTGAGATAATCTTATTCTTCTAATACATTTGGAATGGGCTTAACCATGGAGTAAGCCAAGTGTAAATTAAAGCAAGGTTTTCCAATTTTTTTGGATAATAACCCCTTTTTTTGTTGGGAGTGGATATTGGCACTTGCTCCCCTAACTCTAGACATGAATTGTAAAAGGTTGCAACTTGGGTACTTTTGCTCCATAAAAATACCACCATACTCTTGGAGCAATGGTGTTCCTGGCGTACTGCATGTAAAAGGTTATGCATCATCTTTCATCTTGCATCAATTCCCTGCCTTATGTACCTGGTACTACTTTTCCACATTATTAAAAGCACTTGCATTGGCTTCTTTACAATGATCCATGCCTCATATGTAAAGGCTTTACAAGGATCGGCACTATCAAGTGCAGCATATCAACAATTGGATCACACATTTTTAAAACCTTGGCAGCACCATTCCTAAAGTTATTGCTGAAATTGATTTGTTTGATTTTCATTCCTTCGGAATATTTTGCAATGATGAACCTTTCCCATTTGTGGCTGAAACAATGGATCTTAGACTTGCTTTTGCCTACAGTTTTTTCTCAGCAATGTGAATATTATATCACGGTCTTGAGAGTCCATAGATGCATGTTTCTTGTATATGCTCTATGTAAAAGGTGATGGTTAATTATCTAACTTGCCAGGGTACGTGGGAATGGGGATGGTGAATACCACTTTTTGAATTGAAGGTGTGGTGGGACGCCACATTTTGAAATCAGGGTGTGGTGGGGTGTCAGGGTACTTCACATATAAAATTTTATACATATAAGAAAAAAAATAAAATTAAAAAAAATAGAACTGGAATGTATGTGAATCAGAAAAATTTAAAACATGAAATAATGCCACAAATTATCAATGCGGATACGCAGAGCATTGATTTACTCGTTTGAGGAGTGGCTGCTAGACGAGTTCAATGGAAGACAACAAATTAGGGTGTAGTGTATAACGTAGGCATTTATGTTTTATTATTTTTACTTTTTATACTTTTAACCCCCCAAAACAAAATTCAATGAATAATAATGACAAGTTTTATTAAAAGTTTACGAATGTATGTAAATAGTTTTGATTTGATTTTAATCGGCAGGCAAATTTTGAATTTTATCATTACAATTTGCTGAACAGAGTTACAGTATGTTATGATATTACAGAGATGTGCATGTTGTTTGTTCGTCTAACCATGCTTATCTACTTGCTGTTTCCCTAACAGATTTCTCTGACATTCGAATTTTTGAAACACCAAAACACACATTTTCTATTGTAATGTATTTTATTGTGTTTTTAGAAAACATGATTGAAGCATTATAAATAAGATTCTTTTCTGTTCTGCATGTACTAAGTGCAATTAAAATAAATTGTATCATTAATGATTGTGCAGATAAACAAGAACTAGACGATGAACTACGCCAAGCTTTGGCTGCCTCCCTGGAAGGCATAAATCAGCCTGTGGTTAGAGTGAGCGGTTCTCAAGCCTCACATGAGTACTCAAAAGATCAAGTTCCAGATAATCAGGAAGTACCAGCTGCATCATCACAAAAAGTCAAACGTCAGTACCCACCTCTCCCAGAGGAGCCACAAGGTGATAAAGGAGTGATTTGTAGGGTAGGTGTCCGTTTCCCTGATGGCAAGAGGGTGCAGAGGAGGTTTCTGTGCACTGATCCAATACAGGTGAAACATTTATTTTATTGTTTGTCTATTATTGTGCTTTCTATATGTTTGATTGCATCCTTATTGTCTACTTGCACATTCTTTGTGGGGTGCTACAGTTGCTTTGGTCCTTCTGCTGCTCTCAAGTCAAAGAAGCTGCGGATGGCCGGCAATTTAGATTGGCTCACACAGTTCCTGGTGCAACAGAAACATTAGATTACGATAGCAACTTAAACTTTGGAGATTCCGGAGTTTCCAATTCAGTCATTTCAATGACCTGGGAATGATGTTTGGATACCATGAACGCTACATAGTTTTGGGCCATTTTTCCTGCTTTGTAATTTTACATGTAAAAATTTCAGCCTTCAATCTTCAATCTTTTCTGGATTTGTTCTGTTGATATATCATCCACAGTGCTTCTGTTTTATAATAAGAAATTATAAGGTGGTCATTATTTGTGTTTGATTGTGTTGGCTATTGAGAAAGAAGACATTGTTACATTTGTTGTCTGAGGTCTTATATGCTCTGGTTTGATATCGGCAAATTCACAGTAGGAAGGCTTGCTTTTATGTAAATTGTTTTGCCAACATCGTATATTACCATTGATTATGTAAAAAGCTCGAAATTGCAAGATGCTCCCATTTATCAATCGAATGACTTGGTGTTTTATCTTGGTTATATTCATGTCTATTAATCTATGATTTTACTATGACGATATCATACCTTTTTATTTCTTTGAAGATAGTGCTGGCTGGTTGTTTGCCTACTGCTTTTCACATTTTATTTATGTGTTTTTTGTTTGAATTGATTCACATTTTTAACACACTATTGTATCAACCCTGTAGAGTTACATCAAATGGTCATTAGTGACTCCCATTTTAAAGTTCTATGATCATATGCGAGCTATGATTAGGGGGAAGTCTGCAGGATAGATAGGATTGCTTATTTCAGTCTGCATGTTAACCATGTTTATGTTGAGCTATACATTTAGTGTGCTTGTATTGAATGATATTGTCTGTTAAAGGATCAGCAAATATTCTTCCGGTGATGTGCTATTACATTCCCTTTTTTCTATTTTACTGTTGCTACATGATTCTGTTATTGTTATGCATGAATTTCTGGTTGCATCTTGGTATGAATTTTCCTTATTTTAAAACAGAGTATTGTTGACGATTCATGACTTATGTTAACAATTATTCACTGCCTATAGTGCCAAATCTGTCCAATGGAACTCGGCAGAGGTTCTTCCCCATAATTTGACAAGAAATCATATGCAGGTGGAGTCGAAATTACCTTGCCTATAGTTTGTAATGTTCATCGATTGTATATCACTCATAAATCTGACAAATAAAGATACTTACTTTTGAAGATTGGACAATACTATTAGGACTGGGTTGAGAATGATAATTTGTTAAAGAGGGACCGTTTGCAGTGGTTGCTCATGAAAAGGTCACTGGGCAGAACTTATATGTAAATGACATTATTATTGCATGACCGTTTGCAGTGGTTGCTCATGAAAAGGTCACTGGGCAGAACTTATATGTAAATGACATTATTATTGCATTATTGTTTGGCAACTCATATGATATTGGTAGATGGCCTAAATTGGATTTCAACTTTGGTCTTCTTGTGGATAACATATTTCGAGAAAATGCCCAATCAACTTGAGTGACATACATGCCAAATATGAGGAACATTTAATCACTTTGATGGTGCAATGATGATTGGTAAAGACAAGCAACTAGGAACCCTAACAGAAATTGATGATTGGTAAAGACAAGCAAGTAGGAACCCCAATAACAGAGGGAAGTTTATGTATATAGTCCGCAATGAAATAAGTTTATGTATGTGGTTAACAATGAAATAAGATTTTTATTGTACTAAATGGATCCATATTACTAAATTTATCTTGCATAAAATATCTTTATACAACGTTTAGTCTTTGTGCAAAGAAAAGAGGATCAGACATTGTAGATCTAAATGGATACCTCCATAACTACATCTAGAGGTGTCTATTTTTAAATTGTGACTATGGTTTTATAATGAAAACACAACACATGAAGAAAACCAAGATTGTATTGATATTGGGAAGACAAAAGTTTTCTTATAAAAAGTTGAGTCAATCTATTTTATGAATGTGGGATAAACCAAAAAACACACTAAAGTGAAATAAAACATAAAATCATAAAATAATTTGAAGTCCAATTGATTTTATTAATGCATGTCTAATATTTAATTGACCATTATGATCTGATATTTACTTTAACACCCTCCCTTAATGGTCAATCTACTAATTACACCAAGTTTATTTCAGAATTTTACATATTTTTTAGGACATAAAAACTTGGTAAAAATATCTGCAGTGTGGTTTTTTGTGGGACAATACTGTAGCCCAATAGATCCATCCTCTACAAGCTATCTGGTGAAGTGGCAATGTATCTCAACATGTTGGGTACATTCGTGGAGAACTAAATTTTTGGCTAGTTTGAACATCCATTGATTGTCACAGAGTAGGGGTGTTGGCTCTGTTTGCTGTATCCTTAAGTCTGAAAGCATACTCCCGAGCCACACAACCTCACATGCTCCTTGATATTATGATTGTGTTCATGAAAGGACTACTACATGCTGCTTCTTGTTGGTCCATGTGATTGCACTCGTGACAACTCTGAAAACATATCCAAATGTTGTTTCTTTATCATCCATAATTTATTCATTTTGAATCTGTTAACCCATATAGCTTAGGGCTTTTTCTTTTGCTATATAGAATGCCAAAGTTAAGTGTTTCTTTCACATATCTCAACACTCTCTTTGTTGCAGTGCAATGCTCTACCTTCGGTGCTGTCATAGACATGGAAATTAAGTTTATAGCATAACTCAAATCAAGTGTAGTGGTTGCAAAATATATCAAGCTCCCCACTAATTGCTTTAGACTGACTCATTAACTGCCTTAGAGTTGGTCTTGGTTAAAAGCTTCAACCTTTTTTCCATAGGTGTAGACGATATTTTGAATATATCATTCTAAACTTTTCATGCAAACTCTTGGCATATTTGTTTGTGAGACAAAATTGTTGTTCCATATTTGCCAAACTTCTGTACCTGCAATAATGTTGTCTGTACCTGTAATAATGTTGTCATCTACATAAATGACCAGTAGAATGGTATCATTATTAATGCTCTTGACACATAGATTGGAATATGAAGGACTACATTGGAACCGTTGTTCATCCAAGTACTTGTCAATCTTAATGTACCATGTTCGATGTGCCTGCTTCGATGTTCGATGTGCCTTTGTGGTTGATACATGTAGACCTCTTCCTCTAATTCTCCATGGATGATTGCATTCTTCACATCCATCTGATGGGACCTTTTAGTGAAATTGTGTTGTCCCAGCTAAAACTAAATTGGATGGTGCTCCTTTTTGTTGTAGGAGCAAATGTCTCCTTATAGTCAATGTCCCCTCGTCGATAAAACCTTTTTGCAACCCATTGTGCCTTGTACTTGTCCACTGTATCATCTACCTCATACTTGACTTTGTACACCCATTTGCAGCCAATGGGTTCCTTCCTTGGTGGAAGAGCTGTGAGATCTCAAGTCTGATTTTTCATTGAACTTTCATGTTCCGGTGCCATGGCTGTCTCCCATTTAGGTCCTCCTTTTGCCTCAAACATTTGTGGCTCATATACTTCTTGAACATTGGCCATTAGAACAAAGTTCACTGTATTATGTTTTTTGCTCTTGTTTCTCAATGATCATTTCATCTATCCGAACATCTCCAATGGTGTCGTGCCATTACTTTGGTAGTTTCTTGAGATTTTCTTTATCGACGTTGCCACCATGATTTGGGCTACTTGTATAAGATCTTGGAAACTCTTCATGCTCAAAATCCTCCCCCCTTTCAGATGGAGCTGCTTGAAGCTTGTTACCTGAATCTTGAGTTGCAATAGGTTGTTTTGGGATTTTGATCTCTGAAAAAGTTTAGAAAGGTCCAACTTCCTCATCAACTACATCTCTGCTAAAGCTCAACTGATTGGTGTTAACAACAACCAATTTGTAGGCTTTATCACTGTGATCATTAATTTCTTGCTCTTCGGGTTTAACTTGGTTCTCTTCTCATGTGGAATCCATGCATAAATAGTGGAGTTGAAGACCTTAAGATCATTGTCTCTAGGCTTTCTCCTAGACCATGCCTCCTGAATTATTTTGCTTCATCTCAATCATCGAAGATTTATTCATTAGGTATATTGCGGTGAACACCAAGTCATCCCAAAATCTATTTGGAACACACCTATTCTGCATCATATGCTTGGCCATTTTTGTGATTGTGCGGTTCTACCTCCCAACCACTCTATTTTGTTGTGGAGTGGAGTGTAATGAACTGTTTTTAATCCCATGTTTATCACAAAAGTTATTGAATTCTTTGGAACAAAATTCCACACCTTCATTAGACCTAAGAGTGGTAATATGACAATTTGACTCTTTTTCTATTAAGTCTTTGAACTTTGGAAATTCATCAAAAACATCAAATTTTAGTTTCAAAAAATACACCCACATCAACAAAAAGAAGGAAATACCTGGCACTAGTGACAGATGTTGTCTTCATCAGTCCATGAATGTCTACATAAACCAACTGAAGGACTTCTTCGCTCTCCAAGCTTGACCTTCATCAAATGACGCACTATACTGCTTCCTTGCTTGGCAAACTTCGCACAGACCTTTAATCTACTATTGAATATCGAGAATTTCGTCTACTAAATTCTCTTGAGCCAACATAGAGGTAGTTCAAGTTAAGGTACCCATACTGATGATACCAAAGTGTAGTAATGTCTGATGCACTCTTGGATGTCAATGCATGCTCTTTGACCTGTTTAATATGGACCATTCTGAACAATCCGTGATCTTTCACACGAAGAGAAATATTCATCTTCGTCACCAAGTCAACTATATAACATTTGTGATTGTTAAAATTGACCTCTAGATGGGGGCTGTAATACCCCGATTTTGAGTCCCTAGATTAATAATGTATTTTGTTTATTTGATGAAATACTAGACTTCTTGAACAATTGAAAGGGGCCAAAGTGCCTAGGAAATGTAATACTTTGATCATTATTAATAATAGAATACATCGCTGGCTGTGAGACGAACAAGCACAAGAGCTATAGGGGGTAATGATTCCATGAGAGAGGGGGAAAGATAGGGGCCAAACCTTTACATTTTAAAATTGTTTTTATTTTACTCACCTTGGAATTTTGGAGAGAAAGAGGTGGTTACGTGAGCTTCTTGGGGGAAGACCACATTATGCTTTTGATATTTAAACCTCTTTCTTAATTGTCTTGGGGGTTGGCCAATAATTCTTACTCAAAAATTGTTTTTGGAGTCGTTCGTCTCAAATTCACCCTTCTGCTCATTCTTGGTTTTGCATGGGAAAGGGAAAACAAATTGTTGAAGGCAAGCAACCATGATTGGCTAGCTGTAATTGATTATCGATTATTCCAAAAAGGGAGGGATGCCTGTGTGCATGAGAATAATGGTAGTTGAGAGAGAACTCTCCACTTTTGAGAATCCTGAGAGTTTCTAGCATGGAGATTTCCTGACCAGAAGCACTGGAGCTTTGGAAAGAGGTGGAAAACCTAAGGGATTGCGTGGTAGTGAAGGGGGTTCATTTTCTTTCGGTGGTGTAGGCTGAAGGGAAAGAGAGTTGGTAAATTGGGTTTGTTGCGTGGTGGAGAAACCTGTGAGAGCTTGATTGCTGATTGGTTTGGGAAATCGAGTGTCGGTCCGAGACTCGTCCTTATGGATTCACAACCTTGGCTCGAGGGTGACATACTGTTGAGACTTGAAACAACAATGTATTAAGGTTGGGTGGAACGAACTTGGTTTGTAACCAGTTGGTGATTGGTTTTATTAAAGATAAGTGCTTTCTGTCATGTGTTTCTCTGCTTGTATATTTATTTCCGCCGTGAATTTTTATTATCTCTGAGATGATGTGTTATGCTATCCCTGTTTGTTGTTAATGTTGTGCATGGCATATAGTTCATTTCTTTTATGGTGTATCATGAATGTTGATCATTTCATGTGTTTCTTTCATGCTTTGTATTAATGAATTGGTATCATAATTCCGAATCAACCCAAGAGGGAGAATTTAGAGGTACCCAAGCCGTGGGTATGTTTAATATTTGAGCATAGAGCAAATCGTTTTGGGTTTGTTGTTTTGGGTCTGTTACAGGGGAAATGTCTCATAATTTGACTTATTGAAAGTAGATTAATCTTCATACCTGACACTAATACATCATGAGTGGGCCTAATGGTTAAGAACATGTGTTTCCTCCTAAGAGGTCACAAGTTCAAATCCAGAGGGGGGTAGGGTATGTATAGCTCCGTAGACTTTACCAGTCAAATCGTTGGGCGGAGGGGGTCTCATACACCAATATGGTGTCTAGCTTGGCCGTGACCTTAAAAAATTAGAAAAAAATAGAACACATTGAGAAAAATCAACATTTTTTCTCCAAAGGAAATCTACACATTCCCTTTGCCAACCATAGTGTAATCTTCCCCACCATCGAAGATCACTGATTCCTTTGAGGAACATGTAGTGTACTTTGTGAACAATTCTTGCATGTTGGTGAAGTGTCGTGATGCCTTTGAATCAATGTACCAAGCAACTTACCTGTGCTGATTAGCTTCCTTTTTGGCCATGAATGTAAAGAAGGTTGACTCCTCTATATGCTCTGCAAAATGAGCCTTCTGTTGAGGCTCTCCCTGGGTGCGACATTGAGAAAATCAACATTTTTATCTAGAGGAAATATATAGATTCCCTTTTCCAACCACTATGTACTCTGCCCCACCATCGAATATCATTGAATCCTTTGAGAAACATGCAGTGCACTTTGTGAACAAGTCTTTCCTGTTGGTGAATGTAAAGAATGTTGGTTAACATGCTTCTTGGCCATGAATGCAAAGAATGTTGAGAGCTCTATATGCTTTGTGAAATGAGTCTTCTATTGAGGCTCTCCCTGGTTGGTTTTATGATAAGTCAACATTTTTGTGTAATGCTTCTTCATAAGGCCTACCTTGCCGCAATAGTGGTAGGAGATGGTCTTTAGGATCTTGGTTGCATTTTCACCATTTCTTTGACCTTTTGTCTTTTTCCATTTTTTTCCTTTACTTTGACATTGACTGCAAATGCCTATTTTGAACCCTCTTTCTCACTGCTACTTCCGAACTGTTTCTTCCATCTTTCATGTTGTAAGAGTGTATTACATAGCTCATCAAACTTTGGGTCAACATTTGTAGTGGTGATGTTTAGGGTCTCAATAAAGTGCTTGTAAGAACATAGTAATCTTTTCAGTGTGATTACTCACTATGTCACTCTCTTCCATTTTTTGACCAATGGAGGGCCACTATTCTCTAATATAAATGATCCTATAATGATGCATTTTCATCCACTATGATTGAAAACAACATATTCTTTAGGAAGCATGCTTGGATCTCGTTCAAAGTCTCATGCAACTCCTTCAAATGCTTCCAAATATATGCCAAAGTCTTCCCTATCTAGACCTTAGGAAGCATTTCCTCTGCGAGGGACAACTTGAGCGACATTATTGCTTCTCAGTCTCACTTATCAAACTTGTTTTTGTTTTTACCCGCAACTTCTTATTAGGTATCATGACCTAGGATAATATCATCCAAACACTTGTACTAAAAAATGGTCAACATACATTGCTTCCACATATTGTAGTTCTTTCTAGAGAACCTCTCGTTGCCTTTCAACATGATGTTGGATAAAGAGGCCATAGAAAATGCAAAAAATATACTGGAATAGAGGAAAATGTTGTAAAATACATGTTCTCTCCTCCCTCAATCTATGATCCTAGAGTAAGAACACTTGGATATTGGCTTTAAACTATTGTAACAACAATGAATCACTAAAAATCATGCAGATTTATGATAAATCAACCTAAAGACAACAAAAACACAGATTTTGCCAAATTTGCTTTAAAAACAACCCAATAAACCACAAATATACTCTCAAACAACTGAAAAACACATGGATCTTGACATAACTGCTCTCAAATAGTTCTAAACTATCAGGTTTGCTAGCAACCAAAGCCAAATCAATGAATTCCTACTTGGATAAGCTGAAAAACAATAAATCAACAACCAATTCTTCTATATCTGTAAATCTGGGAATCAATACATATAAGAATAGACTAAATCTGCTTTGAAATCCTTTGAATTGAATTTTTTTTTTTTTTTTATTGAAGAATAGGTCCATACAATACTATTTTCTATTTTGGTGGTTGAAATTGATGACATGATCCCCCGACCCCATTTTTGTTCTGCTCTATTTCAAAACCTTGAGCTATAGGGTTTTGATTAATTTTTTTTACTTTGCTTTGAGGTTAAAAACGAAACAATACTTGGTTTCAAATGATCCGAAACCGTTTTGGATCTTTGATGTGTCACGTTGGCGATCTCTCGATCTGTCTCCACCAACAACAATCCCTAGGTCTTCACATTGGCATAGACTCCATGACACCCAGAGTGTTGAAGTTGAAAGACCAGAACCATTGTATTCCAAAGGTCCAATAATCTTGATACAACTTCGAGAAAGCTGATCTCTGATACCATAGAATTCTAACATAAACACGAAAAAGACCAAGATTGATGAGAAAACAAAAAATTTCTTATAAAGAATTACAAGCTAGTCGAGTGAATCCACTTTATGAATGTGGAATAGACCAAAAAACACACTAAAGTGAAATAGCGACATCAAAACATAACATAACTTAAAATCCAAGTGACTTTATCAATGCCCATGTCTAATATCTAATTGACCATTATAACTTGATATTTAACATGTTTATTTATTTTTTAATGCTATGAACACTGCTTGCAATTACACCATCTCTACTATCTACAAGCATGATGAAATATCATGATAACCTAATCATGGATAAAGATATTGGATTTATGCACATGCATCTCACACATGATTATGCTCCCTTTTATAAACTTTTCACAACCATCATATAACCACCAATAGGTTTTGCCCAAGACCATTGGCATGTTTCCAACTTATAATTTCAACTTGTTATGCTTTTGAAAATGTTTTAGGCGGATGTTGTGTACATTTAAATATCAACAAGTGTGGAAAATGAATTACGTTTTCAAAACAAAAAAACAAAGGTCGATAAAGTGAAGTGCGGAAAATGAATTATGTTTTCAAAACAAAAAAACAAAGGTCGATAAAGTGAAAGGCTAGAGTAAAAGATCCCCCACAAATGGGGAGATTTTTAATTAAACTTTGGGATCCATTTGTAAAAAGTAATAAAGCCTCATAAGCCCATGAAAACACATCATTTAAACTAGAACACCTATTTTAGAGAGACGTTGTGGGAGTAGACCATGAATAAAAACATT
>ML798372.1:31513-47102 GCA_009831015.1 Picea engelmannii | reverse complement strand
TGTTTAAGATCTGGCAACAAATTTCTTTTGTGAAGTATTTGCATACCCTTCTCACTCATGTGTCTCAGCCTATGATGCCACATTGCTGTATCTACTCCTGTAGAAGCTAAAGAGATAGAAGAGTCAGTATTATCAGTACATAAATATAATGTACCTACCTTCTCTCCTTTTGCTATCACCAATGATCCTTTGATGACCTTCCATGTCTTATTTGTAAATATGGATACACAACCTTCACTTGCCAACTGCCCTGTTGAAATTAGATTTTTCCTTATATCTGGAACATGTCTTACCTTTTTCAACAACCATTGGTTTCCATTGCGTTGCTTTATTTTTACCTTTCCCATTCCAACAATTTTGCATGGTGCATCATCACCCAAATGAACCTATCCAAAATCACCTTGAACATAATCTAGAAAATGTTTCCTATGGGGTGTGGCATGAAATGAAGCCCCTGAATCTACTACCCAAGACTCAGAAATATTATCTACAGAAAGAATCAAAGCATATTGTAACACATCACTTGTTACATTTGCTTCCCGATTTCTCTCCTGTTGTCCATCTCTTTGTTTCTTTGGATCTCTGCAATCTTTCTTCAGATGTCCTTTCTTCCCACAATTCCAACATTCTATCTTTCCAAGTCTTGATTTGGATCTTCCCTTCCTAGAATTCCTACGGTTCCCTGAGCCCTTTCCTCTATCCTTTTGTCTTCCCCTATTCTCCATGTTCAACACATTACCTGATGTCTCACCTGTGCTTTTCCATCGCATTTACTCACTATGGATAACACCAACAACATCATCAAATTTTAAAGTATTTGAACTAGAGACATAGTTACTTACAACCATGACCAAGCCATTCCAACTTTCTGGAAATGAGCACAAGATTAGAAGAGCCCTAACCTCATCATCAAAGTCCACTTTTACATAACTTAGTTGATTATTAATCGTATTAAATTCATTTAAATGATCTACAACAGACCCACCTTCTGACATCTTCATATTAAATAATATCTTCATTAGAAATACCTTATTAGACGCCGAGGTTTTTTCATACAGTTTAGCCAACGCATCCATTAGATCCTTTGTTGTCTTTTCTTTCAAAATATCGAAAGCCACCGACGCTACCAAGCTCAACCGTATCGTTCCTAGAGCATTTCTGTCAAGAATCTCCCATTCTTCGTCCTTCATGGCCATCGGCTTCTTTGCTACTTCACCTAATGGTAGGAATAGATCCTTCTGATATAAATAATCTTTCATCTGCATCTTCCATAACTGGTAGTTTTGGCTGTTAAATTTCTTGACCCTAAACTTTCCATCTTCCGACATGGATCCCACTCGAACTAGGAAGCCTATTTTCCTACGAGTTACCTTTCGCTATGATACCAGTTGTTAGGAAACAAGACCGCGGAGCAATAAAATAAAACAAATGCAGAAAAAAAACACAGAAGATACACAATACAAGAGAGACACAGATTTACGTGGTTCACCCAGTGTGGGCTACGTCCACCAGAGAAATTGCCAGGTCCTTCCTTTATTATTATCCAACAAATGAAGGGATACAACCTACAACAAAACCCGTTGTAACTTCCTCTTCTTGCTCTCACAGTATCCTCTCTCAGAATATAATACTCACCATAATGCATAGCTGCAATACATTTCCCTCATAACAGAGGGTTTCCTTGTAGGGAAAAAAACCCTAACATAATTTCTACCGTTAGATCTGCGACCTTATAATGAATGGTCCATATTTACAATGAAATTACAATATACATTTACAAGGAATTTTTTTTTTTTGGGGCTTCACCCCCGAACCCCCATCGGGGGACACTGCCCCCAAACCCCTGCCGAGGGCCCGCTTTCCCCCGAACCCCCTAGCCGAGGGGATATCTCCCCCAGACCCCGCAGAGGGGGTATCCCCCCTCTGCACTCCCCCGTGTGGAAGAGTGTACATACTTCTTGGGTGTAAAGTCTTCATGGGGTATAAAAAGGGTTGAAAGAAAGGACCTCTGAATCAAGAACATAATCAGGCTCCACAACCAACATTCCTAACCGGTTAAGAGAGACTCATTGCTGAATGAAAACAAGCATTGACTGCTAAATTTGAAATGAAGGATTTAGGCTTGATGCATTACTTCTTGGGACTAGAAGTATGGTAGAGGACATATGATATTTTCCCGAGTCAAGGAAAATATACTCTAGAGATATTGAAAAAGTTTGGTATGAGAAAATGAAAATCCATGCCTACACCAACGATGATGGATTTGAAGAAGATGAGTGATACTGATTCAAGAGAGATTGATCCACACTTGTACAGACAATTGATTGGATCACTGATGTATCTGGTTAACACTAGACCAGATATATGCTATGCAGTGAATGTGCTTATCCAGTTTATGAGCCAACCGAGACAGAGTCACTGAATAACAACAAAACATGTATTGAGATACCTACGAGGCACAATTGGTTATGGACTAAGATATGCCTCCAGTGTAGACTTGAGCCTGTAGGGATATGTTGATGCAGATTGGGTAGGGAGCACGGTGGACAGGAAAAGCACCTCCTATTTTTTCTTTACTTTGGGGTCTGCCATGGTTTCCTGGTGTAGCATAAAACTAAGCTCTGTGGCATTGAGTACCACAGAGGCAGAGTACATTGCATTGAGTGTAGTAGTCCGCGAAGCAGTGTGGCTTCACAAACTTCTGACTGATTTATTCGATCATGAGATGGATCCTACTATTATTCATTGTGATAACTAGAGCTGTGTGAAGCTCTCTGAGAACCCTATGTTTCATGATAGATAAAAACACATCGAGATAAAATATCACTATATCAGAGACATGGTTCAGAGAAAGACAATACATGTGCAATACCTTCCTACCTATGAGCAGATTGTAGATATCTTCACCAAACCACTTTCCACGATGAAGTTCGAGTATTTCTGTGAGAGACTTGGCCTGGTGGAGAATGCCTCCCTAGCTGAGAGGGAGTGTTGATGATTACAACTACGTGAGACATCCTCCAAGACATAAACCTGAGAGAGAGCCCCTGAGTTGGGTGTGTGGTTCCTATCTGAGAAATAACTAGAACGTTGTGCTGGCCTCCTCTATGCAGAGAGTTGAGATGATACTCCAGATGATTCTTTTGTGTAATGTAGTGAGAAAGAAGATCTGCTGAGTTGGAGGTGCATGTGGCTGAGCACAGGTGAACGTGTGGAAAATCCAATGAGATGGGTGCATCGCTATGAGATAGAGATGAAACAATGTATTAGCCTCCTCTGAGCAGAGAGTTGAGATGATGAAATCCAGATGATTATCCTATGTAATGCAGTGAGAAAGAAGATCTACTGAGTTGGACATGCCTGTAGGTGAGCACATGTGAACACGATCCTAGTGGCTGAGCACTAGTGAGTGTGGTTCTCTTGTGAGACGCAGTGAGATAGATATGTGGACATCCCTGTGGCTGAGCACAGATGGATGTGCCCCTAGTGGCTGAGCACTAGTGTGTGTATGCGATCCCTTTCTATATTGTTCAAGAGTCAGACTTACCTGTAACCCTCTTTTTAATGTAAAGGGCACAAGTCGGCCCCACCTTAATGTAAAAGATAATTAAGATGGTAATTATTAATTATATTGTGAGTTATTGAGGTTGGCCATGTTGTGCCAATAGACACCACTGTTGATAAGTTCAATGTAATATAAGTAAAGGTAAATTCCCTATTGAGGAATCATATCACAAGTGTGAGTTTGGAAATTTCAGCAAACACTTGTTCTTGGGAAAAGTGCACACCTCTCTTGGGCGTTAGGTTTCTAGGGTTTGTGAGTACCATTTTGCGTGCTAGGTGTTTATGGTGGTGGAGGTATTTCTCTTGAAGAATATGGCAAAGGATTGGCTGGGTTTTCTTCCCTTGTTGAGAAGGGTTTCCCATGATACTTCTTGTGTACTTGTGCATGATGTTTCTTCTTGTCATCTTGGTTGCTGCAACAAATTGTTTATGGTTTAAGTAAATGATAAAATTGAATGAACTTCATTCTTAATCCCCACTTATTGAAAAATCAACAAGAACTAGGGTCAACACCTTATATTGAGCCATATTGTGCAACTACTGTTCTTAGAGTCACGTCATCAAACAACCACTCTGGGCAAGTTGTGCATCCTATCAAAACCACACTCACCACATATCATAGCAATATTTGAAATCATAAATGAAATCATGAGTACAACTTATAGCATACACTATCTCTTTGATGTCTATGACATCCAAGTTACCTCAGAGCTACACTCATTTATTTATTACATAGCTTGTTGACCTATAGGTTAGTTCACCAATACTCATATCCATGTAGATACATTACAAATTTCATATGATCATCCATATTTGTATTGAAATTCAATTAGGAAATGTATGCTTATTTACAATATGCCACACTTCTATTATACATCCACAACATAATTTTGAACTAGTATCCACTGTACTAAAATTCCACATTTAAATTTGTATGTTTAACTAAATCACATAATGATTATCACCATGAACATATAACAATAAAAATAATATTACATAATAGATAAATAGGTCCAAGTGTACACTTCTCACATGTCTATATCAACATTATTGAGTCCAAATAGTTACTAAGCAATGAATAACTAAGATGAGAAAAATCAAAGTTCTATCTGCATAAGGCCATAATATGGGGCATTACATATGCATACAATTTTTTTTATTTAAAAGAATGAATTTAGTAAGCGTACAACAAAAACATCTTGTAATTCCTCAATTTAGAGTAAGCGCACACCAAATAAATCCCACAATTAAATGTAATACATGAAGGATTTAACAATCATCTAACAACATTATGTATTCAACCAAATAAACATATACACAACATCATATAATTCACCCAAAAATATAATATATGCACAACAAATAAAACCCACAAATAAGAACAATGTAACAGAGTTAAACACTTATCTTTTAAACCAAATGTGCAACCAATTGTAGAGGAATGATGTTCCACCCAACCATAGATTTGCTGCTCCAAATATTAGCAACAAGTCACCCCCGATCTAGGGATACAAATCCATAAGAAATTGTGTCTCTCTATGTCCACTCACAACCCAATTCAACCCACAACAAGCTAATTTTCCTACAACTATCTCAATCTACCAGCTCTCTTTGATTCAACCTTCACAACCCAAGGAATGGGAACCCCCTCCACTACACACAATCCCTTAGGCTTTCCCACTTCCCTCCAGGCCTCCAACACAAGTTGGATAGGAATGTCTCTTGCTAGGGAGTCCGGAGATGTGAAATGAAAGGAAAAACTCATAGTACCAAGCTCACTCTTGTAGGGTAATTTCTCTCACAAAATATCAGTCTACAATCCTAACAACCTGCTTCTTCATGCATCTACACTACCAAACTACTACCACACATGCCCACTATGGTTGCCTCCAAGATCCAACACTCTGCTCTCCCTTTCTGTCCTAAAAACTCCTTGTAAAAACTGCTCTTTTTTTCCATTTAAATTTCCTTTCCCCCCATGCAAGTTGAATCTTAAATTGCCTAATGTTTATTGTACTCAACCCCCATGGTTTCATAACTATGGGATGTGACTTTTCACACCAACTCTCTTACATGTGTTTAATGATTGGATTTGGGAACACTCAAACATAAAAAATAAATGGTTTATACACAATGACAAGTTTAGAAAGTGGGTTGAGATTAATAGATATGGGTAATTCCCCCCTTGGACCCCCTCTTAGACCCTTCTCTTGTGGAAAACTATCCCCCATTACTTTGTTCGTGTTCGTCTACAACCAATGATACATTTATTTATTATTTTTGATATACAATGTTTGAATATTACATATTCAGGCCCACAATCATATATCATATTTACATTATATATCATTAAGATGAGGATTAAAAATGGGGATGGTATATTCCCATCCCCCTATAAATTGCACCATCCTCAGTGTGCAACAACATACCGACATACATATACAAAATTTACATCATGGTACTTGGTACTTTTGCAAGTTCACAATGCCTGCAACACTTCCAACCAACAATCTTTCATTCCCCTCAACCTGCACAACACAAGGAATTATACCCCCTTCTTTGCACCATAGTACCTCAGTCTATACCACTTCCTTTCCAGGGCTTCAACACAGATTGGACATAAAATCTCCAAGATGTTACTCTAGGAATTCCAACTGCCAAAATGGAGCCTTGCACACTTATATACAAATATACATTCAACTTTCTTCAAAAGTTTCAAAAACTTGCGGGTACTCCTCCCGGATGGCCTCCTCATGCTCCCACATAACGTCTTCATGACCATAGCCTTTACTAGGTCAATGCATTTGTTTCTAATCACTTTGACTTTCCAGTCCATGATGTGTACTGGTTCCACCCGAAAATCCCCTTCGTGCTCCACCTGGATCACAGTCCAATCAATTACATGGTTAGAATTAGGCACACATTTCTTCAATAAAGATACATGAAATACATTATGAATTCTCATGAATGCAGGAAATGAAAGCATTTATGCAACTGAGCCTATCTTCTCTAAAACTTCAAGTGACCCACAATATCTCGTTGCTAATTTTGGGCAACTTCCCAATCTTAGCGAGCTCCTCTTAATTTTACTTTTAGAAACACATGCTCACTCACTTTGAATTCCATGTATGTCCTACTTTTATTTTCATAAATATTTTTCCTATCCTGTGCAACCTTCAATTTTTTCCTAATATTTACCATCTACTCTTCCATTTCCTTTAGTAATTCTAGCCTAATAACTGCTTTGTCTACGAGGTTATCCCAACTTACTGACATGTTTTATTTCCTTCCATATAAAGATTCAAAAAATCTCACCTTTAATGATAAATGATACCCATTATTATAGGAAAACTCAACTAGATGAAGGTAATATTCCCACTTGGAAGGCTTGTCCATTACATACATTCTCAACATATCTTCAATTATTTGGTTATTCCTCTATTTCCCCATCTGACTTTGGATGATATGTTGTACTGAAATTCAAGTTAGTCCCAAATCATTTAAATATTCCCTTCCAAAAGTTAGAAGTGAAATTGGGATCTCTATCCAACATTATTTCCTTAGGCACACCATGTAGCTTGACAATTTCCTTCATATAAATCTCTACAATATTGGCTTCCTTGTGAGCCATTTTCACCGGTACAAAATTTGTATCCTTTGTAAGTTTTTCCACCACTACCATGATGGAATCATGTTGCCTTGCTCTTCTTGGCAACTTTGTGATGAAATATATTGTAACTACCTCCTATTTCCATTTAGAAATGAGAAATGTATGTAATAATCTCGCTGTATGCCTATGTTTACTTTTCACTTTCTAACATTCCATGCACCTGGCTATGTAATCAACCACATATTTCTTCATTCTAGGCCATAAATACTGTCTTCTTACTGTTGTAATTATCTTCTGGTACCTTGGATGTCCAACATAAGGTATATTGTGCATTTCCTTCAACATCACATTTCTCAATTCTCGAGTGTCAGGAACACAAACTTTGTCTCCGAATAAGAGGATTCCATCTTCTTCCATATTGTAATCTTTATATTTTTGATGTACATTATTTTGCTGTAAGTTTTCTTTAACTTGTGCGTAATGCTGGTCTACTCTTATAACCTCTAAAATTCCATCTTTTAAATCTGTCATGCACATACTAATGGATGCAACATACATTTCATGCACCCTCCTGTTGATTGCATCAACCACTTTATTCTCTTTTCCCATGATGTGCTTGATGTTGAAGTTGTATTCATTGAGAGATTCTATCCATATAGCTTGTATGAAATTCAATGTTGGTTGCTCAAACAAGTGAGACCACTATGATTTGTCTTAAGCTTGAACTTTCTGCCCATGAGATCTCCACATTTTTAAGGCATGAACTATGGCTGCCAACTCTAAGTCATGGGTGACATAATTTTTTTCATGTTCTTTAAGCTTCATTGACTCATAACATATGACATTCCCATTTTGTATAAGGAATCTGTTAGCGACATTTCTTTTCCTAGGCACAAGGGTATTCAGGTGAGCGGCGAAATTAGGTTGTCAACGGCCCAGATTCATCCATAGGAGCAGATTGACGGTCGTAGGGAAATCGCGGTTAGCGGAGTTGCGCCGAGATTAGCGCGATGGGTAGCGTCTATATACATTCATGAAGGATCTCAGCCGTCCATCCAAAAGGACACATGGTGCGCGATCATGTCATGTCGGCATTCGGGGATTCGAGGGGTAAGAGATCCTCGTCATTTTACATCTCAAAATCCCGAACCCCGAAACGCCGATAAGCGCCTTTGAAGCTAAGCCCATGGTCCTAGCACCCGGTCACGTCAAGCAAGCCTAATAATGGAGGCAACCCTCTTCTAACATCAAATGTCATCTCGACCGTTCCTCTGGAGGACATGCGGTGCACATCCGTGCTCTCGCAGTTTGGTCAATCGAGATTTTGAGAAGCGTTGCATCGTGAACCCCCAGTGCCCGAAATCCTGAAAGAATCAGAACCGTCCATATGAAGGACACACGACACAAGATTTGAGCCACAGGTGGGGCCTTTCGGGATTTTCATAGTGAAAGCGCTGAAGTTATCTCAGCCGTCCATCCATCGATGAAACTCGGGTGCATTGGACTTAAAGGGGGTATGCATCTGGGCGGCCAGGATCTGCGCGCTCAGATCTACGGTTAGGAGAGGATTTCGGAGCCCCCCCACTTTTATACCTTTAAATGGAGGGGGGGGGGGTCCGGAATCGAGGGTGCACCTCTCCGACGACTACGATCAGAGCGCTCAGATCAATGGCTCACAGGCAATCCCACCCTTCTCTGCTGCTCTGCTTTTTAATCAATGTGGGGCCTTCCCCCGCCGTGTCGCCTCCCGAGCCGCCACTCCCCTGCAACCTATCTTCCACTTCACTTCATAGCATGACCCTTCTGCAGTCCATCATCCTCCTTCCAGCTTCCATGTGTCCTCCTCTCTCCACGTCACCTGTCCATGCATCCTCACGTCACACCTTTCCCTTTTTCTCACTTTCGCCTGACACCTCATGCCAGGTGTTCTTCATCTCCCTACGACATTGTGCCTCATCATAAGAGTGCTTCAAACCTTCCCCTCTAGCTATGTATGGTCATCCCTACTCCTAATCCCTTTTAAGCCCTGCGTTCCATGTCTCCTCTGCCCATCCACCACCCCCATTACGTGCCCCAGCCTTCGCGTTGGCCTCCACGTCTATTCATCAGGCCGTTCAGCTAATCCAGATGGCAGCGCGAGGGGCCCTCCACGTCCCAAAGGTGCCGAGTTGGCTGGGCCGTTCTCAATCCCAAGAAATCAGTTATTAAGATAGTTGGTGGTGTTTAGATATCATCTCTTCCATAAAGGGAAGGTCCGACGACGAATTAAAGGCACGACGATTCGCCCACGGGACTGTCAGGGGTTCGATTGCGTCTGCCATAGGTGCATGATCATTCAGAGACTGCAGGTGTAGATTGTCAGAAGCCATGCAGACACAATGTTTTTAATGCAACGTCTTGATTTTGTTGCTATTGTTGTTTTTGAGTATATGTAGGCGTTTTCGCCATTTTTGAAAAGGTCAATGGTTGAGCTAGGCTCCTGTTCTGTAAGTTTTGATGAAACGTTGGTCGCTCTGGTTAATGTATAAGGCATTTGAGACTTCTTACTTTATGGATGTCAGCCTCTTTTTACATATCTTTGTTTACTGTGTTAGAACAACTCAGAATTGGAGGATCCAGTTGAGTTGCACTGTTGTAGGATGATGTAGGTTGGATCACTGCAACAATCACATCGTTTCTAATCAGTTCTTGTGTTTTCTAAGCGCTGGAATGGCTTGGAATTGGAGGATCCAGTCGAGTCACCCTTCAGCTCCTTGAAACTATGGACCAAGAGGATCTTGGCTTCTAAGTTTTTCTTCTTCAAGCTTCCGAAGGCCTGTTGCCTGAGGCAGTCTTGCTCACCCTTCTCACAAGTCTTCCATCTACCACCCTTTAATCAACTTACTGAAGGAAGTTGGATCAAGACCTCCCTTGCTTTCTACATACTAAACCCTGGTTCCTGTGTCAATGCTACTTTCCTGGGTCTCTTTCCATTCGACCACCCCCATTTATTAAATCGTGACATAAAAACTGATGGGCGTTGGGCTCTGCTCCTGCAAGCAATACAGGAGTACTTCTGACGCTAACAGAATCCACCAAACCCTAATCCTTGCATGCATCCGTGTAAACAACAAAATATTCATGTGGATCTGCAACCTTTAGAATGTGTGCATTGGGCAATAATTCCTTCAAGTGATGGAAACTCTCTTCACATTTGGTAGTCCATTCAAAATTTGTTCCCTTCTTTTGTAGTGAAGTGATTGGATGTGCAACCTTGGAGAAACCTTCAGTGAATATTATATAGTATCAAGCCAGTCCCATGAAGAATCTCACCTCTAAAAAATTATTTGGAGCTGAACAAATTTTGATTGCTTCAATTTTCTCAGGCGCCACTACTATTCCCTCCTCTGAGATGATGTGGCCCAAATAATGGATTTTTTTTGATAAAAAGTGCACTTGCTTAACTTGGCATACAATTGGTGCTCTCTCAATACCTGTAGCACCATCCTCAAATGATGATCATTCTCCTACTTCATCTTGGAGTATACAAGAATATCATCCAAGAAGACAATGACGAATTTGTCCAAATAAACCCTAAAAACTCCATTCATTAGACACATAAAGGTAGTGGGTGTATTTGTCAACCCAAATGGAACCGCTACAAACTCTTAATGTCCAAACCTTATCCTGAATGTTGTCTTACTAGTGTTTTCTTCTCTAATTCTTACTCAATGATAACCTGATCTCAAGTCAATCTTGGAAAATATCTTCGCATTTCTCCGAGGCATCGTTGAAGGGTTTTGACTACCCTTCCTTATTTGGATTTTCATGTGCTTTCCTTTTGTATTTGTCTTTAGATTTCTGATATTGATGACTGCTACCATCATGCACAGTAAGTGCATGTGCCTTTGGGCCTTTGATTTTTCCCATGTGTCAGATATTCAATAAAGACCTCAAGAGAGGGCATCTTCCAGGTGGCTACATAGGAGAGCCTAACTAAATGAAATGTGGATACAAACACTGAGTATTCTAGACCAAGTTTGGAGAGAATGGTGAGAACCATTTGTTTCTCCTCCTTATATTTATCAACCCTGCAAACCTTGAGTTGCGACAACAAATCCTTATATTTGGTAAAGAAATCTTGGAGATTTTCAAAGGTTTTTAGATCCAAAGTGAGCAATTACACCTCGGGCATGTGTCCCCTCATCTTGTCCTGTTTTCCAAAAATCCCTTCCATGGTGGTCTAGGCTTCATTGGGTGTTTTACAAGAGGATATGTGAAAGAGAAATTCAGGAGAAATGAGAATGAAAATAGTTCCAAACACTTCATCCATTCAATTCTGATACTTGGATGTTTCTATGGTTGATGTGGGTTCAGTCTCTGTGTCCATGGTTAACCTGTATAATATTATACCTCAAAGATGCAGTATCATATTCTCCTTCCATGCAAAGAAATTGTACGGTGTAAGAAT
This sequence comes from Picea engelmannii, assembly GCA_009831015.1. NCBI lineage: Eukaryota > Viridiplantae > Streptophyta > Pinopsida > Pinales > Pinaceae > Picea > Picea engelmannii. The sequence goes on along the minus strand of ML798372.1, from coordinate 35,478 downwards.
GAATTATTTTGGAAATTCCATTTTTTCAGTTGTCTTCAATCTTCAGTATCTGCAAAAATAATCTAGTGTGTCTTTTTCCTAGAAATCCATCGGTTCTGATACCATGTAAATTTGTTGAACCTACATAGAATATATCTAGCTAAAAAATGACATACACAGTTTGCAGATAAAATATGTGAAAAAAGAAGCAGAAGAGAAAGAATGGAAGAATTCTCATTAACCAAATGAATGAATGATAATTTACACACGATATACTTTGTATAAATCAACTAATGCGCACTGGAGGAGAAGCCAATGTGCCATAGTGGTGGTCTAGAGTGATATGGACACACACCAACAATTACAGGAGTAAACTTCCACCTAGTCTAGTATCTCAGGTAGTTACGAGAGTTAATTGCCACCTAATCTGAGTTAACTAGTCTCTTAGTATTCAGTTAGCTGACTGAAACAAAGTGAAGTGAGGAGGAGGTCATGGAATAATGAGTAATGCGCTAGTCTAGTGATGATCCCAAGGAAAATGTGCATTAGTTGGTGATGATCCCAATGCTGCATGGTGATGATCCCAATGTGGCATCTAGACTCCACTCAACTGATCAAACTGAAGTGTGAATTGAAGGGAATATTCTCCTAGAGGAATATTCTCCCTAGACTATAAGAGACTGAATAATGACTAGTAAACATAGGGAAAACCTCAGGAAAAATAATTCCAAGGTGTGTGTGAAGTATCTCCAACAACCCTTTTATTGATAGTCAAATTTTGGAATTGGCAATAGTGCACAATATAAAATATCAAATATGAACCCATGAATAATTTCCTATCCTTTTTGTAATGTGATAATTGGGAAGCAATTTCGATATAAATGAGCTTACCCTAATCAAAAATAGATTTCTCTTGTACTGTAAAATACAAAATATATAAAATCATCCGAGATATGGAAGCAATATTCTCCTGACCTGTTACTCTGGTAAATAACCACACGATTTCTCGATAAGGGTTCCTTAAAGAGTAAACCCGAATTCTGGTTATGTCTGTTGGTACAGACGCATGATTCTCCAAGTATTCTGGAAAGAGGTCGAGCCCATTATTATGTTTCTTCAACAAATCTCTTTAATATTCACCTTTGAAGGTGAAAGTGGGCTATGACATCTTTAACATTTTATGGAAGACTTGAGGCGAAAGAGAAATTGGAGAATGTCCTTGGAGTTGTATGGCCCTTTGATTCGGTATGTATTTGTCAACACACCATGCAACAATTTATTTACAATCGAAAACCTCTGGAACACAACCAACAAGAGAAATACCAAATGTCCAAATCACGTTCCCATTTTTCTGTGCAACAAGAGGGGAGGAATAATACCAGTCTGCTCTTGACCATTGGAAATTCTGATCTTCGCGGCCAAAAATATTCATAGTATCACCACAAAACTGTTTTCGAGCTGATGTTGCCATTAAGTTGATAGAACTGTTTCTTCGGATGGATAATGGTTACAAATGAGCCTTTTTGAAAGATAATGATAATTTAATCCCTTCACAAATGAGGATTAAATGGGATTTTAATGAATATTTCTCAATCCTTTCACCATTAATAACGACCTTTTCGAAGTCTGCACAACAATTGTTAGCATTTGAATAGTACTTAATGTGCATTGGGAAAAGAAAGTAATGGAAGGGACGGGTGTGAGAGAAGTTCAATATGAAATTTTCATGAACCCGCCAACCCGCGAACCTGCAGTTGGAGAAATGATCCAAATAAACTAAGTATAGAAGGACGGTCGATCGGACTCGTGAGCACATAAAAATGGAATATTTGGGAACCTGTCATTCATGAAGAAAATAAAATTTAAGTGATGGTCGAAGTGTAGAACAAGGAATTTGAAGTGTAATGTGAAGGCTGCAGAAAAGGGAGGGAAAATGTTTGAGCCCGCGTACCCTGGAGTTGAAGAAAAATCTAAGTGTTGAGGAAGATTTATGCATAAGTAAATGAATGTAAATGTAAGTGAGACGGTCCACGAACTAAAATATGGCTAAGTATAGTAAATAAGAAAGGGAAAAGTAAATGGGAAAAAGGAAAGTATAGAAGGGGGGAAAGAAAGGGCGTAAATAAGTTGGAAAATAGAATGAGGGAGGGAAAAAAACTGATAGCACAAAAAGGTCTCAACAATGCCCATACTACCTCTATTAGTTTCATTGCCCAATATTTCTTGTTCAAATAGACCATCTTGGTGAGGATGTTCTCTAACTCCCTATTAGTCACTTTTTCTTGTTCATTTTCTTGTGGGTGATAAAGAGTGGAATTCCTGTGGCATATGTGATGTTGTTGCATGATGTGTTCTATGATTGTAGATGTGAACTGAGCCCTTTGATTTGTGACTATTTATTTGGGGAGTCCAAACCTTGAGAATATGTTCTCTTGTAGAAATTCATCTACTTTTTTCCATTTAGCTACCTTCATTACTTTCACCTCAATCCATTTGGTCAAGTAATTTGTGCATAAAAGGATGTACTTATTTTGTCCCGAAGGGGGGTCAATAGGCCCCACAAAATCCAAGCCCCACTTTTCAAAATTTTACAATGGTACTTGGGGCTGCAAGGGCATTTCATTTCTCTTGTTGGTTTTCTCATCCTTTGACACTCATCATAGTGAGAGGTATATTGTTGAGCATCCCTATGTAGGGTAGGCCAATAGTAACCAACCTGCAAGAGCTTGTAGACTATCTTCTTTGTTGCATAATGCCCTCCACATGGTTCATCATGGCATGCATGGAGGATGTCCTGCATTTCATATTCCCTTATGCATATCCTTAGGATATGATATGGTCCAAGATTGAATAAATATCCCGTAATCCAAGTATATGTTGCACTTTTTCTAACAGACTTGCATATTTCCTTGTAGGAAAAATGGCGAGGAAACCTCCTTGTTGTCAAGTAGTTGGCTATGTCAGTAAACTAGGGGGTTTGTACTGAGATTATAAAGAGGTTCTCATCTAGAAAATGATCATCTACCATGTCTCCATCTACAATATTTGTTAGCCTTGATAAAAAAATATGCAACAATAGTTTGTCTCCCTGGCTTGTCAAGGATGGTTAGATCAAATTATTGTAACAACAAAAGCCATCTAATTGTTTTCCCATTAATATCATGTTTGTTCATTAAATACTTAATAGAAGAATGATCTGTGTGTAAAAAAACTTGATATGTAGTGACATAATGCTTAAATTTGTTGAGAGAATAAACTATCACAAGGAATTATTTTTCAGTAACTGTGTAGCTCAACTCTGCACCAGATAAGTTTTTTCTAAAAAGATAAATGGCATAAGGATTATTATCTTCATTTTGACCCAAAACTTTCCCTATTGCTTTGTTTGAAGCATCATTATGGATATGGAAGGGAAGATTCCATTTGGGAACTTGAAGAACATGGGTTGTGATGATTTTTTCTTTGATACATTCAAATGCCTTTTGACATTGTGGTGTCCAATACAAATCTATGTCTTTAGATAGTAAAGAAAACATATGCGAAGCTAACTTGCTAAAATTCTTGATGAACGTCCTGTAGTAACCTACATGTCCAAGGAAGATTCTAACATATTTTTGTTTTAGATGGGTAGGAAGACGTTTGATGATGTTAACCTTGCTTTGGTCTACCTCAATCCCTCTGGAGGATAAGTGGCATCCTAGAATAATCCCCTCATTCATCAGCATATTGCATTTTTCATTGCTAAGGGATAGGTTAATTTCTTCACATCTTTGAAGGACTCCATCAAGATTGGTCAATTCTTCTTGAAAATAGTTTCCATAGGGTGTGAAGTCATCCATGTATATCTCTACCGTGTCATGGATGAGATTTGAAAAGATGTTGAGTACAACCCTCTGGAAAGTGGTTGGAGGATTGCATAGAACAAATGGAAGGACCTTGCAGGAAAAGGTACCCCATGGGTAGGTAAATGTAGTTTTATCTTGATC
>ML798372.1:0-15196 GCA_009831015.1 Picea engelmannii | reverse complement strand
ATGGATATGTTCCAGTTCTCCAACTATGATATACTCTATTGTTCAGATCTACATGAAGCCTTCATAGTGTTCCAGACTACAGTACAAGCATTACATTATCCATGATAAAGTCCAGAAGGGAGAAAATGATTTCTCCAATACATGTCTCCACAGATGAGCAGATAAGCATACATTTTGGTAAATCCTATATTCAAGATGAAAGAACGTGCATACTCAAGATAGAGCTCATGGAAATAACTCTCTTAGCTGGAAGGGAAGACTCTCCAAACTAAAAGAAGGTATGAAAACATTTATTTTTGTGATTTAAATAACTCTCCAGTTAGGAGGGAGCATTTATCTTTGTAATTGAGAAATAGTCCAGATTGGACAGATGCTTTCCTGTTCAGAAAGTGGATTGAGATTTCTGACGGACAGTGACTTCCCATTGTAGTTAACATGGGAGGCAAACTGATTGCTGATGTATCATAGACAATGAATTCCCATTATGGGGAGTGGTCTAGGACAATCATTCTTCTTGGCAGTCACTCTATGTAGTGGTCAAGTAGAATGGTCTGCCTCGCCGGGCAGTCATTCTTTTGAAGTTCATAGTTGTGAGCAGTTTCAAAGAATCGTCTGTTTTGGAGGTTGATACAGGACAAACATTCCTCGAGGGTTATACATTCTCTCCAGGTTACACTTTAGTGTCGGAGGAATGGCCCAGGGTGGGGAATGGTCCAGACAGTTACTCCTCGAGGGCAGTCTCATTCTCTCTAGGTTACACTTTGTTTAGTGTTGGAGGAATGGCCTAGGGTGGGGAGTATTCCAAGCTCAGCAATCAGGGACAATTATTCCTCGAGGGAAGACTCATTCTCTCCAGGTTACACTTTATTTAGTGTCGGAAGAATGGCCCAGGGTGGGGAATAGTCCAGGACAGTCATTCCTTAGGGCAAACTCAGTCCCTCCAGGTTACACTTTGTTTAGTGTCGGAGGAATGGCCTAGGGTAAGGAATGGTCCAAACATTTCTCGAGGGCAGACTCATTCTCTCCAGGTTACACTTTGTTTAGTGTCGGAAGAATGACCCAGGGTGGGAAATGGTCCAGGTTCATAAATCAGAAACAATCCTTCTTCCTTGGTTGAGAAGAATGGGGCAGATAGCCCATTATTGATATTCTATATTGAGGGAAAACATTCTTTCAGACGTCACAGATGTGAGTGAAATATTGGCCCATATGATTATTTTTGATATTCTATACTGAGGGAAGACACTCTTTCAGATCTCATAGACGTGAGTGAAAGATTGGCCTAGATGATTCAGTTTTTATAATAACATTGTTTCTATGCAGATGAATACTACTGTGGTGGCATACATTCTTTCAGATCTCACAGATGTGAGTGAAAGATTGGCCCAGATGATACAGTTTTTATCATAACATTGTTTCTATGCAGGATGCTCTCATATGTTTGTTATGAAGACTATATGATAGTAGATGAGGACTACTATGGTGAATATGTTTCACCGTTCACAACCATACGTTGCTGATCAAGTACTTGTGTGTTACTTGATGTGGTAGTTAACCGCTAGATTGAAGTTATGTACTACTATGAATAGACACAGGTGTGTTCTATCCTTGTTCTATTGCCTTGAAGACTATCAACAGTTTATTGGAGACAACGATCATTCAGATGAATGATGAACAAAGATTTTCTAGACGGAAACCAGTTAAGAGCTTTTACTCATCTTGTATCACTCTATGGTTAGAGTGACTTATCCAACATCATATCTAACTACTCAGATGAAGTATGGTTTCGAGAGATGATGCAACTGATGGTCATGGTGATGCTCATGATCTAGTCATGAAATAGTCTAGATGACTATATTGATGCTACCGGGTAAATGGTGTGTTTTGTGCTCAAGTCCATTACCTGTAAATACCTCTCTAACTAGGAGGGAGTGTTAATATTATGGTAGCTGCGGGAGGTATTTACCCCCACGTGTGAACCTGACGAGAATAGAAGACTCCGGGAAGCAAGAGAAACCCTAATGAATTGGCTAATAACCCTAGAAGCCTTGTCGACTCAAGAAGATAATTTATATTAGGCTATTAGCCTCCAAGAGAAGAAGTCAACCATAATTAATAATAATATACTGAACAGACACATACCCAGAAGGAGAAGTCGGCCCCAACAAACTAGCAGGATTACTATAAATACAGGGTGCCAGTTCTCATTTGACAACATCTCAGAATTGCAGTTTCCCAGTTGGTGCGCACTGCTGTTGCAGTCTGGTGCGCATGTTTGGAGGAGGGTTGCAGGTGCAGCTGTAGCAACAACTAGTTTCAGTATTGGCTTGGATATCTCTTGGCTAGGGTTTGGAACATCTTATCAGTCTTTTGTGATGTACCATCCTTGGGGATTGATGCGCTACTCTTTGTTTGGCTATCTAGCCTAGGGTTTTGCTTTCGGAGGAATTCTCAGTCAAGGTTAAGGTGCTCGGAGGGAGGTTTTGGCCTGTGGTTGGGTGACGAGGGTATCGTCAATGGTAAAATTAGCACACCATCTTCTATGTTCTAACAACATGCACGAAGATGGATTGGATTATTGGTAAGAGAACCTCCAACTTTTTATGGTCAAAATGATTTGGAAGAATTCTTAACAAAGTTTGAGTTAGATGTTCTAGAAAATCATAGGTTATTAGTTTTATAGATTGCATTGAAATAAACACCTGCATGTTGGTGGGGTACTCACAAAGAGAATATCCATGATTGGTATCAATGCAAAATATTACTTCACATTAGATTTGGCGCATAACATGAGAATACATATATTGAGAAATATGATGGAATAGGAAAACACAAAGAACATATAGACATATGCACAACTCAATGGAAACTGGTACTACCAGAGGAATGTCCACATCAATTCATTCATACATTAGAAGTCATCTCGAGAAACTGGTATACATAACTAGAACTACACAAAGGAACTGTAAATTGGGAAGATTTGCAACAAAAATTTGTTATTACGTTTGAATTTGAACATGAGAATCCAGTGATGGATGCAACACTAAAGTTGATAAAAGAGAAGATATTTGAAGAACCTGAAGTTGAAATTGTAACAGCTTATCAGACCCAGAATAATAAAGTAGTCATACAATTGCTACATTATTACCATGTCGCAGAAGATGATCCAGTAGAAGAAGACCGGTGCGATATTTAGATAACAAAACTTGAAGGGGAAAGAGAAGTAGAAGGTCCACAATTTCAGTCAGAATAATTTTATGCACCACTAAAGATAAATAAAATCAATATTGGAACAGAGGAGAACCCAAAAATTGGAAGTATTGGTGACTATTGGAATAACAAACAGTGAAAAGAATAATAGATCTATTGCGAGAGTATAGTGATCTATTTCCAGCTACATTTTCAGAGATGAAAGGGGTAGCATGAGAACTTGGAGAAATGAAGATTCCTCTATGACCAGATGCCATACCAATAAGACAGAGACCCTATAGGATGAATCCAATATATAAATAGAAATCACATGACAAAGCTTGGAATGTTAGACACATTAAGAATAAAAACTTTAAGGAAGGAGACATGGTTCTTCTCTATGACAACAAATATTTACAACACCCAGGAAAATTCAGGATGCATTGGCTAGGGCCATATGAGATAAAGTCTATCACAGATGGAGGTGTTGTGCAGTTACATGATCTAGCAAGTAAAGAGATTCAAGGACTGATGAATGGTAGTCTATTGAAATTGTATAGGGACAGTCGAACTAGTATCCCTTAGTAGTTGCAGCGTAGAAAATTAGATTTGTACATAATGTAAATAATAGGAGTTAAAAGAGAAAAATACAAAAATTAAAAAAACCAGAAAAATACAAAAAGATGTAATAGATAGATAAGTGGTAGATATGCAATTAGAATATACCGCACACAACAAATAATAAGTAGTATGAAAGAAAAATAATGCACTGCACACCAAAGAAATGGGACAAGATAGAAAAAGTAGCACACTGATACAAAAAACAACCAGAAAAATAAAAGTAATGGTCGAAGAAGTGCGAAATGACAAATCATTTATGACATGACCTATAAAAGTAGGAAATTGTGCACGACAAGACTCATTGTGACTTTGTGCAAACGAGATGTAAGGAGCGTAAAATCAATGTGAGAAGGTATTTCTGAAGTATTCAATGAATATCAAGAGAAACACTTTCAAGATTTAGAAGAATGGTGCTACCAAAGTTCGAAGCTCCCAGCCGAATCGTAAGGTAGACATAGAGTGCTACAAAAACTGCACAAGACATAGCCGTCGATGGAGAAAAACTGAATCAGTAGGAAAGAGTGGTGGATGTGGATGCAATTCCATATCCAGTCACTGAGCCTATTAGTCCCACCATTATATAAGAACAATATCCAGTGACAGAGGAAATGGATGTCAACTCGCGGGGCGAAACAAAAAACCCTAGCATAGAGAAAAACTCCGCACAACAAATTGGATTAGGAGCAACACAACAAATGGATGAGCATGATGATGAATGTATAGAGTCAAATGAGCCCAAAGAATAGGCCGAAGAAGCACAATACCATGTAGCAGAGCCAATGTAATAGTCGGAGGAACAAGTATAAGTGGAGGATATTACAGACAAGAAAAACTTAGAAACATAAGAAGCTGAGGATGAGAACCAAGAAGCAGGGCCATCAACATGAAAAAATAAAACTAGGGAAAAACCTTACGTGCCAAGAACATTGAGCAAGTAGAAAGAATTAACATTTTCATTGCCAAAGATACCTGACGGAGTCAAAGTAGTTGGTGACACGTTAAGGCCTATTAAAAAACTGAAGTATGCTTATCATGATGTGATAGACACTAGCAAGTTCCCTGAATTTGTGCAAAAAGTGTATATGGAGAGTAAAGGAGAGGGTCCATCAAGGGATCTCATTTTAGAGCTGAAACAATGGATTGCATGATTATATAACACAAGGATCATGAACCTGCTAGAGATTCCCCACTTTGGGAAAGGAAAAGATGTAAATGCCTGTGTGAAACAACTAATGGCACTAGTACATGGAGGCATCTTATGGATGGAGAAGGCTGTATCAATAGATGTGGACTTAATTGCAGAGACTACAGGTTTCTCGATAGATGGAGAAAAAATAGAGCAATATTTGGATGACAAGACAAAGGAGAAAGCTTTAGCAAAGGAGATGAAGAAGAGATATGGAACTGATAGAGGGTCATGGGGAATAATCATTAACCAAATCAGTGACCAAAAATGAGGCTGGTGAAAAATTTGATGGCATGTAAAATTTTGAGGAAGTGTTGCAAGGAGGAAGCCCCTGCAGGAGTAATATCAACAGTTGCGCAGTGCACAAAGGGGAGTCTACTAAATTTGTTTTTGGAGGATTGTAAGGATGCATAGGATCTAAGATCAGAGTTTAATTATTCATGTTCAATAATATTGATAACATTGGTGGGATGAGGAGAGCCAAAATATAACGCAATTTACCAGAGGCTAGGGAAGTGTCACACAACGAAATATATAACACTATGTCACACTTCATATACAGAGAAAATAAAGGAAAATTCTACTATTTTCGCCATGTTGTTTGATGAGATGCAAGAGAAGTTGGTTAATACATGGAGGATACCACCAAAAGTAGTGAAATAACATCAAAGTATAGCTAACTTTTAGGCTACAAGGCATAACATGTGGATCCAAGCCAAGAGGGATCCTAAGAAGGAGTGTCTATAGTTGAGGTATTGTGTCACAAAGGAAGAAGTGCAGTGGGACATGTAGGATTTGCCTGAATAATGGAAGGTTCCAGTGATTCCAAAGAAGGTACCCAAAGCTAAGAAGCAAGAAGAGGTTGGCCCTTCAAAGCGGACAACTATCCCAACAACCAATACAAGGAAGGCGACAAAGCGCATAAGCAGAATAGGGGGTAGTACAAGCACTAGGAATCCAATGAAAAAGAATACTATCCCAAGGGCTTCGGTGCAAGAGAAGGAGCATGCAGTGGAAACAGATGGAGAATCACAAAAGGATACAAATATTTCTATGCCAGAGGAAATAGGAGGTGGAGATCTCCCAGATATGGATATACCAGTTACAACCACACATACAAAGATGCTGCCAATGAAAAGGACAGTCTTGCGGACATTAGGCCAGTAAAACAAAATGAAGGCACATAAGTGTGTTCCTAAGATTACAATTACAGAGGATGACATAAAGATAGTTGTAGAGAAAGTGAAATATCACATGGTAGAAGCATGGTATGATGCTGAGAAGAAAAGGAAGGAGATAATCAAGAAATTAATAAAGTCTAAGGATGCACTAGAACAATTGCAACTCACTACAACGTAACATAAAGAGTAGGAACAACAACAACAAACTTCTAAGGAAAGAACAATTCCAAAATAGAAGACAGTACAAATCATAGCCACGGGGAATGAATTATTTTGTATCACCCAGGGAATGTTGCAGGTTGATGAGGATACAACGCAGAAGCTATTGAAGGACATAGATCATTTGGACTTGGCACTACCTAAGGTTCTAACGAAGGCATTATACAAACTTCAAATAAGTGTCACGTAGGAAATTCATTCGAGGGCCCATTCATATGCTACAATTTTACAATTGTCCATTGAAGTAAAGAATACACTGGAGATGACACTTAACTAGGTGCAGTTTGAGAGGGAAGAAGAAAAGAAACACACTGGAATATTAGAGAAACAGGTGGAAGAAGTGTTCAAAACTATTTCTGACAACGCATAAGAAGGGAACATACCAACAGAGGATAAAATTGAGAAGATATAGCAGGCTATGGAGAATTACAAGAGCCACAATACAGAGTTTCCATAACTACTAGCACCTAGCACGCCAGTAGAGGTAAGAACACAAAGGGAGCAGGAGGCTATGTGATACAGAGAGAATTGAGCAGATGATCCATGAAATCACTGAGTTGTATAATAAGAGTGCACAATTGTGGACACATCTGCAGGAGGATGAGAAACTGCAGGAGTTGGAAAATAAAGATGAAGGGGTAAATATTGCATTGCAAGAATTGAAGCAGAAGAAGAAAGCAATGACCATATCAAACAGACTGAAAAGTGCGGAAAAAATGAATGATTTACAGGAAGAGCCGAAGACTATACAAGAAGAAAAACAGTCAAGGTAGGTGTAGTTAGAATCACTACAAGAAGACATAGAAGAAATGATTTTAGAAATTGACATAGCAAAGGGTCAGATAAAACAAGTTGGATTGGAGAGTGAAGAAGTGTTGAAGGAGCATATTACTGTGCATATTGTGGAGATTGTAGTAGAAAAGAGCACGAAAGTAAAATATTGAGTTGAATAAATTTTAGGCAAGTTCCAGGAGCTAGAGAAGTTAGTACAGGAAGCAAAAAATACCTGATTGGCTTGACAGGAGCCGCAGGTGGGTGTTTGGGGCATGTTAGCACATGCCATTTTGGGAAAAATCGCAGTAATTTATGAAGAAAGTTAGGAAATAGAACAAAAAAGGAGAGTGCGCTGGAAAACAGGGAAATGCAGCCACAGGAAACAAGGAAAGTCAAAGGAAGGAAGAAAGACACACATCGATGAGGAAAACGGTTGGATTGTGGACCAATCGTGCTCAGGGATTTAGAATGTGGACAAACATATTCCACTTAGGGATTAGTGGGTTAGGGATTTGGTCATTGTTTTAATGGGTTTTAACCCATTTTTGTAATATAAATATGTATTGTGAGATCTGAGGAGATCTAGTTCGGATTCGAGAGTTAGTATTATTGTTAGTTGTGGAGATAATATTGAGATGTTCTTAGAGTTGGTTTTGGATACAGAGAGATGAATTGTAATCGAGGGTAATATTGCAAGTTGTGGATCTTGGTGTGATCTTGTCAGCCTCAAATCATATGTAATGCGCACAACACAATAAACTGATGAAGAATAACAAAAGAGCGAAGAATTCCAGATCTTTGTAGATGTAGCCTAGGGGGGTGAACCATGGTAAAAATTTGTGTCTCTGTGTGGAATGTTTATTTTATTTTTGGTTTAGTTATGATGAATGGATGAATCTGTAGTAGTAAATTGAAGCGTGCATTAGAATATCCATGATATTTACTGCAGAATGAACTTTAATGAATGGAAATGATTACATAATGGTAGATTTGGATGTAATGTTGTATTAGAATAATAGATCTGATGTATGTTGAGGTAGAAAGAATGTTTGGCATCTCCACAACAACCTCCCTTTCATGATTGCATACATCTGGGTCCTGTAGTCACCCATAAGCCATCTCGGGTGAGACTTCATTGTGCACTATGTGCACAATGTTTCCTTCTGGTCTCGAGAAGGGCCGATGGTTTGTAGGGTTTTGTTGGAAACCTAAAGTAGAACCCGGGTTATCCCAAAACATCCATCATGTATATTTTTTCTTCCTCTCAGTATTTTTTCAGGAATTCATCTTTGATAAACATGTTATAGATAAGAACATCCTTGATAGCTTGAATGAGGGGTATTTTAACACAAAATATCTTTAGTTCTCTTAAGAGTTCATCTTCTTCGAGTGTGTAGGATTTCTCAATGTTCAACCTTTTAGGACAAAGTGTAGCTTGTGGAAGGGTAGTTTGTTGTGTAAAGGTATCCTATTTTTCATATTATAAATATTTTATGGGCTTGGGGATGAGAGGATCATGTAGTATCTTTCTTGATATAAGGTTGATTTCTTGAACATCAAAGGAGTAGGTTTTATATGTATCCACATTATTATATACAAGCTGAATATGTTTATTGTTTGGATTGGGGGGAGACTGAGTAGGCAATTGAGGATTCTTTGGAGGAACAACATTATGAGGAGTGTTCTTTGGTTGAGGAGGAGGAATCAATGCTGGTTGTTGAGGATTCTTGGGTCTCCACCCTTGTGGAGGGATAGTCCACCGAGGGTTCTTCACTGGACATTGGTTTTGAAAAGGTTGATAAGAAGAAGGAACATGCTATTTCCATTGATTTTCATAGTCCAAGGAGGTTGGTTAGGTTGATACCAAGGTTGACGAGGCATTTGTGTATTATATCCACGAAAATTTTGATGGGGATTATAGCTCATACTTTTTTGGAAGGGTCTTGGTGCTCCTGGTCTTCTTTGGTTGATGAAGCACATTGACTCCACATTTTCCTTTGCTGCTTGATATGCAACTTTTAAACCTAGCAAAGTACATTTGTTATTTGCATGAGGTTCTCCACAAATTGCATATACCTCTACAATGTTGAGTGGACACTCATTCCTAGGATTCATCTTGGTGCATTTAGGACAAAATATGGCTATTTCCCTCTCTATTTATTCATGTTTATTCTAAACCTACAAGGTATCCATCTGCATATCTAGTGGATGAAAAATATTAGTCTTCATATCTTCTAAAAGTCCTACTATATAATTTTTAATAAGTGTTGAAGGGTGATAATGTTGTGTTACCATCCCATTACCATTTCTACCTTTCTTTCTAGAGGATCTAGAGTAATTTTTGAAGATCTGTTTGATGTCTCCATAATCCATTTGGAAGATATCTCCATTTTATAGGAGATTTAGTTTTTCCATAAATTCTTCCCTTACTCCTATAGGTGAGAAAAGTTTCAGTGAGTCCTCATCCAGAGTAAAATTGTGGGCTCTCTTATAACTAAGTTGAAACCTTTCCTCAAAATATTATAGGTATTCATTTTCCCCTTGGGTCACCCGAAAGATTCCATCTCTTGTATCTCTTTCTCTACAATATTCCCTATACTTGTTATTGAAGGTATGCTTCATTTGATCCCAGCTTGTAATACTATTACCTTCCAAGCTCATGAACCATCTAAAAGCTTAGTCCTTTAAGGTAGAAGAAAACAACTTGAGATTTTTCTCATCTAACGTGTAGTCATAGGTCTTGCACACAACTACAAACTCAAATAGAAAGGTATTGGGGTCTTCTAAGATGAGTCCATGGAAGCGAGGTAGGGCATATGGATTGATGTTTTTCATTTTTGTTTTTTCATTGGTTTTCTGAATGGGAAACTTGAAGACTTTTTCTTGATCTTCCTCATCATCCATTGTATGGTGAGATGAGGATTGGCCTCCCTCTTAGATATTTTAAAAATTCCTTGCTTACTCTTATGAGAAATCCTTAAATGTTTCTTTCCCTTCTGGAAAAAGTGTCTCACAACAAACTTGTTGTTCTTCTTAATGGCTAGGGTATGTCTCTGTGATCAAAGATTTAGGTACAAATTTTCATGTTCTATTCCTAGGTCGAGTCATTCATCTAGAAATTCTTAAAATAAAAAATGCACTTGAGAATTTTTTTCTTTTCTTATATATGATGATAAAATGTATGCATCAACACTATTTTTTTCAAAATTAAAGAATGAAAACAATGTGTGGTATTTATCACCTTCCTTGAAATGGTGCCAAAAAATGGCAGGCCTTGGAATAGTAGCAAGAATGATACCTTTCCTCATCTTGCTAGTTTGATTATCAACCCAGAGTTCATACAAAATTTTGAGGCAATGTGCACTATATATGCAAAATACATATATCGTCCCCTTTATGCACCTATTGAATGCTTATGCACTTATCTACCAGTTGGGGCTTGTGATATCTCAGGTATCAGTCTAAGTACTTTAACAAGGGAATAACCATTAAGCAAGAAAACAAACTATGACTGAAAACTGGATTAAATCTTTAGATGCCAAGGATGTTGGAAATCAATGAACAACTATCTAAAAACACACATTACTCAAAGGAAACTACTCTTAAAGTTGAAAATAAAGCATTCTTGAATAAATCATTGCATAAAGAAAGATGAAATGATAAACAACAAACATAGTACTTTTGCCGAATTGAAACTAAACTATTGCAGAAAGATTCAACCTCTAACTAAGTTCCTAACCCCTTATAAAGAATCATAGCATGATACCAACATTGTGAAATATAGAAGGCATCAATATTGATTGAAAAATGCAATAAAATATGAGTTTGTGTTGTTCTAAATGAACTATAATAGTCCTATAGGAATCATAATAAACCTATAGGAAAATCTACATGAAGGATCCAAAACATGTACACGACTTGTTATTTGTTCCTAAAGATGATGCAACAAACAAAACATGATTAATAGTGTTGTAATGAAGTCCTAAGTCTAAAAAAAAAGTCCAAATAAGCTTCTATATAATTGTAACTTACTCTACAGGAAATGAGACTGAATTGCATTAATCAACAGATCTATGTTGATTGCTTAAAAAAAAGATTAATCTAAAACATAAAAGTAACAGAGTACAAAAGGGTCTTTGAGCCCTCTTGAGTGGGCCCTACCCAAGCAACACAAGGATCCTTGAAGAAATTAATGAGTAGGAAAATGGAAGTTCTTCATTGATTGATCAAAGCATAATACATCAATGGAGAAAGGCTCCAAGTTCTCGAAGGCGTATGAACAAAATGACAAAATGAAAACTCTTCAACACTTAATAAAAAACTAGCTCCTCAAGGATAGTCTTTGGGTTTCATTTATACTACTAGCTAGAATGGATCCACCCGTCAATAAAGGATACATTTAAGATATTTTATCCCCAAGGATTCTTCTATAAGGATCCTTGTTCTTTGGTGGTTGTCTTCTTGGTTCCATGGAGTCTGAGTTCGAGGAGATTGGAATGAAGTTTCTCCTTAATGTATGTAAGTGAGTTGAAGGTAGGTGAGGGGACAATATACCTTGTTTTTCTCAAAGTGATGGGACCTATGACTCTCCATTTGTGGCTTGACCTATTTAGATTAGGTTTTGTACATACAATTATCATAAAAACCAAGCATAAAAATAAGCATAAACTCATCACATTAACAAACTCGAATTACTCATTAAATAATGCAAGAAACTATCATTTATATTAAGCATGGTCAAAATATGAGTTTATAGATACAAGGATGATAAAAAAGAGTGTTATTGATGGGCCTTATGATAGACATTATGGAGGCCCATCAGTGATGGCATCTAGCCATTCATTTCCATAGCACAACATTTGATCTCATGGTGAATATCATACTAGATCCACCACATCTCTAGGGAGTATACTGAAGAAGTTGATTTATTATTGCAAGACATCTTTGATAGTTTACTACCTCATGACATCAGGTTTCCTACCTTTAGGAAAGTGTAGATAAGGGACACATATCGCACCCACAATCGATCTTTCACCTTCTTGGCATTACTTGTGAAAGTATTCACTCTTAGGGGATTCTACAGGGTGTTGTTTACCAAGTGAGTGAAGTTATATCCCTTAAGGGGACCTTGGTGGGGCCACTCTATATTTTTCTAAGCTTTGGATACTTAACACTTTCTTCCCAAGAAAAATATAACTCATCTTCATTGTTGCACCTTGATTTTCCAAGGCTATATACCAGGGAAATTTTTAGGGGTCAAATTTTACCCATGGGCTAATTTTCCAAAAAACACATCGATTTTCATTTTTTTTTTCTAGAAAATATTTGCCCAAACTCTACAGGATAAAATTGTTTACTTTAAAAATCACCAAATATTTATAGAAACTATATAAAATCCTTGGAAATTTGATTTTTTTTAATTAAATATCATCAAACATTTTATAGTTGGCATTTTAAGAATTAGAAATATTTGCCAAGGTTTCTGTACTTTAAGGTAAGTATGGACCCTTCAAATTTTCCCTACTATCTACGCCCACATGGGGCACATCTTTAAATTTTTTGGAATACACTAAAAATGGTTTCATGCACTTCCTATCCTCCTAGTAGACAAGTAAGAACCTGTATCTCTCTCATACTCTAATCCCCCTCATTTTACTCACATGATGGTCATATTTTTGTTATCTCTACATTCATAATTTATTTTGGCTTGCTTGTTCCCCTATCCTGATATTCTTTATTGGAATGCATCACTTTCTTAATTGATATTTCTTTCTCTTTTTTCTTCTATTTTCCTTAGATCATGCATATGCATGGAGCACCCCTTGGGGCTCCACTTTGCACCAACACTCGAGGCATGTAGGAATCCATATATATTACGTGATATATAGGTCCAATAGTGGAGGATTCCCTCGTGACAATAATGCATTGGATTACACTACAAGAAACCATAGATTACTCATATGCACTTTCTTAGCACTCTTATTTCTTGCAACTCGTTGTTATTTCCATCTTATGGATAGTAGCTCCTGCAAAGGGGAATATAGTGTATGCCGTTTGCACTTGGGTACTCAAAATTTTCCACTTGTGTTAGATTCATGTGTGACCCACCCAATTATGATGTTATAATGCCTCTCAATTAATTGTGTAATGTGAAGGATCATCTTTCTAAAGTCCTTCTCACCCTAGCCCAGACGTGGGACCTCACTAGGATGTCTAACACTTGGGTGGGTTCCTTTGGTCTCCAATCCTTATTCACTAGTGTGACTCATTTTGACCTCTCGATGCACTCATGTGGGGTATTACCTAACTTCATGGGTCTATTTTTGGGTGAAAACTACCCAACTTGGGTCCATGGTTACTTGGGATGCCTTAAATCAAGTCCTTGGCCACCCAAACTCATTTGGGAGTTTCTATTTTCAAAGTCATTTTTGGTCAAATTCCTTCAACCCTCTTGATCTTTTGGCACTAATTGTACCACAAATTCCTTTATGGTACTATCATTGTCAATCCACAATTCACATAAGAAAGGTCATTTTGGGCCTAAAAACCCATGATACCCTTATAACCAAATCCACGGTACTAAAAACAAAGGCATGGTATGATGGTTCCATATGACTCAGGTACCCTAATGGTTAATCTAATATTCTCTTATGCCTTAAGGTCACTCATGTGCCTATATATACCCTTTTATTCCTCTCTATAATATCCCTTCAACGCATCTAAGGTTGGATATTTTATCTTACAAAACCTTAATTTATAGGTACACACTCACATTAGTTGTTTATATTATTCCACCTCTTTCGATCCCCCAAAGATGCTTGCGCCTACCATATCAAGCACCTCTATAGGAACTAATTTGGATATCTTAGTTCCAATCTTGAAAATTTAATTGATTCATCCTAGGGCATATTCATTTACATAGCGCCACTCACATCGTGGAAGTTTCAACCCTAAAACATTAAGGGAGGTTTCATCATAGCTAGGGAAAGGGAGGTGTTAGCACTCTGTAAATTTTGTCCGGTTGATAGACAAACGAAAGAGGTTATTGTTTCAACCTACTTTAGATCTAAACCACTAGCCTACTCAACTCAGAGAGGGATCTCTCGTGTCACTTGATATATCTTTGGCAATCAATGGCTATATTTGGTTTGTTTTAGGTCTTTTTTTTATAAATTTGATGGGTAGGAAGGGGAGGGACACTTAGGGCTATGGAGTTAGAATTATAAAATTGAATGAAAACAATGACTGGCCAGTAGAAATCTCCAGAGGATAAAGGCTAAATGAGGCAATGAATCTGAATTATTAATTGAGTTTAAGCAGGGTGTAAGAAGAAAGAGAAAACAAATAACTGCATCAGAGCATTACTTAAATGAATTCTAAATTAGTTAAGAGGAAATTCAGACAGTTTAAATTGCTTAAGATGAGAGCATCACAAGATGAATTCTGATCTTTTAACTATCCAATTTAAACAAAATATAGTGCAAATGGAAATACATAATAATAGGAAATACATACTATGAGAGAAGACACAATTCATATCACTACCAATAAAATCTTTTCATAGAGACTTCAAAAGATTCTGCATTTATATTCAATTCAGCTCCATAAAATTACAATAGAGTTTAGAAGAAAAAAAAAGGTACCCTTGCACTTCTGCCAACATTAATTCATTCAAAATTCCTAGTTCTTATACAATTCGATTACAATGGATGAAAACAAAACGTTTTAGCTTCTAAAACCGACTATAATAATTTCAACTTATAGTATCGACATATGAACCGATATACAATGATTAAGAAAAAAATGTTTCATAGACTAGGGAAGGATCTCTCTAACTTCTCGGCTTCCTTAGCGTCGTCCTGCTTAGATCTCCTGTCGAATTTGCCAGTTTAGTGACACCTAGAAGTTACTTACTAGTTCCTAGAAAACTGCATTTCGTCTTGCCTAACCATACGATCTCCTTCCACTCTCAGTCAGAAGGAATATTGTAATCCATCATCTCCTTTATCATAATATCTAGGTCAAT
>ML798371.1:290925-302136 GCA_009831015.1 Picea engelmannii | reverse complement strand
AGTCTTCAAAATCTACAAAACAAAGAAAATACACCTCATATGCAAGAATATGTGTTTATATGAACATCTCCAAACATCTACCAGGCTCAATAA
This sequence comes from Picea engelmannii, assembly GCA_009831015.1. Taxonomy (NCBI): domain Eukaryota; kingdom Viridiplantae; phylum Streptophyta; class Pinopsida; order Pinales; family Pinaceae; genus Picea; species Picea engelmannii. The sequence continues at coordinate 302,043 of ML798371.1, read as the reverse complement.
CCCTGGAATACCAGGACAAGGAATGGGCTCAGACCATAGACTACGAACACATTCCCTCTTGTTTCCGGAAATGCCATGAACATAGGCATCTCTTCAAAGATTGCCCCATAAACGTTCCCACCAAGCCGGAAGTCGAAGAGAAACCAAAGGAGGGGTTCACCCAGGTTTAAAACCGCAGAAGAAAAACACAGAAAAAACCCACCAACAACAATGGAAGAAAGAAACCCAACACCAACTCCTTCGAAGCCCTCAACCAACTCCCATAGGCCGAAGAGGTGGAAAACCCACACCAATCAACGGAAAGAGGAAACAGTAACAACAAGGAAGAGAAATAGCCACAGGCATACCAAGTTCAAGGAAACCACGAGGATTGTCAGGCTTCTCCAAATCTACAGAAAGGCCCAGAGAGGTAAGAAGACAGTCATGCAAATGGACAAGCAATACTTAGACAACATTGACCTAGACATGCTAGAAACCTCTAGACTCGACATTAGTGTGCATCCAAACCCAGACCCTTGTAGAAATCCAAAGGAAAAAAAAAGGCGTGAGAGAAAATTAGCGCACCAGCTAATAAAAGAGGTTGGAAACTGCATGATCAACTCGGGGCATATACAAAGTCTCTCAGAGAGATCCTTCTCCCACCCACCAAATTTTCAATAATGAAGGTCATCACCTGGAACATCAGAGGCCTAAATGGGACATCCAAGCAGAGGATTCTCCGAAACTGTGTAAAAAATGAAGACCCTGGTATTCTTGTCCTACAAGAAACAAAATGCGCGGGTAAAATAGCAAAAGACATACTCAAAAAATGTTGCAGTAATTACAACTTCTATCACTTGGATTCAAAAGGCGTTGCAGGGGGTCTAGCCATACTCTAGAACCCTGCCACAATCATCATAGACCAAGGCTTATCTACACCAAGCACTCTTATAGCTCACTACTGAGCTATTGGCTCAGAAAAAGACGGGTTGGTCACCAATGCCTATGGCCCGCAAAACTGCCAAGACAAGGACCTCTTTCTCAAAATCATGGCCTACCCAGGATCTATAGAAGAGCACAAGTGGTGGATAGTAGGTGGATATTTCAATATGATCCTCATGCTAGAGGAAAAAAGGGGAGGGAAAAAATGCCTAGAAGAAGACAACATAAAATTCCAGGAGCTAATAGAACAACTTAATCTGGTCGACATAGAGAATGGCAATGGCACTTACACTTGGACCAACAAGAGATCGGGATACCAACAAATATCCTGCAGGATAGATTTCTTCCTAATCTCAAAAGACCTCTTGCTAGAAGGTCCAATGGTAGATTTCAACATTCTCACGAAGGCAAGTTCAGACCACTAGCCTGTTCAGCTTTAGATAGATACAATGGCCACCCCCAAGCTCAAACCTTTCAGATTTGAGAAATTTTGGCTCACCCACCCGGACTTCCAAGAGATAGCCCGAAACTGGTGGAACAATGCAGAGATCCAGAAGAAGACCAAAATGTACTACTTCCAACAAAAGATAAAACACTTCAAAGAGCAGGTGTGCAAATGGAACAAAGAAGTATTTTGGAATATCTTTCAAGAAAGGAAAATTCTTGAACAAAAACTAGAGGACATTTAAGAGAAAATCATACAATCTGGGCACACAGTCACATAACAGAAGGAAGAGAACAACATCAAAAGGCAACTGGAAGAAAGATACAAGCAGGAGAAAATCCTTTGGAGACGGAAATTTCGGGTTCAATGTCTCAAAGAGGCAGAGAAAAACTCCAAATTCTTCCACCGCTCCATGATCCATAGACGCTTCATCAACCACATTATGAAGCTGGAAGACAAGCAGGGAAACACCTTGTTAGCTCATCAAGAAATAATGCACGATTTGTCAGAATTCTATAAGGATCTCCTCTCAGAACCCCAGGTGGGACACACCTCGACAATAAAGCGGGTGACTCAAAATATCCCATTTCTCGTCACCCAGGAACAGAATGTGCCTCTCATGAAACCCATAACACAAGCACAAGTGGACCAAGTTGTCCAAGATCTCCCTACAGGCAAAGCTCTAGGCCCAGATGGTTTCACAAAAAATTTCTTCCACTCATGATCACCAATGCTAAGGGAAGAAGTGTGGCAGTTGGTGGAGGAATCACGCAGCTCAGGAAAAGTTCTCCCAACACTAAATGCCACTTTTCTCACCCTAATCCCCAAAGAAGATAGGGTTACAAATCCGAAGAATTTCTAGCCAATAGCGTTATGCAATGTGATCTACAAAATCATCTCCAAAGTCATAGCTCTGAGACTGAAGCCCATACTCCCCTTCATCATCTCCAAGGATCAATCAGGGTACGTCAAAGGAAGGCAAATCATGGACAGTGTCATCCTAGTCCATGAAATCATTCACTCGTTCAAAAGCAACCGTAGTCCAGGTATGCTTCTAAAACTAGACCTATCAAAAGATTTTGACAAATTAAGCTGGCAGTACAAGAAATCCCTCTTAACAGCTTTCGGTTTCAGCAAGGAATGGATCTCTTGGACAATGAACCTCGTATCCTCAACTTTATTCTCAATCCTTGTCAACGGAGTCCCATCCCAACCCTTATCCCCCTCGAGAGGTATAAGGCAAGGTGGCCCTCTCTCCCCTTTCTTGTTTGGCATAATGGTTGAAGGCCTAGGCCATTATATCAAGGCCTCAATTCAAAATGGATCGATTCAAGGCCTTCCTCTACACAGGTTACAACCGGTAGCCTCCCACAACCAATTTTTCAATTACATGATGCTTCTAAATACCCCCACTGTGCAAGAAGATAAAAAACTTAGATCCATTCTTAATAATTTTAGCGAAGCATCTAGAACCACCTTTAATTTATCCAAATCACAACTCTTCTTTTTCAATACGCCAGAAGCTATCCAATAGCACATATTACAACTATTGAACATTCTTGTCTACTCTCTGCCCTCTCAATACCTGGGACTCCCTCTCTCTAACTCGATAGCCAGAAACATTTCCTGGGACTCTCTCCTCCTTTCCATCTCCAACCGTCTTAGCAACTGGACCTTCTGATCCCTCAACCTCCCAGCCAGACTCATTCTCTTAATGTCAGCCCTTGAGGCCATCCCTGGCTACCTCTTCTCAACCCTAGATGCCCCTCAATCTGTCATAAAAAAAATAAGGAACTTTCAATGGCATGGCCACAACCCGGACAAAAAATGGACCTTAGTCAGTTGGGATAAAGTTTGTAAGCCCAAATCTCTAGGAGATTTGGGCCTCAAGGACCCTGGAAAATTAAATAACACCATGGGTGCAAAGATATGGTGGAGATGGCTCAAAACTCCGACAAAGTTCTAGGAAAAACTCTGGAAAAACATGTATGCCCCGAACACGCATCAAGATCATCTCATCAGGTTGCAGGAAAAAACTCAGGGCTCCAACATTTGGAACGCGGCCTGGAAAAAATGGCCATTAATATAGAAACATGCTTTTTGGAAAATTCGTAATGGCCAAAATGCACTATTTTAGATGGATTCCTGACAACAATTTCCATCCCTTCAAGCTGAAGAAAACCTACAATCCTATAAAAATCACACTCAGGATCTATCGTCTCTCAAAGTGGCAGAACTATGGTCAAACACCCCCAACAAATATCCTTGGTGAAGCTAGCAATCAACCCACCATGAACTCCAAGTGGCAACGGATTGTGACCTGCGGCACTGGAAACAAACAATAAACTAAAGGCGAATACGGATAAGAACAGACCCAAAAATTCTCAGATGGGGACACACTCCACATGGGAACTTCACACTCAAGGAGGGATATACTCTACAGGAAAAATTCCAAAATATTCAAAAATATCACATTTGAACAACAATATGGAAATCGAAATTATGGCCCAAAATCTCCACCTTCCTCTGGCTTCTAATTCAGAACAATATCTTAACATGGGATAACCTCCCAAAACGGGGTTTCATAGGCCCCTCAATATGCCACCTCTGCTACCAATAGGAAGAAACCATGGAGCACCTCCTAAACATTTGTCCAATCAGTGAGGAATTTTAGAATTAGGCCACCCAGCTCATGAGAAGAACTAAACGAGTAAATAACAGCATCATAAGCACAATCAGGGATTGGGGACCCGGATCTTACAAAAGTCCTATCCTGAACAAAACTTGGCAACTCCTACCAGGCTTCATTGTATGGAAACTATGGAAAGAGAGGAATAGACGAATATTTCATTCTCGGCCCTCCCCTTCCACCCTCCTTTGGACCACCATCCTCTTGCGTCTCCAGGAAACTCTCCAGCTACATGCGTGGACCCAGGAGTGTTACACATTATTTTGGTCACCTTCATGATGAATTTGCAAGCATGTGGTCAGGCCCTCATGATCGTCTTTTGCCTGAGAAGAGTGACCTTTTTTCTCCTTTGCAAACCTATTTTTTGAAAGGACGTCGCAGGCTGCCCATATAGTACAGTGCGGAAATCAATGATTTCTGCAGGCTTCTCTATAGTTGGCCCACGGGATTTTCGCAAGCTTTTATACAAGTAGAGTGCAGCGGTGTTTCAAAGCCAAAAGAGGAAAGGGGTTCAAGAAGTTTCTAGAAGAGGAATCTTCTGGAATGTGAGGTGGCATCCGTATGGTTACGATCCTACTAACTTCTCTGATCTGGTGGGATCATCCTCATCTCTTTAACCACTTCATCTTCTCCTATATAATAATGGGCTTCTCATGGAAAAGATTAAGCACAGTTAAGCAAAGTTGAGCAAAGGATTGTTGGAAGAATAGTCTGGAGATTGTGTGGAGAATACTATTTCAATTGATGCTTGAGGTCTACATTCACCAATCAAGATTTTGAAGATCATCTTCATGCAAGCTCTGGAACAAGTATATGTGTGTGTTGGGACAAAGGACCACTTAAAGGGAACTTGCGACATCAAGGCATTTTGGTTGTATCTTCCACTTTTATTCAATCTAATACAGTGGCATGTTTCTTTCCCATAAAATCATTCTCATTTTATTACATGACTCCTTGATCACATGTTTAATTTTTCATTGAATCTATCATAGTTGCTTTCACTTTGGTTGGTTTGTGTCATTGCAGATCTGGTTTCACAAGATCACCGGAGCGAAGCAGGAACAACAAAGATATAAGGGAGTGATCTCAAAGGTAGGTCATCAATTCCTTCTTTGCTAGTTAGATCAATGATTGTAACTTAGGGAAAGTTTCATGTCCTGTCTTGTTTTGTTCTAGATCTAGGTGGATCTAGGGAGATTAGTTCATGTCTGCATCTACCGATTTATCCAATAACAAAATTGGTGACTCCACTGGGGATATGACTTGATTGTGGTTTTTCATTGACCATTTGTTTTTGCCTACTCTTTTTTATCTAACTACATATTATTAATAGGTGCTTAACACAAAATGACAAAGATACAGTAAAACTAGTTTTCTATTTAATAAGGAAATAAGTTGAAACTGTAAAATGCAACGGAAACAAGCTTTTTGGAATGGTGGCAACTTATCTCTGAGCAGAGATGTGACGGTTATGCTCATTCGCAAGAAGATGGTTATAATGAGGCTCTAAAGGCATTTTTACAATAAACAGGAGTGTCAAAAACGCTAGACATCCAAAAACCTAACCCTAGGAGACGAAGTGTCAAAATTCATGTGGGCCCCGTCTGGGTAAGTTAGTACATCAACTTCTTGGAGTCGTAACTTTTGCATACAATCTTCGTTTTAGCCCGTTTGAAAGGTATCGTCAAGAAGATTCATTTTGGGGGCTTAATCATGCCTTCAACTATTACTGAGAAGCTCGATCCCGAAAAACCTTGATTTAGGCCCTCAAAATGGTCCCGGAAGTTAAAACTGCTAAAAATAGTAAATTGCCAAAATTGCCAGACAATTGTTTTGAGCCAGTTGGAAAAGGTGGGTGGCCATCGATATCCACCTGGATCAATCTCATTAGAAAGGTATCGTCGAGGAGATTCATTTTGGGGGCTCAATCATGCCTTCGGCTATCATTGAGAAGCTCGATCCCGAAAAACCTTCATTTAGGCCCTCAAAATGGCCCCAGAAGTTAAAACTGCAAAAAATAGTAAATTACCAAAATTGTCAGACAATTGTTTTGAGCCAGTTGGAAAAGGTGGGTGGCCGCCAATATCCACCTAGATCAATCTCGTTGGAAAGGTATCGTCGAGAAGATTCATTTTGGGGGCTCAATTATGCCTTCGGCTATCATTGAGAAGCTCGATCCCGAAAAACCTTCATTTAGGCCCTCAAAATGGCCCCGGAAGTTAAAACTACTAAAAATAGTAAATTGCCAAAGTTATTAGACAACTATATTGAACCACTTGGAAAAGGTCGGTGGCCACCGATATCCACCTGAATCATCTATGACTTCAAAATATTACATTAATTCACCATCTACCCAGTCTGTAACTTCAAAATGAGCATGTGCCTTATACCCATTATTTTATTTGCATGCTAATAAAAACTCCAATTAATTCTACAAAATATTGATCCACAACCCTCAAATAGTTTCCTACTATTTAAATATTGATCATCCCATCATGACCTCATATCAAAAAAAAACAATTTGGTTGCAAAATTTTCCTAAATAAATAATTGTTTTTGAATTGATAAAAATATATGTTTTTAATGTTTCATTTGCAATTTGAATAATTCAAATCATATAATACATTGAAGTTATGGAGAAACTAGTGATTATGACCGAAGTGGGTAAAAGTTTTAAAATTGTACAATAACCAAATTTGAGTAAGACACTAATGTCCATAAAGCTTATTTATGGAAAAATGCAAATATACAAATCTCTTTCTCAAATATATTATATATCGGAGCTTGGATTATAAAACTTATCCAAGTATGTTCCTAAGTTCACTATTTTTTAATATTGTGATGTTGAAGATTGATGAGTTGTCATTGTCCAAAAGATTTAATTATATATATATATATATATATATATATATATATATATATATATATATATATTTGGGTAATATTGTGATGTTGAAGATTGATGAGTTGTCATTGTCCAAAAAATTTAATAATATGAAAAAAATATGTAATTTAAGCAAGCTAATACTAAGTGGAAAAGCTTGCCCAAAGAGGAATAAAATAATTGAATTCTCATCTTCATATATATGTATTGTTGGATAGATTTTAAAATTTAACAATTTATGTTCACATTCACTTTTGCATATGAGTAATGCTAAACACTACACAATGCTAAATTTTAAAGGGCATAGCAAATTGCAGAAGTGCTCATTTTTAGTAAACTTTAGCTTTTTAAAAAGCTTATCTAAATAAAAATGCACATAAAGTTTAGTATTTTTAGTTTAAAAAATGTTGATGAGCTACTTTATTTGAATTTGTTGTGTTGAACATAAAAATAAGGCTTTATTTTGACAACTATGTTAATTCCACAATGGCTTTCCAAGAAACCTAAGTTTCCAGATGAAGGAATCTAGGTACATAAAGTCCTATGCAAGACACTGATAAGAAGTCCAATAGGCATATAACATACTAGCACATGGAAGTTGTAAAGGATTTCAAAAGCAATTTGGTGGGAAATGACAAAATAAAGAGATTTTAATTTCACATGAATTTCTAAAATTAGAACATGAAAATGTGGAAAGTTGTGATAGACCTTGTTAGCCTAAACTCGAGAAAAAATATTTTGCAAATGATTTAGAATTTGTTTCGTCATTATTAAGTTACTATTTAAATGTCATTAATTTTCATTAATTGGGGACCTTGCTTGTTAGATAAATTTAATAGATATGGCATCGAACATCATTATTATATTCAATGTGAAGTGGTTAGTGCTACATTAGAGGTGGTGATCCTCGTATTGTAAACATATGATCAAGTCTATGCTTATCCAACTTTTCTATTCATGATCATTTATTCAATATGGTTTTCATATTAAGAAAGGTACTTGGTCTATGTGTTCATAATATGTACTCGTGATATTAACTTGGTAAGCACTCATCTATACTAGATTAATTAATGGATACTCTGGTGCTTTTGGTGGCAAAAGTGGTTAGCAAATATTAATCAATGTCAAAATATTAGAAATATAAGGTAATGTTAATCAATGTCAAAATATTAGAAGTGGAAGGTGACACCAAGGGGAAAACATATTGTCTAATATGGTGTGCATAAAGCCAAAGGGAGATGCATGTTATTATCCCCGTATGAATATTTGTAGGCACATAGCACATTTCCAAGATCTAGATATATATGAGCTTGTGATGCAAGATCCAAGAAGGGATTATCCATAATGGCACTTGTTATCGTCATGTTGGACAATGAAAGCATAATCATATGATGTCTTCCTTCTTGTTGTGGCATTATTCTATCCTATTATATTGGTGGTATTATTGGCAATTTGTTGTCATTCATATTCTGGGAATGGGAAGATACTCATTTGGTCAAGTTGGCCTCGAGGATCACAGAGACTTTGATACATGTAGTTCTTCAAGTGTGTATTATCAATAAAATTTTGTGTTGACACCTAAATACACATTCATTTAAGGATACTTGTGTAGTGAAGATACATTATGCTAAGCATAGAGACACTTATATATGTGCAAGGATGATGCTTCTTCGAGGAGATGAAATTTGAACAATAGTAATGAACCCTCGTATGGAGCAACTTCAATAGCACTATGATGAGGAGGTTGTTTGTGCCTTGTTATGGTGCTATGACACATCAAATGATATGTTATCACATTATGATTGTGATTCTATGCATTTTTTGAGTTTATGAGTAAGGAGACAATCAAAACAAATAAGTTGTTTTTATAATTGAAAGTATTCACAATGGTTCATTATGTGAATGAAATGAGTTTGTATATTAATGTTTTGTATCCCATGCTTGCTTTGTAGATATGTTATTGTCACATACCAACTGATATGGTTTCATAGCATGATTGTGATAATATGTGTTTTTCAAGTTTGTGCTGCAAGAAGTTGACACAAAGAATTCATTTTTATAATTGAAAGTATTCACAATGGTTCATGATGAGAACTAATTGAGTTCATATATTAAAGTTATTCACCCGATGCTCGATGCTTTCTTTGTAGATATGTTCATAGCTTTGTCCAATGAGTACAAAAATATGGATATGTGATGAATAGTTGTAGCAAATGCAGGCAAACCTACAATAAAAAATGAATGTTGGAAACTATTCCACTCCAATAGCATTGCCATGATCTATGATCTATTTGGACTCTATGTAACTATTGTTATGTCTTTGTGTAAGCATTGACAATTGTATAAATATTGTGGCTTTGTGTAAGCATTTTGTGTGATTTTTGCTTTATGCATTGGTAAGTTTGCATAACTTGATTTTGGGAATTTATGGTACTTTGGTAATGGATGAAACGAATTTATGGTACTTTGGTAATGGATGAAACCATGAGCATGATGCTCCAAGAAGTGATATCCACCACATTAAAAGATAACTATTTCTTGAATTTTTAATAGCTTTGGTGACATTCCTCTATGTATATTTTGGATATGTCAGTGCACAATATTTTGTTGGGTTGAGATCCACATTAGGGCATTGAAGGCATGGTGTCATTCCTTGATTTGGTTGGAGCAAACAAAGAGAAGATTGGTTAGTGTAATGACTAGTGCCAACCTCCTATGGTCAAGGCTAGCTAGATGATGCATTGGTTATGCATATTTTTTTATGATCCATTCATGGAAGTTCAAAAACACAACATATTTTTTATGATCCCCTCATGGAAGTTGAAGAACACAATGATCCATGTTGTTATAATGAACTAGAAAGGATATTACACTAAGACTAGTGTTATTATGTCGAAGGCATGTATATAGGAAAAGGTTTTACCCCAAACCTATCAACATGTAAAAACATGTCAACCAAAACTTGTCAACCGGTAAAACCACCTTATCTCTCTAATGGTCAACTAAGAAAACCACATTATCACTCCAACATGCATTTCTTTGACAGTTGTTCTTATCTGCAAGATGTTCTTATTTGGGTTTTTTTCTCACCTCCTCTATCGACTTTTGCACAAACCCCGATAATACAGGAAGAGGCATGTTCAACTCAACCCACTAGTTGTTACACCTCAAAATTTGTCTCCATTGCTTTTAAACTCAATGCTCCCCTTAATAATAAACCCCCACATCAAGTGGAGCTGGAACCCTGGGTATGAATTATGTCTTTTTATTCATTTGTTTTTTGTTCACCGTTTGAAACCCTAGAAAAAAAATCATTTACCATCTTACCTCAACTAAAATCCCAAACTCAAGTGTTCAAGAATGCAAGCACATCATTTAGATAGACAACGAACATGCATTACTTTTTTACATCAAATTTATTTTAAATTTATTTTTAATATATTTTTATTTTAGTTTTGTATATGTTATATTATATTTATTTCAAAATTACTACAAATAAACTAATATTATCAAATGCAAACATAATTGATTTCAAATAATTATGAATAGATAAATATAATATAAATATATATATATATATATATATATATATATATATATATATATATATATATATAAAATAAATGTTAAAAAATAATTTAATTGACATTTTTATTAAAATATTTATTTTTAAATATTTTTACACACTTATAATAGAATTGCAAAATGATTTACACATATAAAAAGCTGGCACACACTTTATTTAAATGTTTATATACATCATATTTTTCTTATCATATACATATTTAAACAAATGATAATTTTCTATCTCATAAATATTAAATCAAATTCTTGTTTTAATATGAAAGTGATAGAATTTTAGTAAATAAGTTTACTAAAACATTAAAATAATGATAACCATGATACTTTTAATTGATGATAATTAATTTTAACTGAAACTAACATAGTCTTGCAAACTCAAAGATAATCTTAAAATGCCATGAGTTAGCTAATGGTGTGAATTCCTAAACATTGTCCATGCCGTGTCATTGGAGTTTTTTAACATTATAATAACTTTTTAGAAACACCGTAGTAACTAAAAAGTTTTCATTCAAACTTAAAAACTAAGTCTCTTTTGAGTTTTACTATTATAAAATATTTTCATATGATAAATTAAAACTAATTGACATGCTTATATGA
>ML798371.1:242032-265546 GCA_009831015.1 Picea engelmannii | reverse complement strand
AGCAATCTGTTTTCTTTTAGCTTATGCATGCTCTAAAAATGTTAAAGTATATCAGATGGACGTAAAATCATCTTTTCTGAATGGGGAACTTGAAGAAGAAGTCTACATTGAACAACCAGAAGGATTTCAGTTGTCAGAGAACATAGATTATGTGTGTAAATTAAAGAAGGCCATGTATGGTCTAAAACAGGCTCCTAGAGCATGGTACTCTAGACTGGATAAGTATCTGCAACAGGTAGGGTTCAGAAAAGGAAGTGTAGACAACAACCTCTACATCAAGGTAAGTCAAGGTAATATTTTATTAATTGAAGTTTATGTTGATGATATTATTTTTGGTAGTGATGATGACAGGTTAAGCTAGAAATTTGCAAAAGATATGAAAAATGAATTTGAAATGTCATTACTTGGAGAACTATCATTCTTTCTAGGACTTCAGATACGTCAAAGCAACCAAGGAATTTTTATTTCCCAAACCAAGTATATCAGAGAAATGCTAAATAGGTTTGGAATGGAAGATTGCAAACCAGTTATCACTCCCATGCAAACAAGTTGCAAGTTGAGCAAAAATGATGATTCAAAGTCCATAGATCAGAGGTATATAGGTCAATGATTAACAACCTACTATATGTGACAACATCCTGACCAGATGTAATGCAGGTAGTTGGACAAGTGGCACAATTTCAAGCAACACCAAAGGAATCACATGTATTAGCAGTGAAGAGGATTTTCAGATATCTCAAAGGAACAGAAGAGTTTGGATTATGGTATCCAAAAGGAAAGGATCTATCACTTATTGCCTACACAAATGCAGATTAAGCAGATTGTATTGATGACCGACGAAGCACCAGTGGAGCAACGTTCTACTTGGGTGAGTGTTTAGTATCATGGCTAAGCAAGGAATAATCATCAGTATCTTTATCTACAGCCGAGGCAGAGTATATTGTAGCAGCATCATGTTGTACACGGGTTCTTTGGATGAAACAAACTCTGACAGATATACAAGTTGAGTATGATGAGCCCATTCCTATATACAAGTTGAGTATGATGATGCACTCTAAGACGAAGTGCATTCCAATCAAGTATCATTTTCTACAGGAGCAGGTTGCAAAAAAGAATATCAGAGTTGAATATGTGGGCACAAAAGAACAAGTGGCAGATATCTTTACAAAACCACTTCCAAGGGAAGCCTTTGAATATCTTTGCCAAAAACTTGGAGTTATTTATCCTCCAAAATGAATGCTTTTTGAATGCTTATCTTATATGTCTTAGATTTACACGAGGAAGCACCACAAGAAGACAATTTAGTCAGGGGGAGAAACCTCGGATGGAAAGATACCTTTTCCATTGATGACAAAGGGGGAGAGATTTATCATATACAGAGGACGGAGGCATGGTTTCAGGGGGAGCAGATTTATCAGATGCAAAGGATAGAGGCATGGTTCCAGGGGGGCAGATTTATCAGATGCAGAGGATAGAGGCATGGTTCCAGGGGGAGCATGAGTGATATGATTTCAATGTTGCATCAGAGTGTTGCCATCAATGCCAAAGGGGGAGATTGTTGATTAAGGTTGGTTGTCATTAATGTCAACCCTTGAAGAAAGCCTCGTAGCACAAAGGTTTGGGTAATGGACCCAATATTGTTTGATGTAAAGATGACTCATTATTGTTTTGTCATGGTTGATAAGAAGTAAATATCGATGAACTCCAAAGTGGTCCCCTTATGGTGAAAGCCCTCATAGGAAGACTCTTTGTGGAGTGAGAGAACCCATGCTTAATTGTGGAATAATGAGATGAAGGATAGTGAATTTGTCAGTGAAACTATCCTAGTGGATAGTGCTTGTCATGCCATTTCTGGTGGTATGTGGAACATCACATAACTCCTCACGGTTAGAGAGCTATGACCATATGAAGTTGGAGAATCCCTCATGACTCTTATAGAAGCCCCCAAGGGTCAAAGTGCTTTTCAAAAGAATTTATTTTAAATGAAGAATGCCTAAAATAATGAAAGTGTAATGCTACATGAAGATATAAATAAGAGGCAAATCTCACTCATTAAGAACACATTTGTACATTTTGTATATCTATTTTCTTTTGTAAATCTTCTTGTAAATACTTGTGGATACATATGAAGCGGCGAACGTCTGAGGTAGCACGAAGGGTTGACGATGAAATTCTCGGATTCACAGAAAACCCTATTTTCTGATGCATACATGGGTTGTCTGTGTATAGGGTGCATATACATTGAAGGTATACGTGGGTTGGTTGTGTATAGGGTGAGTATGTACGTGGGCTGACTGTGTATAGGGTGAGTACATGTTGATAAAACCATGAAACTTGAGAAGATGAAGGTGAAGAGGTTCTATATTCTGAGATCAAGCTCCCAAGAAGGTCTAGAGTGCTCAGATACATCAGATCCATCCATTGGTTCAAAATGTATGTCTTATTTCTATGAATAGTTGGATTTTGATGTGTGCATGAGGAATGGCAATGGAGATTTGAGGATTCTCCCTAGAGAGACTAGTGGCTACATGGGATCTTCTGTATAAGTCATATCTACAAAAATGCAGTGCTAGTATATTTATCATTGATACTTCTTGTTGAGGCACATCTTGTATTTCTTGCCATATGGCTAAGAGTTTTTATGGTACATGGTTGAGATCTTGTATTTATTGTTGCATTGAGAAATTGAATATTAGAAAGGGGTTGATGACTAAGATCATGTGAGGGATATTATACGTGTTCATGATTACACATACCTATATGGAACATGACTAGAGAGAGACATACTTTCCTTGAGTAGAGGTTATGTATGAGGATGCATGCACAGGGTACAATTACAGTCTAGATATAGTGACATGTTACAGATCTATGTGAAAGAAGTTATAGAGGGTCAAAAGTTTTCAAGTGAAAGGAAATCCTAGTTTTAGAAGGCATACACGGGTTGCATAACAGATAGGGTGCGTACATACGCGGGCTGGATCACTACAGGTCACGTATCTGTTGTATTTTTGTAGATACATGTTCAGTTCAGGTACGGTTTGATTACAGGTTTAATTGTACAAATTGGATACAGGGCAGTGGTATAGGTTGATATAGTTGTACAACAATATATCTCATAGTGATAGGTTGACAGTGATTCCATCATTCTACGTCTACTTCAGGGCAGTTGGACGGGGCAAGGATAGGTGGTTGTAGCCACATTCCAGTTATATCCGGAGAACATAGGAGGTTGTAGCCTCCTTCTGGTTGTAGCTAGAGAATTGGGGAGTTGGAGCTTCCCTCAGGTTGTAGCCTGAGAAACCAGGGGGTTGGAGCCTCCTTCCAGTTGCAGCTGGAAAACAAAGGAAGTTGATGCTTCCAATGAATGTAATTATTCAAGACATATAAGAAAAGGCATTTCATGGTTTTCTTCCTATTTGGGTTTCCACGTAAAACACTGGTGTACTGTGTATGTGTGTGATTGTTTATTTCTTATTGCTCATTATTGGATAATAAATCTACATTGATATAACATTTGAAGAAAAATGATTATAATTACGCTATTACTGATTCACCCCCCCACTTAGTAATCCAACACTATCTACTATTGATTTAAAGGGGTTTACTTGCATTTTCTTCCAATGAATTTTGAGGTAGAGTAGGGTTTATGTTTCACTAATTAAACTATATCTAAGAATTATTATTTGTAGGATAGAGTAGAGTTTTCTTAGTTACTTGTGTGTAGGTAAATGTGTATCCCAATATTCTCCTCCTCCTCTTGCTCCTTCATCTTAAAGATCAAGATTAAAGACTCTTTGAGAAGTGACTCATAAGTAAGTCTCTCCCTCCTTCCTTTTATACCTTAGTTCATATTATTGTTTGATTATTTGTGTTACATTGTAGTATAAAACAACCCCTTTGATTGTGTATGCATTAATGATACAACCCACTAGTATGGAAGTGTTTCAGCACATTGCATGTTATTATCCCATCAATGGATGAGGGTTCTATTGAGGAAGAGTTCATAATATTCTTCAATTGGATTTAGACCTTTCTTGGGTTTGATTTGATTTATATTCTCTATCAATAACATATGCTTATCTCAATATTTGCATCAATCCAACACACTAATCATGTTCTATTTTCTTAAGTTTTCTAAATAGTAATGCCTCTATCTCTATCTTTTCCACACAATTGTGTGTTTAACTTGAGGAACCCTGCACAATTGTGTAAACCATGAGGAAACTTATATATGATTGCAACGTTAACCTAAGTGCCTTTGTTTTCCCTCTGAAAAATTGTGTTTGTGTTTCTTTTTGTCCATTTTTAGCTCAACTTCACTACTATCTTACTATTTAATTATGCAATTTATGTTTCAACACTGAAACTTTTAAAAATAGTATGGATTTTTATGGACTTTTTAGAGTAGGTTTTTCTCTTGTTGTCTGTGTCTATTTTCTTTTTAGTTTTTTGCAATTAAAATGAACCAAAGAGAAAAGAGAATGAACACCTTTTTATTTCAAACACTTTTCCTTTCAAACAATTCCATATCAAGTGCATTTCTTTTTTGCAAATACATATTCATTAAGCACAAAAAGCACACCATATTAAACAATTGACCCTAAAATGATGTGGGATTATTTAAAATGGATTGGACTTTTGTCTTTATAGTCTATAGCACTAGCATTAAACTAGGCAAGTGTCTTAGGTTTACATTGGGGCTCTCCAACCTCTATTAAATTCGAAACATGGAGTTGAGTAATTGGGTTAAAGAATTTAGTAGCATTGAGTATAACTAAGAAAACACTTTCAGGTGTACAATTCGAGGGGAAATTGTTTTGGATTGGGAATCACTAGCATTGTCTTACCATCCACACAATGAACCTAATAAATGCCAAGTTGACCCAACACTAACAATTCACTAGGTATCCATTTGATTGGATTGTCAACATCATCAAGTGGTTTACAAGGGCTTGGTAACTCCATCACATATGATCATACAATGTGAATTACCATCCTTAGTGGTATTTCTTTAGGTCTTCACCAAGGGAAACTCACTTTTGGGCTTGTGACAAGGTGTCATTTAGTAGGGAATAATCACACTTGATGGCCCCCATTGGATTTCATCACCTTTGGTTGTTACATATTTTGAGATATTGAAACTACTTCCATAAATTCACTTGTGAACACTCTATTGGATATCATCCCATTTTGTGGGAACACAATTGGAAGGCCCACTTTGAACTCTTTTTTTGAGCTTGATAGCGTTTCATAAGGCTGTGCTTGTTTTTTACTTAATATACACACACTTGAGGACTATATACATTTTTTTGGCGAAATTATTACATGTTGGCTTCAAAAAATCATAGGCATCTCTTAGGCTTATTTAAGAACGCCCCCCCATTTAGTCCCCCTCCCCGCCAATAGAAATGTGCATAGCAACACTTTACCTTCATCTAACATGGCTAATGCTTCAGGGAACTCTTCAAGAGGGATTCTCCCCTATTATTAGGAGGTCAAAACCTAATATCATACATTTTATAGATACCCTTAATCCACTAGATTTATCTCACCTTACAAATAAGTTCATTCATCATGATGCAACCTGGCCTATTATACCCACCAAATTAACATAAAACATCCCTAATCTCTAATATTGAAGGTAATTAGCCTATAGAAGATCCCTCTCATCATCTAATGCCCTTTCACTCATGGAACCCATAAAAAAGTATTACAAATGATTTGATCAGACTTATAATTTTATAGTGTACCATAACCAATGTAACACGCAAGTGGCACATCCACCATATTTGAGGTCTTACACTACCTTTATTGCTATAGTTGTAGATTTCTTAAACAAGTTACTTTCAATTACCCATCTACTATTACACTTGAATTGAACTGCTTACTACTTATTGCCAAAAACCCTCTACCCATATTATTGATCATATACATGAATAGAGATGTAGGAGTTTTTTTTGTAAAATACCATTGGACCTTTGTCTCTTAATGGATTGATTCTAGAGGTCCCTTCTTCCTACCGTTGCTAAAAATGTAGCCTTGTTGCATCCTCAAAATAGGGAAGGTGTAGTAGTTAGGGTCCAAGATCTAGATCTTATATATTCTCAACTGTGTTAATTGTATTTTATTATAGTTCATTCTTCTACACCCCCACCAGTTATTCAAGCCCCTATCCCATGGGAATATATGTAGTTGATAGGCTTAGAGGATCGACTTAATTGGTATATTAAACTACAAATCAATTTAGTCAAATAACCTTATACAATGGTCTTGACCATTTTGGAGGGTAAAACGATTCTTATGGAGTTCCCTAACCTTATGCTCCAAATGCCCCATTTTCCCCGAGTGCTCCATAGGCATCCACTTCTTGTCAAGGGATTTTTTCCAGTATTAATTTCCCGCCTTTATCAAATGTTAACTTGGTTCAACTTCCCCCTCACCTTGGTTAAAATTTGGTTCAAAAAACCCAAACAAGTAACCAATAACCTAATCAAGGGAAGAAGAAGAAGAAAAGGAATAAGAATCAAGTGAAATGGGACAATGGGAAAAGGAGTGATAGTAATGTTGGGGGAAATAACAATGTCAACTAGAGTCAAACACAACCTAGGCAATATCATAAACACAAACATCCTTGCACTATTGGTGGAAAAGATCACCACATCCATTTGTTCCCGATCTTCAATAAATCTAGTGATTAAGGGCCCAATCGCCTGATTGGACCAATCATCAAGCACCTCAAACATTGAAAAATCCTTTCCCCTAGCATAACTTCATTGCTTCAAATGGAAATTCTCCACAAGATTTGACCTCTTTGGTTTCCCGACAACTAGGTGACCCATCCTACTAGAACATTTTTATGACTATCCAAATGTTTAATCTACAAGTGTGCAATTATACCTATGAAATATCAAGCCAATACTTCACTAGCATGGAGAACACACCTCCAACTCTTAGTATTCCTTTTCAGATCACTAAACCATAGGTCAAATCTACCCCAATGGTTATGCCTAAACCTATTTTGAAACACACTGAACAATATAATCCTCATGTTAAGGCTACATACAACTATAACATTATTAAAGACTTGGCCCAATCATTTTGCAACATGTCTGCTTTATATGTTTTTCAAACTTTCCTTCTCGATGTAAAGTAGTGTTTACTATTGTTGGAGGTATTGAACTTTTAGATTCTTAATTGATGACATTTTATCTAGATCACATGGAAACACACCTCCCTCATTTAATTATGTTTAAGTTCAATATCCATTGGTGCATCATGGATGAGGGCACTTCTAGCCCATGCATCATATTATCAATAGGTTAGAAGATGATAGGCTCCCCTACCCTTATTCAATCAACGATCATATTAAGAGCCTAATCTACCTATAGAGTTTGCTAGAAAAAATTATTTTAATCAATGTAAGTTGTGGATGCTCCATTGGACTACAACATACTTGAGAGAAACTATATATGTGCCATGAAGGTGGTCACATCGTTAGTGTTTTTCCTCCTACAATTTCATTATGAAGAAAAAGTGGTCATTTCCTAGTTTACATACTTTGAACCCCACCCATATCTGAATCTAGACAATGTGTTTCCCCTTCTAGGCGGTGACTAGTTAATCCATACCATTTTGAATGTTGGCCCTGGTCTTAAGGACTCATGTTTGTTGGGAACATTCCAATCAACCCCCCATAAACAAATTGTGTCACTTTGGCCCTTATCATGTTCACTCTCATTGAGCCAAAGCCTTTGAAACAAGAATCACCTTCTTTATTCATAGGCTTGAATACTTGTAAAGTGACTTCTCACATGAAATTTGGTATACAAATTCCCCCCCTCCTTTCTATCTTGAATCACATGATTCCAATACCTCATTTGACATTATTTTCCCCACTGATGAAGAATTCATATACGCCATGAAAAATTGTTGTCTTAGATTAGACCATCATGCACTTGATACCCAATACTTCACCCCCCTTGAAGATGTTGAGTGTTTCCAAACCTCATTGTTTGAACCACTTGCATTAAGGAGGTTACCTTGGGCCATATTCCAAAGATCGAAACTCTCGATGCTTCCACCCAATACGATGATGTCGTTAATATCAAGGTGGATTATACCCATATGAAAGTGATAGCTCATTAAGAATCTCATGAACTTTGAAGTTGTTGTTTCTTGGGTGTAGCACCTTGCACTATATGTAGGAAAATTTTGTGTAAAATCCCATTAGACCTTTGTTACTTTATGGCCTAGTTCTCTAGGTCCCTTAATTCTACCATTTCCAACGATGTAGTTTTGTTGCATCCTCAAAACAAGGAAGATGTGATTCTTATGGCATAACATCTATATCTTATATATTCCCAGTTTGGTTAATTGTAGATCATTATCCCTAATGATCTTAGAGACTATTTATTGGTTCAACCCCCTCAACATGGCCATCCCATGCCATTGATGAGATTATAGAATTGACTTAATCAACAGCTTCCATTACAAACCGGATTGGTCAAATAACCCTATCTAATGGTCCTAACCATTATGGAGGGCCAATCATTTCTTATGGAGTTCCCTAAACTTATGCTTCAAATATCACATATTCCCCAGGTGATCCACAATCATCCACCTTTTATCAATGACATCATCTCAATTCTAATCTATTGGTTTCATTAAAGGTTAACTTAGTTCAACACCCTCCTCTCCATCTTGGACATAATTTGGATCAACAAAGCCAAACAAGTAACCAAGGGAAGAAGAAGAAGAAAAAGAATAAGAACCAAGGGGATAATGGAGCAAACAATGATAATTATGTTGTGGGAGTAAGAATGTCAAATATGGTCAAACACAACCTATGGAAGGACATATATCCAAACATCCATGTGCTATTGTGGGAAGGATAATTACTAACCCACTTGTATCATAATATTCAAGAAGTCCAACAATTAAGGAACCAATTTCCTAATCAAACCAATCCTCAAGAACCTAAATGTTGAAAAAAACTCCACCCTAAATTCATTGCTTTGAATGGAAAGGTTCCTCAATATTTTTCCTTTACAGTTTCCCTACCACTGAGGGTCATGTCTGGCTTGAATTTATTTATCATCATTTCCCAAATGGTGAATCTCCAACTGTACAATTGCACCTATGAAACATCAAACCAAGAGTCCACTAACAAGGAGAACACACCTCCAACTCTTAGTATTCCTTTTAAAATAACTAATCCACAAGTTATCCCTTCCTATATTGTGCTCAAACTTCCTTTGAAATGTACTACACATAATATTCATGCTATGGAAGCCGACAACTATAAATCTATTGAAGACTTTTCCCAATCATCTTGTGCCATGTTTGCTTTAAAGGTATTTCAAAATTCTAGGCCTTCCCATTGTAAGTCCTTGTTGAGTGTTATTGGAGGTGTTTTCAAGTTGGACTTCTTATAGAACAAATTGTAGGTGGGGAAAATCCCGACCCAACCACTAAATCAAGTGCTTCAACTTGGGAATCCTACACACAATGTCACCTTGATGTAGGTCTTGCACTTCAAGAGTGACTAGGTCACTCTAGGGAGGCGATCCTAGTGACCATAGGGGAATGAGATGTAGATGGATGGATGATGAAATTGGAACGCTTAGAAGTCAAATATAATTGGAAAGAGATTCCTTGTAAGTCAAGTGATTGTTTCCCCAAAGGTGTAGTACTTCTCTGGATGATTGTGCCTACCCAAGACATAAGAAAATCCAACTTGCAATGATATATGTTAGTATGGATCAACAAGTTAAGCTTGTGGTCCCTAATTTTCAGCAGCAGATAACAGTTTATATCAGAAAATAAACCATTCTAAATCAGCATGCAAAACCATAAGATCAACCAATGATATTATCAATGAATATGGCAATCAACTATCACTGAAAAATGACACTTTGAGGCTGAATAAAGCAAGTTGTTACAACATGTATTTTCTGCAAAAAATTGCAGCCTTATGGCTGTAGATTTTATTCAATTTTATCATCAAATTACACCATAAAAAATGCTAACAATTACCCCAAAAGATGTGCCCTAGTTAGTAGATTTAGTGTGCAAAATTTAGGAGCTAGTCTAGGGTTAGTTTAAGAGTTAAGAGAGAATTAGTAGCTAGGGTTATGCAGACCTAATGGCTGTAGGTTAAAGTTTGTAATAGAAATTAAGGTAGTGGGAGAGAGGGGATTCCCTAGTAGGGGAAGAGTCTTCTCAATGTGGCAAACCAACTCCAAGTAAGAGATCTTTCAAAAGACAAAAGTTCATGTTTTCCAAGGCAATGATTTTATATCTCCAATGCAAAAAATAAATGACTAGTGCCTTAAAAATTTGGTTAATGGAGTCAAGTAAATGAACTAGAGATACTACTTCCTTGGGGGTGTAAATACTCTTACTTCCCAAGGCAAGTATCTCTAGTTATGGTTTGAGTATAGCGGGTGTAAATCCTCTTACTTCCTCAAACAAACCCTTGCAACATCAATGAACTTCAGGCAATAAATGATGGATACTAGAGTGGGGGTGTAAATACTCTTACTTTCCACTTAGCTCATAGCACAACAATCCTTGACTTGAAACAATGATAGCATAAGAGTAAAATACCATACCAAAATCAAGAAAGATGTTAAGACAATCCACCATAAAATCTAGAAACCATTCATCCAAGGCTAGCGCCTCACTCCTCCATTAACCATTCATCAAGATATCCATAAACAAGTGCACAAGAGACTAAAGAAGCCAAGTGTAGCAAAAATTTCAGATCAAGTCTTCTCACAAGAGGGAGAGTTATATCCAAATGAGATCTTATGATCTCTTATTTATACAAAATGTCACTAAGGTGACTTGTCCATATATTAAGGGGTAAACCACAAGAATGGGGGTCAACAACCCTAATATTTCCCCCTTTAACAAATTAATATTAAACAATTCATTTAAAGTTTCACTTTTGCACAAATAAAACCCTAATTTTACATGGACGTCACCCCTTTATGGGACGTTTTACCACTTGGGACAAGTCGTTGGTGTTGGAAAAGCTATGGTAGGCCTCCAAAGGCCACATGTCAAGCATCTATGCAATCTCCTCATGGACAAGGCCTCATCCTCCTCAAAAATTCCATGTGTTAATGTGTGGCAACACCACCACCAAACCCTAGCCCCCAACTATGACGTCAAGCTCAAAAGGAAGACGTTTTTCCCCTCCTGGGAAAATTGTTTGGCATGTGAGGGTTGGGCTAGGTATTCCACATAATATTCTAGGTATTCAATTCTTCATCTCTATGATCCAACATGTGGACCCTTGGCATCCAACCCGTGGGCTCACAGCCCCATGGAAGCCCAAGCTAGGATCTTTCTCCCAAAACTATCCACCAACTAGGTGTAACAACCCTAGTTAAATAGTTGCTTAAGGTTTATCAAGTATAGTTAACTAAATAATTAACTGTCCTAATGTGTATTAGTTAAACGATGATTATCTATTAATAATATTATTTATTTATTGTTTAATATATGTTGATTAATTAATTAATTGATTAATTAACACATTTAATGTTTGGATAACAAAATAAAGGCTTAATAAATTTTAATTTATTATTAGAAAACTTTACGTATGAAGGGAAAGGGCATTGAATGGAGGGATAAGGTATTGAATGGAGGGATAGGATATTGAATGGAGGGATAAGGTGGGTGGCATTAAAGGAAGGTATGAGGTGGTGAATGGGAAGAGGATATGAGGGGGCAGAGGCCTTCGGGAGAGGACTTATGAAATTTTGGGGGAGAGGAAGCATTATTTTTGGGAGAGAAGGACTGTATTTTCTGTTTGGTATTTTTCTGGTTTGGTCTGGAGTTTGGGTGGACTGTTACAGGGGTGCACTAGGTTGCTGGGAGTTTTGGGCTTGGGGGCCAGGAATCCTCACAGAATCCTGGAGCTAGGGAGTCGGACAGGCTCTATTCCTAGCTGGCAGGGAAGAAGATTCGGTTTTGGGCAGAGTTTGGGCAGAGCAACAACGAGGACATACAAAGTTTGGAGAAATAGCATTAGACAGAGGTATGTATTTTCATATATTTTCATGATTATGGGATGGTTATGTGATTTATTTTCATGCTATTAATACATTTAATTTATGTTGAATAACTTATGGTTAAATGTTGAAGATTGAATTGTACAGGATAACATTTAGTTACTCTCTATTTTTAACTTGTGTTTTATAAGGCTCTGTGGGGACAGAGACCTTACACTAGGTCTTGCAAAGACAAATGAGCATGCCCTTCAAGGATCTCAAGTCATAACTCATGATAAGTGAATCCAATCAATAAATGAGACACCTAATCATTGCATCAAATATCACTATATCAAACAATTAATTGCTCAAAGACACTATGTGACTTGTCAAGCTTGAATATGGGAGGGTTGATGAGGTGTCCTATTGGCTAGATCTTTCCCTAAGTCAAGGAGAGTTTCCAAGAGATCCCTCTCTAAGCCATGTAAAGTGGATGAAGTGGTTGGGGTCAAGAATCAATGGGCATAGGGATCATGACATACAAGGGGTCGTAGTGTCTCATTCATGGGTGCATTTTGTAGAGGGTTGTGTGGTACCTTCTTTTGCAATGCATTTTTTCCAAGCCCATTAATTTCCATTATTTTATTCTTTCATAATTTTAAGGAGAGTTTGAATGTCACTTCCCTGGCGTGGTGACTAGATAATGGCAATGTCACCCACAAACACTTATTGGAAATGAGAAGGTTGGCTCGTGATGAGACCCCCTTTCTCTCAGCCATGAAACTAAGAGCCATTACCCTGGTTTGGTGACTAGATGATGGAAATGTCATACCACTAGATATTCAACTAACCTTTTAAGCATTCTTTATTATATTGTGGGTCCCCTTTACTCAAAGATAAGTGGTTCACTACTTTCTTGGGTGATCCCTGGGCAAAGCATCAAGAAGGTTCATACAAGGATTTTATATTTTACCCAACATCAATCTCTCTGGTCCTTCAGCCCCTTCTTCCCATAGAATGAGGGACAACCCCTCTTAGGTCAATACACCCTAAAATCCCAAGAGATAAGGAAATGGAGGGGAATAATGATGGAAAGTGGTAAGTATGGTTAGGAATGGTATGATGGCTCTTTAAGGGAGTCCCTAGTAGCAAACCCATCCCCAAGGAAAACCACTTACTAGGAGAAAATGTCAACCACCAAGGTGAAGCAGGGCAAAAGGTATAATGTCTAAGAATATATCATGAAATATAGAGAAATCTAAGATACAACATACTCAAATGGCTTAAATATTGAAATGATGCTCACCATAATATTGACTTGTACCTCATGGAGCAAGTCCCATTGCCTTCCGGAAACTAGTTGATGTGGTGGATGCCATCTAAAAATCTATGACCATATGTGGTAGTGAGAGAGGGTTTTAACTGTGCAAAAGTGTATTGTTGGTCATGTAGTCTCTCAACACTCCATATTTGCAATCTGAGGGCCTCGAGACATAATATCCTTAGTTATCCGCAAAATGGGGATAACAAGACTCTTAGTTGATGACATTTGATTTGGATCATGTGGAACAACACCTCCCTCATTCCACAACTTTTAAACTCCAAGTTACCATTGGGAAGTTCAAGATCCATCAACACATCTTGGATGAGAGATATTCCTCATGCGTCATATCATTGACAATATTCTAGAAGACAATAGGATTTCCTACCCTTGTTCGATCAACGATTACATTAAGAGCCTTCGATCATTGGCCTTCTCAACCACATGGAATATTTTTCTAATCTACCTACATAGTTGGCTAACAAAATTGGTTTTATCGATGTATAAGTTGTGGTGACCCATTCAACTACAACATGCTACTAGGGAGAAACTAGATGTATATCGTGAAAATGGTCACATCCTTACCCTTTCTCCTTTTGTAAATCCCCATGAATGAAAATGTCTCACTATTGAATATCTCACATATTTTGACCCCCACCCAATTTTGAATCTAGACAATTGGTTTCCCTTTAGAGGTGGTGACTAGTGAAAACTACCATTTTGGGTGTTGGCCCTAGTCTTTTTAAAGACTAATATTTGTTGAGTAACTATATGTATACCATGAAAATGGTCGTGTCCTTATTATTTCTCCTTGTGTGATTCCCCATGAATGAAAACTGGTCACAATTGAGTATCTTACATAATTTCATCCCTACCCAAATCCGAATCCAAATAATTGTTTTCCCTTTGTAGGTGGTGACTAGTGAATTGCTACCATTATGGGTGTTGGCCCTAGTCTTTTTAAAGATTCATCTTTACTAAGGAAATTCCATTCACCTCGCTTCCCCTCACCCTCGAAATTTTCTTATGTGGCTTTACACCCCATCCCTACAGTTTCCACTCTCATTGATCTAAAGCCTTTGGAATAAGAACCACCCTTTTATCCTTACGCCCAAAGACTTGAAAAGTGACTTCTCACATAAATACTTGGGATACAACTTACCCCCCTTCTTGCTTGATTGCATCACTCAATAAAAGTGAATCTTTGGACATGATCTTCCCTGTCAATGAAGAATTTATGGAAGCCATGACAAACCAATTTCTTGGATTGGAATAGCTTGCACTTGATCCCCAAGACTTCATCCCCTTGAGAGATGTTGGTCGTTCCCAAACCTCTTCACCCACACCACATACATTTGAGGAGGGTACCTTGTCCCATGTTCCCATGAGAAGAACCATTGATATTTCCATCCAACAATATGTTTTCGATAATATCAAGTTGGATTGCACCCCTATGGAAGTAATAGCTCATAATAATCTCACTAAATTTTGCAAGTTGTTTTTTCTTAGAGTCAAGACCTATAATTGGATTTCTTCGTGCTTATGGATAATTCTCCTTATTATTGTTGGCTCATGCAAGTATATTATGGAATTGGATTATAATCTTAGGTTTTCCTATGCAACATTGCATTTAAGTCTTTTGTTGCCCGATTTCACCTTAGGATCCACCTTATTGCACACTAGTGCATTAGCCCCTTTTGCTTCCTCTCATTTTCATTGGTATAACAAAAGAGCTTTCCTATGATGGGTCACCCTATATTAGCACCCCCTTACCATATGAAACCCATCTTGATTTGTTTAATAGGACTGTGAACCCTTGTAGTCTAATATGCATTTTGAGTCTCATTTCCTAATCTTCTCAATTCTTGTCACTCTCTTATGGGCTCCACCCATTTATTAATATGTTTTTTTTTTCTTTTCTACTTGTTACATGCTTCCATTTGATGTTTGTCAGTACTAAGCGACATTGTACACACATGTAAACCATGAACACCATTTGAGGGTAGACATGTGTTTGGTTTCTCGTTATTGTGTCACATACACTACTTTTCTTTATTTCATCTTTGTTTTCCCTCACGTTCTTGGGACCTCATTTGATTACAACTTGACACTTATCTCATCTTGTGATTCTTTCATTCTTTCAAAAAACTAAAAAAATCCAAGAAATAGGGTTGGCGGGGAGGAAGGGGGAGGGTTAAAATATTGTTAGTAGGGATTTTACCCATGAGTCTAGACAACACTTGGTGTCTCCCTTGACCAAAGGCTCTATATTGAATCAATCATTTGTGTCCTTCCACTTGTAAACCATGGTCATTGATTTCAGTTCACCCCACTAGATTATTAAAATCAAGTTTTGTTCACTCCACTTGCCTATCAAAATTCACTCACCATGTTGTCCCATTTTGAAATTGGTTGAGCATCCTTCCATGGTCCTTTTGTTCTAGATGTTGCGCATGTCAATGTTTATATTTTCTCCAATGAAAGGAAGTCATTTCACCCTCCAATGTTAGGTCATTCCTTTGAGTCAAGTTTGATTCTTAATCATCATTTTGTGATATTCTTCCCATGTGTTGGTTGAAGAGACTCATCATTGTCTTTATTCCAATGAATCTTCCCCTATCTTCTATGATATAACTTACTCTCAAGGTTTGATCTAAAGGATTAATACCTTAATACCCACATTCATCATAGGTGGGCTACATCACATTCATCATTGATTCTTCATTGAATGATTCCTTTTAGTGCTTCATTCTGTCTCATTTATTTATATGGCGAAATGTCACACTAGTAATTTGTTACCCATTTTCATAATTGTTGAGCTACCTCACATCTAGAAGTGATTACCATCACTAATCCTTGACCATATGGTTTCTTCCATTTTCAACTTCAATTCACTATCACATCATGGTGGATCATACTTGGTGGTGTCAGTGTTCTAGATTTTAGTGGAAGACCATGAATATTTGTCGCTCATTATCAACAAGAATTTGAGCTCATTATCTACTCAAGACCCCATAACTTTTGGCCTCGTCTTCTTAATTGTGCCTCCACTTGGTGACATTATTTCATTGTTTCTAGAGAATGTATTTGATCATGTATTGAGATATTGATATACTTTGGCAAGGCTCTCCACAATGTCAAGTTGCACTATGGTCCCATTTATATGATGTACTTGATTGGATTCATATATGAGCAAGTGTATCCTAGACTCATGAAAGAAAGGATATCAAATGCCACAAAACTTTGTTGTGTTTGTAGGTGGTTTCCTTTTCCTTTCTTTGGAAGGTGATCCTTTCTTCTCTCTAGCATGCCATTTCCTCTTTAGGCTCTCACAAATCCATTATGAATGGAGAAAAACATAATGTATTTCAACCATATGTTACTTTCTTGACCTCATAAAATAGGGGGCCTCTAGTAACCCCTCAATTTCATCTACATGGAACAAACCTAGTTAAATTTGGAATACATTATTAATTACCTACTTGACATGGAAACACTGAAATAAACCTCCAAATTTTGTAGAAATTGCAAATTTCTTGGGTTGAGTCGACCTGTATAGTTTTCCCTTCAAAAGTTGCAAAGTTATTTTGAAAATAGGATAATACCCATATGGCTATGTGGATAAGGTCAAATTTTATTAGAGAGGGTGTGATATGCAATTGTCTTGGATATTCCAATATAGCTCACTAGAACATCTCTTAAATTGTTGCTGCCATAATGAATTTATGCTCCATTGTGTGATTGTTCTTTTTGTGTTTTTACTTATTTAATAGCAAAATAAAGAACACCATATGGATTCTTTAACTGTTGTGATATAAAAATAGAACTAAAATATACTTAAAACACCATGCACATAATATTTACCTTGGGAAACGTAATGTGGGAAAACCTAATGTGAATTTATTGGGTTGAGTCGACTTGCATAGTTTTCCCTTCAAAAGTTGCAAAGCTAGTTTGAAAATAGGATAATACCCATATGGCTATGTGGATGAGGTCAACATTTATTAGAGAGTGTGTGATCTTCAACTATCTTGGATATTCTGATAGTTAGCTCACCAGAATATCACTTAAATTATTGCTATCATAGTGAATTTATGCTCCATTGTGTAACTATTATTTTTGTGTTTTTACTTATTTAATAGAAAAATAAAGAACATTGTATGGATTCTTTAACTATTGTGATATATAACTAAAATATCAAAGACACACTTGAAACACCATGCACATAATATTTACCTTAGGAAACCTTGTTGATTTTTCAATAAGCAAGATTAAGCATGAAGTTCATTCCATTTTTAGCATTTAACTTAACCATAACCAATAATGTTGCAACAACCAAGATCACAAGAAGGAACACCATGCACAAGAACACAAGAAGTATCCTGGGAAACCCTTCTCAAAAAGGGAAGAAAACCCAACCAAAATCCTTTGTTACATTCTTCAAGAGAAAGATCTTCACCACCAAGAAAGCCTAGCACACAAGAGGGTGCTTGTAAACCCTAGAAGACTAGCACCCAAGAGAGGTGCACACTTTTCCCAAGAAGGTGTATTTGCTGAAATTTCCAAACTCACACACAAGATATGATTCTTCAATGGGGAATTTACCTTTACTTATACGAGAATGAACCTGTCGACATAAGTGTCTATTGGCACAACATGGCCGACCTCACTAGCTCATAATATAATTAATATTAACCAGATTAATTATATTTTACATTAATTATTAATCACATTAAGGTGGGCTCGACCTGTACCCTTTACATTACAATTAGGGTTACAAGCAGGTCTGACTCTTGAACAATATAGCAAGGGATCTTATACACCCACTAGTGCTCATCCACTAGGGGCATATCCATATCTCTGGCTCACTGCATTACACAGGAGAACCACTTCTTCACTAGTGCTCAACCACTAGGATTGCGTTCACCTGTGCTCGTCCAAAGGCATGTCCACTCAACATATCTTTTTTCCCACTGCATGACACAGGAGAGTCATCTGGAGTTTCTCATCAACTCTCTGCTCAGAGGAGGCTAATACATCATCTTCATTTCTGTTCTCATGGTGATGCACCCAATACTTTGGGATTTCACAGGTTCACCTTGTGCTCAGCCACATGCACGTCCAACTCTGCATATATCCTTTCTCATTGTGTTACACAGGAGAATCATCTGGAGTTCTTCTCAACTCTCTGTAAGGAGGAGGCCATCTCTACGTTCCAGCTCTGTCTCAGATAGGAACCACACACCCCTCTCAGGGGCTCTCTCTCAGGTTTGTGTCCTGGAGAATGTCTCATGTAGCTGCTGTTAGTGATCAAAAATGTTTTCCAAATCATTGAGACATCATATGACAAGATAGTCATTAGAGAGAAGATTTATTTTTAAATCTTAAGTCATGAAGTCTTAAAGACAGGTTTAAAACTATATCATTCCAACACATAAATCAAATTGCATTTCAAAATAGACCAAAAACTGATTTTTAGCTTTCGGTGGCTAAGTGGTACAATTATAGGGTTGTGAGCCGCTGAAAGTCAGGGATTTCGGCGGCTAAATCAAATTTTCAAGGGCAAATGAGCCGCCGAAAGCGCAGAAAAGTCTGTTTTTACTATGCTGAGTCATCATTTTAAAATGATGATTCTGAGCGACTGGAGAATCATTTTTAGAAACGGGCCGAGGCTTTTGTTACTAACACGTCAAATAACAATAAAATCTCTCAATTTTCCTACAGGTGTCATATATTGGGAGAATCGAATTCATCTCTGAGCCCTAATTTTCGGATCTCAGAATTTCCATGTTTGACACATGTTTTTGAAATGCAAATCCCGGGCAAATGAAAACGAATCTCAAAGAAATGAGAGAGGTTTTTGCTCAAAACAAACCAATCTACAAAAAACTCTTCCAGTTTGTACACAAATGTTTTTATTTGAGAGATATAGGTCAATATTTAAACAACATATTTCCATAAATTTCTGTCTTTTCCAACCACCTCACAAATTCGAATTTGAGATAGGAAAAGAGCTTATCAGATCAATCTTTTGAGGATCTTGAAACTAATTTGTAAATCTTATTTAAAGCCCATAGAGACACAGTTGAAAAGGTTCGAGTCTGGATAGAGAGACCTCGATGCTATTGTAATAGACTTTCAGATATATAATACAAATAATAGTTTCCTTTCATTATTGATGTCAGATTGTCATTACCTTTCTCTTTTTGTACTTTGATTCAAGTTTGTCTTAACCGCTAATGACTGTTATCTCATTTTGTCAGTTCATAAGATTGATTTAATAGTAATCTACACTATCTTATTTAACCCATCATACGTGTGTTCTGGTTAATAAGCATAGCTTTCTTCATCCACCAGTTAAGTTACCTATCTGATTATTAATTCTTGAAAGAATTGTCTCATTTGATTATATACATTTGACTGTCTTGATACCAATTCAGTAGGTCAGTTATCCCATTTGATCCACACATAAACACAAAAACAATTACGCTTTAAGTTACCAGGCTTCTTCAAGATACAACCCGAGAAGGACTCTTGGAGAGATAACAACTACAATCATCAACACTCCCTCTCAGCTAGGGAGACATTTTCCACCAAGCCAAGTCTCTCACGGAAATACTCGATCTTTGTCTTGGCAAGTGGTCATCAACACTCCCTCTCAACTAGGGAGGTATTCTTCACCAAGCTAACTTGGTGAAGATGTCTGCAATCTGCTCATGTGTAGAAAGGTACTACATGTGTACTATATCTCTGATATAATAATATTTCATCTCAACATGTTTCAATCTATCAAGAAACACTGGGTTCTCAAAGAGATTTACACACGGCTCTTGTTATCATCATAGAATCTGTCTCATGATCAAGTAAATCTGTCAGAAGCTTGTGAATACACATTGCTTCACACACTCGATGCTATATACTCTAGTTTTGTGGTACTCAAGGCCACAGAGTTTTGTTTCCTACTGTATCAGGAAATTGTGGCAAACTTCATGGTAAGACAACAACCGGATGTGCTCTTTCGGTCCATTGTACTCTTTTCTCAATATGTATAGGCATATCCCTGCAAAATCAATTTCACACTTGGAGGCATATCTCAGGCTATACCAAATTGTGTCTCGTGCATAATATCTCAATACATGTTTTAATGTTCTCCAATGAGTCTGTCTCGCCTGGCTCATGGATTGGCTAAGCATATTCACTGCAAAGAATGAATAAGGTTTGGTGTTAACCAGATATATCAATGATCCAATTAGTTGTGGATCAATCTTGTCTGAATCATCATCATTCATTTTCTTCAAGTCTATCACGGTGTTTTTGCATTTTGTCATACTCCCAGGAGGTAGAGTATCATACTCAGATCCTTCATCTTGAAATAAGAAGTCAAGGATTACTTGTTTTCAACAAAAAGGCTTTCTGAAAAAGTTATCAATATTATAATAATATAGGTTTGGATCGACAACACACTTTCTGAAACCCAAACTCATCAAGAATCCATTCATTTGAAATAGTTTCCAACTCATGGATGGTAGTACGGATGGAAGTGTGTCGGGCTTACTGGATGAAGTGTCTCATCATAGACAACTCCCTCTGTTTGTGAGAATCCTCTGACTCTGTATTTCTTGATACCTCCATCAGTTGCATGCTTGCTCTTATAGACCCACTTAGAAGTTACCACAGACTTCCCTTATGGTCTTTGAATAATATCTTATACATCATTCTTTAAGATGCACTGGTATTCTTCTATTATGGCATCTTGCCATGCCTGTTTCTCTTGTTGTTTCTTCAATGAGGTGGCTCATGACTTGAAAGATAGCTTTCAAAAAGGTCTTTTTATTTCTCAAGGTGTCCTTTGAGGGACTTGTATGTTTCTATGCCTTCTAGCAGAGTTTTGTTGACTCTAGGCATGCCCTTTTATGCCCTTACTGCAATATATCTGGATATATCAACTGGATTAGTTGGAATAATGTTTGTCTCCCTTTGAACTACTGAAGGGGGAGAAGGTATTGTCTCATTATCAATCTCCATCTGAGATTTTATGGGTCTATTGAAAGGGTATCTCTTCTTCAAGGACAACATGTCTTCTTGTCTCAATCTATCTTTGACCAGGAATGTCGATCTTGGAAAGTCTTTGAAGATTCATTGTTATCCCATAAGTTGTATCCTTTCTCCCTGAATGGTATAGATTGGATTTCTTCTCTTTTATTGCTTGTTAGATATTTTCTTGTCTCGCATAATAATCAATCAAATATGGTTTGGACTCCTGTACCAGGGATAATCGTCCAAGTCTTTGAGGGTTCCCATACTAGGGATAATACCCTTCATTTAAAAAATGCAATCAACTATAAAGTTAGAGATCAATTTATTTTCCTGGGTTTGTAGTCATGTTTATCTTAGAGGAAGTACTTCTCCTCTCTCTTATCTTCATTCTTTTGAGGTGGATCTGGATCAATGTTAGCGGTAGAAGCATATTGTCTTTCCTTCTTCCTGGTTGGACAATTTCTTGCATAGTGTCCATATTTGTCACATCCAAAGCACTGAATTTTTGAAACATCTCTTCTTTGATTATAACCTGGGTTTGATGAAGAATTTTCATCTTTGAATGTTTGTCTGAAGTTTCTTTTGAATTTTCCTCCTTTCTTTGTATGAAGTGCAAGAGCGTGATTTTATTTTGGGGAGTCTTCCACTCCTCTATTTCTAAGTCTAAGTTCTTCTTGAGTAAAATCTGTCCATAGACGATCAAAGGTTGGTAGACTTTCTCTTCCACTGATACTCTGAAGAAAAGGCTCCCGATGTTTTGGAAGGTTGTTAAGAGTGGTTAAGACAAGTTCTCTATCATACATGATTTCTCCAATGGTTTCTAGTTGTTCTTTAATCTCTGATATCATCATAAAGAAGATAGCAACCCTGTCACCTTTCATCGTCTTGGTACTTTGAAGTTGGCTCTTCAAGGTAAGAGTTCTGAGGGTGTTGTCACTTTCAAACATTTCTTTTAATGCTTCATACATATCATAAGTTGTCTTCAGGTTGGCAATACACGGTAAGAGATTATCTCTTACTGAGTAGATGATTAATTTTCTTTCTTTGACATCTTCTTCCTTTCTTATCTTCTTCTCTACATCTGGAATTGTTGCTGGTAAATTTTTAGTTACCATATCCAAAAGGTCATCTTCTTCAGGGGTGACTTGAAGCCTTGATTTCCAAGAGATGAATTTTCTTCCTCCATCAATCATATCTTCTACTAAGGATTTGTTCTTCATTTGTTTGGATTTTTCAAACTCTCGCCAACTGGATTTGGAAAACCTAATGATTAGGTTGGATTAGTAACCTTGGATTTTGTTGGGCTTATGACTACCAACAATCAACTTTGATAGTGTCACAGAAATGCTTGTTGAATTAAAAAAAATGTTTCTTCAATAAGTTGCAGAAATCTAAGATCAGAATTCTGCAGAAAATATTGGCACCCTAGAAACCCTAGGGCCAAAAACTCAAAATCCTCGAAATTTTATTTTGAAGGTCTCTGAAGATACCGTGAGGAGGTTTGTACAACTTGGTCCAAATTTTAGCTTCAACATCCACTTATAAAGGGGTTAAAGGGCTGATCAAATGAGGGCCATACAGATTTGATCCAGGTGGATATCGGTGGCCACCCACCTTCTCCAACTGGCCCAAAACATGTTTCTAAATTTTTTGGTAATTTACTATTTTTAGCAGTTTTTAACTTCCGGGGCCATTTTGAGGCCCTAAACGATGTTTTTTTTGAGAAAATGGGGAGCAACATGGATCGTAGATAGATATTTCCAACGAGCTATCATGCGCCTAAAACGGAGATCGTATGCAAAAGTTACAACCCCGGGAAGTTGATGCACCAACTTACCCAAACGGGGCCCACATGACTTTTGGCGCTTCATCTCCTAGAGTTAGGTTTTTGGATGTCTAGGGTTTTTGGCATTCTTGCTTATTGTAAAAAAGGCCTTCGGAGCCTCACTGTGATCATCTTCTCACGGATGCGAGTAGCCGTCACATCTCTTCTCAGAGATAAGCTACCAATATTCTAGCGAGTCTTTCACTCTGTACTTTTACAGTCTCTGTACATTTATTTCATTAATAGAAATTGTGTATTACTGTATATCTGTGACTCTTTTTATATTTCCGCTATATCTCTGTTATATTGTTGTCTCTCTTGCAATATCT
>ML798371.1:224900-239868 GCA_009831015.1 Picea engelmannii | reverse complement strand
GGTTCGTGACGACCTTCAACAAACCAAGCAACGCGACGGTTCCAACAAGGCAAGCAACTCACCAAGATTCAGATTCAGTAATCACTTTCCCCTCTCCCCCGGGAACTCAATGCAATGGAGACCATTGCTTCCTAAGGAGGGAGTATTGATCCAGGTGGATATCGGTGGCCACCCACCTTCTCCAACTGGCCCAAAACATGTTTCTAAAATTTTTGGTAATTTACTATTTTTAGCAGTTTTTAACTTCTGGGGCCATTTTGAGGCCCTAGACGATGTTTTTTGAGAAAATGGGGAGCAACATGGATCGTAGATCGATGTTCCTCACCCAAAAGTTGTAGTTCTCGGATATATCTTTCCAATGAGCTATCATGCGCCTAAAACGGAGATCGTATGCAAAAGTTACAACCTCGGGAAGTTGATGCACCAACTTACCCAAACGGGGCCCACATGACTTTTGGCGCTTCATCTCCTAGAGTTAGGTTTTTGGATGTCTAGGGCTTTTGACATTCCTGCTTATTGTAAAAAAGGCCTTCGGAGCCTCACTGTGATCATCTTCTCACAGATGCGAGTAGCCGTCACATCTCTTCTCAGAGATAAGCTACCACCATTCTAGCGAGTCTTTCACTCTGTACTTTTACAGTCTCTGTACATTTATTTCATTAATAGAAATCGTGTATTACTGTATATCTGTGACTCTTTTTATATTTCCGCTATATCTCTGTTATATTGTTGTCTCTCTTTCAATATCTCTGATATATTTCTGTTATATTACTGGATATACGCGATATCTCTGTGCATTTCTTTATTATATCTCCGCTCTCATTTCGTGCCGAAAATAATCCGGATCAAGATTTCTATAGAAACCCTAAAGGTCGTACGAAACTGTAGAAGGAGGACAGTTTAGCCTTTTGAATGCTTGTGTAGGGGTTCTTCAAGACCTATGCTCTGAAACCATGTTGATTTTCAATAAGCAAGGTTAAGCATGAAGTTCATTCCATTTTTAGCATTTAACTTAACCATAACCAATAATGTTGCAACAACCAAGATCACAAGAAGAAACACCATGCACAAGAACAAAAGAAGTATCCTGGGAAACCCTTCTCAACAAGGGAAGAAAACCCAACCAAAATCCTTTGCTATATTCTTCAAGATAAATACCTTCACCACCAAGAAAACCTAGCACACAGGAGGGTGCTTGCAAACCCGCGCACAAGAGAGGTGCACACTTTTCCCAAGAAGGTGTACTTGCTGAAATTTCCAAACTCACACACAATATATGATTCCTCAATGGGGAGTTTACCTTTACTTATACTAGACTGAACCTATCGACATAAGTGTCTATTGGCACAACAAGGTCGACCTCACTAGCTCACAATATAATTAATATTAACTAGATTAATTATATTTTACATTAATTATTAATCACATTAAGGTGGGGCCGACCTATACCCTTTACATTACAATTAGGGTTACAGGAAAGTCTGACTCTTAAACAATATATCAAGGGATCTTATACACCCACTAGTGCTCATCCACTAGGGGCACATCCATAGGGATGTCCATATCTCTGGCTCACTGCATTACATAGGAGAACCACTTCTTCACTAGTGCTCAACCACTAGGATTACGTTCACCTGTGCTCATCCACAGGCACGTCCAACTCTGCAAATCTCCTTTCTCGCTGCGTTACACAAGAGAATCATCTGGATTTCTTCTCAACTCTCTGTAACGAGGAGGCCATCTCTACGTTTCGACTCTGTCTCAGATAGGAACCACACACCCCTCTCAGGGGATCTCTCTCAGGTTTATGTCCTGGAGAATGTCTCACGTAGCTGCAATCATCAACAAACCTAATGTGGGAAAACCCAACAAGAAATGAATGATTGAGGCTTTCTTTTTAATAAATGGAGAGTGACAAGGAAAAATATAGAGATTATAAAGCTCAATGTGGATCTACGAGACACCATGTTCTGTTACAATCATGTACAAAATGATTTTTTTCATTTGCTTTGCTATCTCTAAACTCCTCTTGTTGGTTTCTCTACAACATCAAGTTACTACAATAGGAGATTAACCCTTTTCCCTCCTTTTGGCTAGGGTTTTAACCCCCTTCCTTGCTTTTTAGGGTTAGGTTTGTTAATTCTTTGATGCTTCTAGAAAGATTTAGTGGGTTCCTATATGTTCCTAACTCCACATGGGTGAATCATGGTGAGTTAATGTGGTTTCCAATTGAGCCTACAAGGAATAATTGAATCGTCACCTTCATAGGGGTATAAGTTTCACATACAAAGTTAGTTGGATAATGAGCATTACTGGAAAGTTATTGACTCCTAGAACACAATGAAGATCTCTACAATTTTTTCATAGATATCAGAGACCACAAATTCCATTTATTTGACCTTGAATGGGAGGATTTCCAATGCTTGTTTATTAGTGCAGTTTCAATATCTAACCCAAACATACTCTTCTAGGTCCCAAATTATATCTTCCCCATTCTAGAATATCAATATAGTCACATAGTTACTATGCAAATCCATTTTGGATCATCCTTACCCATGTTGGGATGCCTTTGGTCTCCAAAAAATTTAGTTTTGAAGGACATGATAAAACAATCCCTTAGCTTTCTCCTTGAAGTACCATTTAGACTTAGTAGGTAATTTTTTTGTTAAGGCTCCCTACAAAAGTTTTATCTGACCCCTTTTGGCCATTGCAATATTATTTTGCATGAATGCAATCTTCTTCCACATATTCTCTGGTAATTATGCATGTGCGTTTGAAGCCAAATCTTCTATGAAAGGCAAGACTTGTCCCTCTTTGTCCTCATTAAGCATGGATGGATTGTAGAGTTTCAAGTTGTCTACATTTACTACCAAGTAAAAGTGCATACAAGGTGGAAATATAATTATATAAGCATTTTTGTCTACCTTCGCCAATACCTCAAATGGTTGATATATCAAGGTCTTGATTTTTTTTTCTTCGCCCCAATAACCTTTCCTTATTGAGATGCAACCAAACCTTCTTTGCTACTTTGAAAGTATTTTCAACCCTATGTTGATCATGGCTGGCCTTGTACCTCCCCTAAACCTATAGGTGTATCTACTTGATTCTATTTAAGAACTTCTCTTCCTTGAATGCATCACTTGAGCTCAATGCCCTTGCTTTATGATTCCCATATGTAATATCTAGTGGTGATGGTGGAAAATATCCAGAATAGATTTGAAAAGGGGACCACTAGTAGAAGTGGGGAAAACCTTGTTATAGGAAATTTGTATTCAATTGAATTAATTTCATTCTAGGTCATGGGATGCTTTTGATTGTAGCCTTGCAAAAGATAAACCAATGCCCTATTCACCACCTCCATTTTCCCATCAATATAAGGGTAGAAAGTAGTGAATCTCGTTAATTTTGTATCCAACTTCCCCCACAATGTACCGAGAAATATAATATCTCTATCATAAATGATTCTCCTTGAAAATCCCAAGGGGTTATCTCAACTAGTGGTTGCCAATGTTACCAGGCATCATTGGAGTATCTGATAATTAACTAGATTAGAGAGCTAGTATTCAAAGAGAGAGGTGGTATCTAAAGAGACCATTACAACATTTAAACACAAATAATCATAGCTCAAAATACATAGTAGTGTAAGAAACGAAAACATTTCCATACACAACACATATCGTACATGCATTGTTCACTTCTTGATTGACCCATAAGACCATCCTTTTATAGAAGCGAGATGTAACCACCTCTTTTGAAGTGGGGAAGATGATGTTTGCATAGATTGGTGAGGGTGCATAACAAATTCCTTTATTTTTCCCTTGTTCTACACACTATGCTTTGTTTAGCTATTTGACCAATGACATGTCTAGTTGATGATCTGGTGGATCTCCTAGTTGACCACTCAACCAACCACATAGTTGAATTTCTTAGTCAATTGTCGACTATCTGCCTCCATAAGATCTAGAGGTGTGATGAACCTACATAGCTTGTTGTTCCAACACCCCCCATCAATGCAACACACTGGATATTTAGGAGGTGAAATTTATTATGTACACCCACCCCATAATTGTAGCTTCGTGAAGCCTGAGCATAGCTTGAATTTTTGCAAACTTAAATTTTGATAAAATCTTCATAAAAATATCAAAATCTTGATAATATATCATATAATAAACAATATTCACAATAGTATCTTGTACTAATTACCTCAAGTAATGAGCATGAAGCTCCACGTGCTTCATCTTACAATGTGTAATCTGATTCTTTGTAATTTGTATTGCACTTTGATTGTCACAATTTACCAAAATCATTGTCTTGATTAGAAAACAAAGTTCGTCCATGAGATATGGAATCCATATCACCTTTGTGTAGGCATGCACCGCACCATGATACTCTAGTTTTGTGGTTGAAATAGAGACCACCTTTTTCTTTTTACAAGACCAGACTATGGGTTCGAAGCCAAGACAAAACACATAACCAA
The DNA here is from genome assembly GCA_009831015.1 of Picea engelmannii. Classification (NCBI taxonomy): domain Eukaryota; kingdom Viridiplantae; phylum Streptophyta; class Pinopsida; order Pinales; family Pinaceae; genus Picea; species Picea engelmannii. The sequence goes on along the minus strand of ML798371.1, from coordinate 235,391 downwards.
TGTAAATTTCTTGTAGTTGCCAACTCTATCCTAATCTGATTTGGTGCAACGACCAAATGGTTCACTTTATCATTCCGATATTTTTATATCGAGTTGTAAGTACCCTTGATATCATGGACAATTCTCTTTGCAACCTTAAGGTGACTTTCTAGCAGATCTTGCATAAACTGAGAAACCACACTACCAACAAAGAAAATATTAGGTTTGAATTAAATAGATAAGGATACCAACGAGTTGTCTATGGCATGTAGCATTGACTTTTGGAGAATCACACACCTTGGTTATCTTCACTCTCAATTGATAAGACATAGAACAAGGTTTATCGTCTTCCATTCTAAACTTTTATAAAAGATTCAACACATATTTGTTTTGAGAAACAAAGATACTATCATCCATTTGTAAGATTTGGATGCTTAAAATGAAATGCAATAGACCAAGGTCAATCATCTCAAATGTATTTGCTAATTACTTCTTCAAACCCAAAATTAACATTACTTCCAACAATGACTAGGTCATCCACATACAATGCAACAATTAAGGTTTCACCATTTCATGCAATACGTAGAATCTACTATGATCTGATTCACAACGTTTGGAACTAGTATTGAGGAAAATAAATCAATCTTCTCATACCATGCCTTGGGGCCCCATTTCAAACCATAAAATGATTTATTTAGTAGGCACACAAGACTACCATCCTTCTCAAAACTGAGGGGTTGCTCCATATAAATATATTTAGTAAGATCACCATGTAGAAAAACACTTTTGGCATCCATCTGATGTACCTCCCATCCAAATTGAGTAGCAAGTGAAAGAATTAGTTGAACATAGTTCATTGATGCCTTCTTGCTGAGAAAATTCCTTAGCTACCACATGATCCATATGTCTTTCAATAATGCCTTCAGAGGTAGATTGGGTCTTGTAGACCCTTCGACACTTCACTCAATTCTTTCCTTGCAATTGAGGAACTAAATTTCATGTGTCATTATTCATCAAGGAATAATATTCATCATCCATAGCATTCTCCCATTCAGGTCGACCATGTGCATCTACATATGTATATGGATCACATGCCTCTAGCACACTTGCCATTAGAGCAACAATATCATACCATTTCAGGCTTCTATTTTTTCTTGAGTCATTAGTATCTCTTGCATCAACTCTAGCAGCTTCAATTGTCTTGGTCTCCCATCTAGGAAGACAAACTCCTCTTGATGAAGGAGTTATTGTAACAAGATCACTATTTCTGGACTAAACAAAGGTTCCAAAACTTATGGTTGATTCTTCTATGGAAGTTCAATTACAAATCGATTCAAGCAAATAAGTCAACTAACCAATAGACAGTCCTGTGAAGTAGTTAGTCGATCCAAAATTCCCTAGAATTTCCAAAGGATCACTTCTCAACAAGCTAGAAGAGGAATTCAACATAGTGATACTTGAGCTCTTCTCATCAAAGAGAACATATCTATTGTAGATAATCTCTTATTTGACAAGTTCAAACAATCTATAGGCCTTTGCCTATTTAGAGTATCCCATCATGATACAAGCATGACTCTTTGTATGCAATTTGTGTCTATCATCTAGAATATGAATCCATACTATGCATCCAAAGGTTCTAACATGTGTGACTAAGGGTCTTCTTCCGTCCCATTTCTCAACTGGAGTCACATCCAATACAATTTTAGTTGAAATTAGATTTAACAAATAGTTCGAACAATAGATAGCTTCTACCCAAAATTTAATTGATAGGGCTTTGGCCTTAAGCAAACAATGTGCCATTTCTACCAAAGTTTGATTCTTTCTTTCAACAACACCATTTTGCTAAGGTGTGTAAGATATCGATCTTTGCAAAGAGATGCCATTTTATGACAAGTACCATTCAAAAACCTTGCTTAAATATTCTCCTCCATTATTTAAATATAGTTCGACCGCATTGCTTTTAAGCTAATGCCCTAAATTCTTTGAAATTTTCAAAAACACGACTTTTATTCTTCAATAAATATACCCAAGTATATATGGGAAAATAATCAATGAAGGTCAATACATACCTTGCATCAACAAATGATGGTTTGTTAAAAGAGTACAAGTCATTATGGGCAAGTTCTACCTAAGTCTTTGCTCTCTAAGATTTCCCTATTTCAAAGGCAACTTGATGATGCTTTCTAAGCATACATCCTTCACATTCTCCATCAGGGGGAACAACCTTAGGTAGTCTAGTAACCATGTGTTTCACCATTAGTTTTAAGATCCAGAAATTCAAATGTCCAAGTCATTCATGCCAAAGTATGTGCTAGTCTTCAATGTGAGCTACAAGCATAGTGGGTTGTGGATCTTTCTTGGGAAAGTCACAAAACTTATATAGTCTATCCTTCGAGTCAAGAAAACCTTTAGTGACAACAACAAGCCAATTTGGCCAAAATTCTACCCCCTTGCTAGTTTGAGTTAGTTGGGGTACAGACAACAAATTGGCACTCCACCTGGGTACACGATACATATTAGTGATTACACCATTCTAACATTCAATCTTTCCATAATCAACAATAGTAAGTGCATAGTCATCTACTACAAACATTGATATTTTTTTCGTGTCACTTAATGAAGAAAAGAGTGGAACATCTTTAGCCATATGATGGGTGCAACTAGAGTTGACTACCCATTCACTCTAAAAAGTATGAGCATGCAAGGCCTAAGAAGCAGTAATAAAGAACATATAGTTATTTTTCTTACCTTTTGAAGTTCAATTCTGCAAGTAGTTCAATCTTCCAGTCAACACGTCTCCTTCAAGATTTTTCATTTTCTCCTCCAAGTCCTTGGTCTTCTGCCAACAAGTCTTCTCCATATATCCCAATTTTTGGCAACAACGACAAGTCATGTTCTTTCTAGCATTCTTAGTCAAAGTTTGATCACCATGCTTCTTCTTAACAATTTGGTTGATGCAATCACATTCTTTTTCTTGACTGCATTGTTGGCCTCTTTTTCTATTATTTTGTTGACCTTTTCCCTTCAACAAATGGGCTTGTTGCTTGATCTCAAGTTTCCATTCATCAAGCAATTTTCCCTATCCCCAATTAGTAAACCATAGAAGAAATCAAATGAATAATCCTTACCATAATCTTTTCTCGAGGTCCAACTAACACAGACAAAACACATCATAGGGTGTCTTCAAATTCATCAAGATCAATTCTGAGTTGATCATCCTTCTTGGGAAAATCCTTTTTGGATTCACCTAATTTCAATTAAGTTCCTTCATATGGTCCAAGTAGTCTTTAATTCTTTGAAAGGAGAGAGGATCCAGAGAGATCAACCCTTTCCCAATCTGTATAATCAAACTTTCATCGGTTTTATCAAATAGAGTTTTTAGCTTCTTCCAAACATCATTAGGATAGTTGATCCCACTTGTATGAAAGCTAATCTCCCTAGAGATGTAGGTTGTTATGACTCCTACAACCTCATCCTTCTTCCCATTGATGACTATTTTCTTGCAGTCATCCTTTGAATCTAAAACCATAGTTTTTGTAAACTACCAAAGAGCTTTATTCTTTAACAATGTTTCCATATCTTGTGTCCCATATCCCATAATTGTGGTAATTCAAAACCATGGGATCTTGCTTGGAACTCGCAATGTTGTTCTATAGATCTAATCCTAAATTTAGTCTACAAGTTGAAACTTGAGTCAATCTATAGGATAGATCAGACCGATTAGAAGCATGTACAACTGACAACCTCCAAAAGATTTGAAGAACATGATAGATCTCAAACCATTAGCTTTGATACCATGTTGGAGAATCAGAGAACTAGGTAGATCAGAGAGCCAGTATTCCAACAAAGAGGTGGTGTTTAAAGGCATCGTTACAACACTTAAGCACAATCGAGCCTAGCTCAACATACACAGTAGTGTAAGAAACCAAAATATTTCCATACACCACATATCATACATGTATTGTTCACTTCTTAATCAACCCATAAGGCCATCCTTTTATAGCACCAAGATGTAACTAACTCCCTTGAAGTGGAGAAGATGGGTCCAAAGAGATTGGTGAGGGCACATAATCGAGTCCTTAATTTCTGCCTTATTTTGTGCACTAGACATTTGCTTTGTTCTAATCGTCTGAATAGTTGAATGTCTAGTCAACCATCCAGGTGATCTCATAGTCAACCATTCAATCGATTGCACAATCGACTTCATTTGTCAACTAGCTATCTCTAGAAGATCCAGAGATGTGTTGAACCTACATAGCCTGTTGTTTCAATAGGTATTACGTTAGTTCCATGCTAGCATATGTCTAGTTTGAATCCCCTTGGTTGAGGCGCACTAGTCTACATTGATGGGTTTACTAGGGATGCCATTCATGAATGTGGGGTAGCATCCCTTAGGTTTTCTAATGAGGTTTCCCCTAGGAAAGTAGATGATGCTCCTTCAAAGTGTAAATTGCACGCATACCCTTTCAAGGAACAAACCCTTAGCTTTTTGTCCTTTGATGGTCTTCTTACAAGTCATTAAAATGCAATCTGTTGGCTACAACATACAAGTAGTCATGCCCTCTTCTTGTCCTTGGAACCCCCCCCCTAAAAAATTTCATGGATATACTTTCTCGTGTCCTTGTAGGGATTAGAAGTAGAATGTATAGTCCTTTCTTCCTATTGCTAGGCTTGTGAGTACAACACAATATTATACAACCTTTGATAAACCTTGCTACTTCTTCATGCACTTCATGAAAATAAGCATACCTATGCAAGTTGCCCATAGTCTTCAACAACCTTATAGGTATGAGCCTTCCTTATCAACTTTACTCTTTATTTCTTTTGAACACAACACTTCTCCATCTTGTAGAGTAATGCATTCTGGAGGCGGTACTCAACCTTGTTGTTCATGTCAAACCTACAACAACTAATATTCTTTGATTTGAAGTCATCATCATATGCATACTCCTCTTTGTATGCTTCATGGGTGAATGGATCCATGTGCATAATGACCATTAGAATTGTGATTTTTGTTGTTGGCAATCTTGATAATAGATTGACAAACTTGTTGGCAGTGCCCTTATATTTAATCACTAGATGAAAGTATTGCATAAATTCCATCCTTTTAAAATGTCTTGCTTGTTGGAGCTTACTTTGATTTTGCAAATATTGCGTAGGCCAATGATTGGTATGGATAATGGTCTTCTTAGCCAATAAACAATGCTTCTACTTCTTCACTACTTGCACCGAGGCTTAGAGTTCATTGCCATATGTATAATTCAATATTGTTTCGTGGAATAACTTTGAATATAGCATCTCAACCTCCCCCTTTGCAATAGCATTGTACCCATAACATACTCATGAGCACCAATTTCCACTTCAAATAACTTCTATGAGTTAGTTAGTACTAGGACCGTAGCTTGACTAATCTTCTACTTCAATTCTTCAAATGTTCTCTGCTGACTCTTAACCCATTGGAAACTCTTATGATTGGCTACTACAACATGAAGTGGTGTTGCTATAACGAAACACACAATGCTATGAACTTTCTTAGATATTGTGAAGCTCTCACAAAACTCCTAACTTTAGTGACAATAGTAAGAGTGAGCCATTTAAGGACGGCATCTATCTTTGCAGGATCAACCTTCAACTCACCTCCACTAATCACATTCCTCAAATACACTAGGGATTTCTTAGGAAACTCACACTTCTTTATGTTTTAGTAGTTGAACCGCACAAATTGTCATTGGCAGTAGAACCCCAAAATTCCATAATTACAACATCATAAGCTCTTGTTTCTTTTTTTTATGTTGAATCATATCCAGGGATTGGAATAAAAGACAAACAAATTTAACATCACATCCAATATGCAACCAAACTAGTTTCTTCGATTATTTTTACATGCATGAAGGAAATTAATGCTCGCCCTTATCCATCATTGATAACTCAACACCCTACAACGTCCCCAAACATAGCTTAGGAAGAATCTCTTCATGCACATTTTATGAGATCATGCATCCAAATTGGGGCAGCCCGAGAATAGATAAAGACTTATCATAGAAAGGAAGAACACCATAAACCATCAATTACACCTTCTAGACATCCATCTCACAATACCTGTCCAGTATACCCAATAAGCCTTCCTTAGTGGCAAAGCACCAAATGTCGTCATTACTACCGGTAAGACCCCTTCCGAAACCCACTAGATCCCTTCAAAATTCATGGAGACATAGTACCAACTTTCCTAGATTCTCTTCAGCATAGGAGTACCCTCTATGTCAAAAATCTCTAAGACAGGATGATGTCATGTAGATTGAAGTGTTCCTTCATACCATTTTAAGCTAAGCTTTGCTTGCTCTAACTTGTATCTAACAAGAATCTTCCAAAGCTAATTATGCATCTGACTAACCATTTAGTTGGCAACAATTTTCTTTGAACTCAAATATCCATGAGGCCCAAGGCACCTCTATGTTTCAGCAAAATATAGTTTGTCCAAGCAAATAGAGGTAAGCCCGTGGAATCAATCTCTCCACAAGAACTTTCTCAAAATATTCTCAAATGAGGCATGGTTGGCATCGGTAGAAGGTGTAATCGACGTCTCTAGCTTCCAAGATCCTAGACATCCCTATGATTTTACCAGCAAGAGGAAGGTCGTGGTTATACAATTTTAATAATTATCCTCAATCTTTTCTAAAATCGAATTCCACATTTCTTAAGGGGGATAACTATACCAAAAGGGATGCCCAAGTATTGGGTAGTTTCTCTCCTTGAAATTGCCCAATTCGTATCAAGAAAGTATAGGATTTGATCAATGCTGATAATTCCACACAAAATATTGTGTTTGCTAACAACAGCACTTGAAACATTAGCAAAAGCATCAATATAGTTCAACGGACTCTGCACAAATCTGTATTGGAGAATAGAGTCATCTACAAGATGAGAATTAGTTACCTAGACTCCCCTAAGATAGATATGCTTTTTCCCTGGCCATCTATTTTGGCTGCCTCAATAGGATACCCAAGGGCATTCACTGACAAAGCACAGAAGAGGGAAGCTAATGGGCAACCTATCAAATAGTACATTGAAGAATTATTTTGGGGGAAAACAGCCCATCCACACAAATTCTGGCTACAGAATTTCCGAAAGAAGTTCTGATCATTCTGATAAACTTATTTCAACGCCTAGCTATCCCAAGTTGTCCAAGATGAAGTCTGGTGAGATATGATCAAAGGCTTTAACAAGTCCATATTGGGAAACAGAGCTTCTGGACCAGTTCCTTGGCCCATTGGAAGGCTTCCTACGCAACAATCAAATCGTCGAGGGATAAATCTCCCTTCCAGTGATTAGAGAAATCTTCTAGAGGTATTATGCCTCATCAATAATTTAAAATTCATAATTTTAGTTACAGCATATTTCAAGATATAATTATTGGGGTTTTGTCTAGAAACATATAATCATTCTCTGTATGCTTCACTATCAGAAGTGAAAATATATCCCAAGACCTTTGTTACCAATACAAGGATGACCATGCAAATGAACTTGGTATCTCACAAGGATAAACCTACACTATATCATTTACCAATATGTCCTACAAGAGCACTCTTATCCATTGAAAAATTAGAGATGGTTAGCATGCCTCATAACAATTGCTTATGTGACAATACTGTAGATGAATGTTGTCTAGAGAGTCACAACATCTCAAAGGTTCTTCATGACACGAACTGCCATCCCAGAAGATGAGTTGATAACCCAAATGTAATGACCAACTTCTCATCGTAATAGCAAAAAAATGTTCCTTCTGTTCTTCACCCATATAATTTGGCACAATGTGACATATCCTGCTACTTTCCACAAGTAAATGGCTGCTATCCCTCGTAACAATTTGTTGAGGCAATTTTGGAAATGAACTTGGTCACAGCATGATGGTCATTGAAAAAGTTCTCGAGAACATGAAATAGTGATCCTAAATGATGAGTTGAAATAGTGAAAAGTTAAAACGCAATTGCCATTTTCTCAGTAGCGAAGCAAAAAAACCGTTCTTTTTACTCTTCATCCAAATCACTCAGCATAATGTTATATCAGCCATGTACCCTACTTCCTTCCTCTACCTAGAAAATCTCTCCCATTATGAAAGCATATACCTTTTTGTGGACCTCAATCCAACTGCACCCAGGCTTCTTCTCTACCCCGTTGTCTTTCATCATTTTCCTAACCTTTTCAATATCATCCCACCTGCCTGCTGCACCATACATGTTGGATAACAACACATAAGGCGCAGCATTTTTAGGGTCCAACTCAAAAAGTCTTTGTGCCGCACATTCTCCTAGTTCTATATTGTTATGGTTTCTACAAGCACCGAGCAAAGACCCCCACACAGTCGCACCAGGTTTCATTGGCATTTTGTTGATAAAGTCTTGAGCCTCATCCAAGTACCCAGCTCGGCCAAAAAGATCAACCATGCAACTATAGTGCGCCATTGTAGGGGTTATGTGGTAATGTTTACTCATGCAATCAAAGTAATGCCTTCCCTTATCCACTAGGCCTGCATGGCAGCATGCAAACAAAACACCAACTAAGGTGACGTCATTAGGTTTTGTACCAGAAAGCTGCATTTGTTTGAAGAGTTGGAGGGCCTCCCTGCCACAGCCATGCATTGCATAGCTTTTTATCATCGTTGTCCATGAGACCACATCTTTGTGATGCATGTTGTCAAATACGTTGCGAGCACTCTCTAAACTCCCACATTTTCCATACATGTCCACAAGGGCGCTTCCAACAAAGATATCAGACTGAAATCTACTTCTAACTATTTCTTCATGGATCTCCTTCCCTTTTTCCAGAGCTGTCAAACTAGCACAGGCTGGAAGAACACTGGCAAAGGTTTTCGAGTTTGGCTTCACACCCGCCAGTTGCATTTCATTAAAAAGGTTCAGGGCATCCTCACTACACCCATTTTGTACATATCCTGCAATCATCACGTTCCACGAAACAACATTTCGCTTAGGCATTTTCTCAAAGAACTTCAAAGCCTCATCAACAAGCCCATTCTGTGCATAACCTGCAATCATTGCATTCCATGAAATAATGTCCTGTTTGGGCATTCTCTGAAACAGCTTCCGCGCCTCATCAACATATCCATTCTGCGTATATCCTGCAATCAACGTTGTCCAGGAAACAATATCTTTTCCAGGCATTTTCTGAAAGAGCTTCAGTGCCTCATCAACATTCCCATTCTGTGCATATCCTGCAATTATCGCATTCCATGAGCCAACATTTCGTTCAGGCATTTTCTCAAAGAGCCTCAAAGCCTCATCAAGGCACCCATTTTGTGCATATCCTGCTATCATCGTCGTCCAGGAGACAACATCTCGTTTGCTCATTTTCTGAAAAAGATTATGAGCTTCATTAATACATCCTTTCTGTACATATCCTGCCAGCAACGTATTCCATGAGATTACGTCTCGTTGAGACATTTTGTCAAACACATTGCGCGCATCCTCTAAACTCCCACATTTTGCGTACATGTCTATAAGCACATTTCCAAGAAACAAATCAGACTGGAACCCACATCTCGTTATCTTATCATGGAGCTCCTTCAATTCTGCCAGGTCGGTGCAGGCTGGAAGAACACTGGCAAAGGAAAATTGGTCAATTTGAATCCCTGATCGTTGCATTTGGTAAAAAAGTGTCAATGCCTCTTCGCCATACCCATGTCTGGCATAAGAAGCAATCAACACAGTCCAAGAAACCGCATTTCTTATCGCCATTTGATTTAAAATTCTGCGAGCGTCATCGAGATAACCGCACTTAGCATACAAGTTTATGATTTTATTCCATAAAGAGATGGCCTGGCATTGAAATCCTATTTGAAGGATGTGGGCATGGAGCAGTCTGCCCTCAGACAGCGCTTTTTTCTTAATGCACTCCTGCAAAAGACATTGGTATGTTGAGAAATCAATGTGCTCGTCCATAACATGGAGAATGTGCACCGCCTCCTTCAATCGGCCCTGTTTACACATGAACCTCGCAGAATTATTATTGTCATTGCCTTCCCCTTTAAGAGGAATAGTGGTCACCTTCATTACAGGATCAAGGTGAAGAAGCATTGGCCAAATATACAAAAGCGTCATCCTCTTCTTCTGGTTTCTTAATGGCTGTGACACTTGCATTGCCGACTAAAAATGTTCGGATGAATGAATATGGCAGCTCTGGAGCTCAGACTCCTTGTACATGTTTATTTGTAGTAGTTATTCTTTCGAGTAGATAAAGTAAGAGTGGGAGTTTACCTCATAGCATAGGTGTATAATAGTTTATTATTAATAATAAAATGGTTATAGGGATAATAAAGTTTATATTTTGTAATTAATTTTTAAACAAATAGGAGAGTAATGAAAGCATGAAGTAATAAAGTATACAAACACTTGGGTTTCATCTAATATGTGGGGATAACTAAATATTGTTGAAAATGAGTGTAAATTCATCATAATTACAAATCAATATTTACTGCTATTTACATTACAAATCAATATT
>ML798371.1:212033-224800 GCA_009831015.1 Picea engelmannii | reverse complement strand
ATGCCTTCTTGCTGAGAAAATTCCTTAGCTACCACATGATCCATATGTCTTTCAATAATGCCTTCAGAGGTAGATTGGGTCTTGTAGACCCTTCGACACTTCACTCAATTCTTTCCTTGCAATTGAGGAACTAAATTTCATGTGTCATTATTCATCAAGGAATAATATTCATCATCCATAGCATTCTCCCATTCAGGTCGACCATGTGCATCTACATATGTATATGGATCACATGCCTCTAGCACACTTGCCATTAGAGCAACAATATCATACCATTTCAGGCTTCTATTTTTTCTTGAGTCATTAGTATCTCTTGCATCAACTCTAGCAGCTTCAATTGTCTTGGTCTCCCATCTAGGAAGACAAACTCCTCTTGATGAAGGAGTTATTGTAACAAGATCACTATTTCTGGACTAAACAAAGGTTCCAAAACTTATGGTTGATTCTTCTATGGAAGTTCAATTACAAATCGATTCAAGCAAATAAGTCAACTAACCAATAGACAGTCCTGTGAAGTAGTTAGTCGATCCAAAATTCCCTAGAATTTCCAAAGGATCACTTCTCAACAAGCTAGAAGAGGAATTCAACATAGTGATACTTGAGCTCTTCTCATCAAAGAGAACATATCTATTGTAGATAATCTCTTATTTGACAAGTTCAAACAATCTATAGGCCTTTGCCTATTTAGAGTATCCCATCATGATACAAGCATGACTCTTTGTATGCAATTTGTGTCTATCATCTAGAATATGAATCCATACTATGCATCCAAAGGTTCTAACATGTGTGACTAAGGGTCTTCTTCCGTCCCATTTCTCAACTGGAGTCACATCCAATACAATTTTAGTTGAAATTAGATTTAACAAATAGTTCGAACAATAGATAGCTTCTACCCAAAATTTAATTGATAGGGCTTTGGCCTTAAGCAAACAATGTGCCATTTCTACCAAAGTTTGATTCTTTCTTTCAACAACACCATTTTGCTAAGGTGTGTAAGATATCGATCTTTGCAAAGAGATGCCATTTTATGACAAGTACCATTCAAAAACCTTGCTTAAATATTCTCCTCCATTATTTAAATATAGTTCGACCGCATTGCTTTTAAGCTAATGCCCTAAATTCTTTGAAATTTTCAAAAACACGACTTTTATTCTTCAATAAATATACCCAAGTATATATGGGAAAATAATCAATGAAGGTCAATACATACCTTGCATCAACAAATGATGGTTTGTTAAAAGAGTACAAGTCATTATGGGCAAGTTCTACCTAAGTCTTTGCTCTCTAAGATTTCCCTATTTCAAAGGCAACTTGATGATGCTTTCTAAGCATACATCCTTCACATTCTCCATCAGGGGGAACAACCTTAGGTAGTCTAGTAACCATGTGTTTCACCATTAGTTTTAAGATCCAGAAATTCAAATGTCCAAGTCATTCATGCCAAAGTATGTGCTAGTCTTCAATGTGAGCTACAAGCATAGTGGGTTGTGGATCTTTCTTGGGAAAGTCACAAAACTTATATAGTCTATCCTTCGAGTCAAGAAAACCTTTAGTGACAACAACAAGCCAATTTGGCCAAAATTCTACCCCCTTGCTAGTTTGAGTTAGTTGGGGTACAGACAACAAATTGGCACTCCACCTGGGTACACGATACATATTAGTGATTACACCATTCTAACATTCAATCTTTCCATAATCAACAATAGTAAGTGCATAGTCATCTACTACAAACATTGATATTTTTTTCGTGTCACTTAATGAAGAAAAGAGTGGAACATCTTTAGCCATATGATGGGTGCAACTAGAGTTGACTACCCATTCACTCTAAAAAGTATGAGCATGCAAGGCCTAAGAAGCAGTAATAAAGAACATATAGTTATTTTTCTTACCTTTTGAAGTTCAATTCTGCAAGTAGTTCAATCTTCCAGTCAACACGTCTCCTTCAAGATTTTTCATTTTCTCCTCCAAGTCCTTGGTCTTCTGCCAACAAGTCTTCTCCATATATCCCAATTTTTGGCAACAACGACAAGTCATGTTCTTTCTAGCATTCTTAGTCAAAGTTTGATCACCATGCTTCTTCTTAACAATTTGGTTGATGCAATCACATTCTTTTTCTTGACTGCATTGTTGGCCTCTTTTTCTATTATTTTGTTGACCTTTTCCCTTCAACAAATGGGCTTGTTGCTTGATCTCAAGTTTCCATTCATCAAGCAATTTTCCCTATCCCCAATTAGTAAACCATAGAAGAAATCAAATGAATAATCCTTACCATAATCTTTTCTCGAGGTCCAACTAACACAGACAAAACACATCATAGGGTGTCTTCAAATTCATCAAGATCAATTCTGAGTTGATCATCCTTCTTGGGAAAATCCTTTTTGGATTCACCTAATTTCAATTAAGTTCCTTCATATGGTCCAAGTAGTCTTTAATTCTTTGAAAGGAGAGAGGATCCAGAGAGATCAACCCTTTCCCAATCTGTATAATCAAACTTTCATCGGTTTTATCAAATAGAGTTTTTAGCTTCTTCCAAACATCATTAGGATAGTTGATCCCACTTGTATGAAAGCTAATCTCCCTAGAGATGTAGGTTGTTATGACTCCTACAACCTCATCCTTCTTCCCATTGATGACTATTTTCTTGCAGTCATCCTTTGAATCTAAAACCATAGTTTTTGTAAACTACCAAAGAGCTTTATTCTTTAACAATGTTTCCATATCTTGTGTCCCATATCCCATAATTGTGGTAATTCAAAACCATGGGATCTTGCTTGGAACTCGCAATGTTGTTCTATAGATCTAATCCTAAATTTAGTCTACAAGTTGAAACTTGAGTCAATCTATAGGATAGATCAGACCGATTAGAAGCATGTACAACTGACAACCTCCAAAAGATTTGAAGAACATGATAGATCTCAAACCATTAGCTTTGATACCATGTTGGAGAATCAGAGAACTAGGTAGATCAGAGAGCCAGTATTCCAACAAAGAGGTGGTGTTTAAAGGCATCGTTACAACACTTAAGCACAATCGAGCCTAGCTCAACATACACAGTAGTGTAAGAAACCAAAATATTTCCATACACCACATATCATACATGTATTGTTCACTTCTTAATCAACCCATAAGGCCATCCTTTTATAGCACCAAGATGTAACTAACTCCCTTGAAGTGGAGAAGATGGGTCCAAAGAGATTGGTGAGGGCACATAATCGAGTCCTTAATTTCTGCCTTATTTTGTGCACTAGACATTTGCTTTGTTCTAATCGTCTGAATAGTTGAATGTCTAGTCAACCATCCAGGTGATCTCATAGTCAACCATTCAATCGATTGCACAATCGACTTCATTTGTCAACTAGCTATCTCTAGAAGATCCAGAGATGTGTTGAACCTACATAGCCTGTTGTTTCAATAGGTATTACGTTAGTTCCATGCTAGCATATGTCTAGTTTGAATCCCCTTGGTTGAGGCGCACTAGTCTACATTGATGGGTTTACTAGGGATGCCATTCATGAATGTGGGGTAGCATCCCTTAGGTTTTCTAATGAGGTTTCCCCTAGGAAAGTAGATGATGCTCCTTCAAAGTGTAAATTGCACGCATACCCTTTCAAGGAACAAACCCTTAGCTTTTTGTCCTTTGATGGTCTTCTTACAAGTCATTAAAATGCAATCTGTTGGCTACAACATACAAGTAGTCATGCCCTCTTCTTGTCCTTGGAACCCCCCCCCTAAAAAATTTCATGGATATACTTTCTCGTGTCCTTGTAGGGATTAGAAGTAGAATGTATAGTCCTTTCTTCCTATTGCTAGGCTTGTGAGTACAACACAATATTATACAACCTTTGATAAACCTTGCTACTTCTTCATGCACTTCATGAAAATAAGCATACCTATGCAAGTTGCCCATAGTCTTCAACAACCTTATAGGTATGAGCCTTCCTTATCAACTTTACTCTTTATTTCTTTTGAACACAACACTTCTCCATCTTGTAGAGTAATGCATTCTGGAGGCGGTACTCAACCTTGTTGTTCATGTCAAACCTACAACAACTAATATTCTTTGATTTGAAGTCATCATCATATGCATACTCCTCTTTGTATGCTTCATGGGTGAATGGATCCATGTGCATAATGACCATTAGAATTGTGATTTTTGTTGTTGGCAATCTTGATAATAGATTGACAAACTTGTTGGCAGTGCCCTTATATTTAATCACTAGATGAAAGTATTGCATAAATTCCATCCTTTTAAAATGTCTTGCTTGTTGGAGCTTACTTTGATTTTGCAAATATTGCGTAGGCCAATGATTGGTATGGATAATGGTCTTCTTAGCCAATAAACAATGCTTCTACTTCTTCACTACTTGCACCGAGGCTTAGAGTTCATTGCCATATGTATAATTCAATATTGTTTCGTGGAATAACTTTGAATATAGCATCTCAACCTCCCCCTTTGCAATAGCATTGTACCCATAACATACTCATGAGCACCAATTTCCACTTCAAATAACTTCTATGAGTTAGTTAGTACTAGGACCGTAGCTTGACTAATCTTCTACTTCAATTCTTCAAATGTTCTCTGCTGACTCTTAACCCATTGGAAACTCTTATGATTGGCTACTACAACATGAAGTGGTGTTGCTATAACGAAACACACAATGCTATGAACTTTCTTAGATATTGTGAAGCTCTCACAAAACTCCTAACTTTAGTGACAATAGTAAGAGTGAGCCATTTAAGGACGGCATCTATCTTTGCAGGATCAACCTTCAACTCACCTCCACTAATCACATTCCTCAAATACACTAGGGATTTCTTAGGAAACTCACACTTCTTTATGTTTTAGTAGTTGAACCGCACAAATTGTCATTGGCAGTAGAACCCCAAAATTCCATAATTACAACATCATAAGCTCTTGTTTCTTTTTTTTATGTTGAATCATATCCAGGGATTGGAATAAAAGACAAACAAATTTAACATCACATCCAATATGCAACCAAACTAGTTTCTTCGATTATTTTTACATGCATGAAGGAAATTAATGCTCGCCCTTATCCATCATTGATAACTCAACACCCTACAACGTCCCCAAACATAGCTTAGGAAGAATCTCTTCATGCACATTTTATGAGATCATGCATCCAAATTGGGGCAGCCCGAGAATAGATAAAGACTTATCATAGAAAGGAAGAACACCATAAACCATCAATTACACCTTCTAGACATCCATCTCACAATACCTGTCCAGTATACCCAATAAGCCTTCCTTAGTGGCAAAGCACCAAATGTCGTCATTACTACCGGTAAGACCCCTTCCGAAACCCACTAGATCCCTTCAAAATTCATGGAGACATAGTACCAACTTTCCTAGATTCTCTTCAGCATAGGAGTACCCTCTATGTCAAAAATCTCTAAGACAGGATGATGTCATGTAGATTGAAGTGTTCCTTCATACCATTTTAAGCTAAGCTTTGCTTGCTCTAACTTGTATCTAACAAGAATCTTCCAAAGCTAATTATGCATCTGACTAACCATTTAGTTGGCAACAATTTTCTTTGAACTCAAATATCCATGAGGCCCAAGGCACCTCTATGTTTCAGCAAAATATAGTTTGTCCAAGCAAATAGAGGTAAGCCCGTGGAATCAATCTCTCCACAAGAACTTTCTCAAAATATTCTCAAATGAGGCATGGTTGGCATCGGTAGAAGGTGTAATCGACGTCTCTAGCTTCCAAGATCCTAGACATCCCTATGATTTTACCAGCAAGAGGAAGGTCGTGGTTATACAATTTTAATAATTATCCTCAATCTTTTCTAAAATCGAATTCCACATTTCTTAAGGGGGATAACTATACCAAAAGGGATGCCCAAGTATTGGGTAGTTTCTCTCCTTGAAATTGCCCAATTCGTATCAAGAAAGTATAGGATTTGATCAATGCTGATAATTCCACACAAAATATTGTGTTTGCTAACAACAGCACTTGAAACATTAGCAAAAGCATCAATATAGTTCAACGGACTCTGCACAAATCTGTATTGGAGAATAGAGTCATCTACAAGATGAGAATTAGTTACCTAGACTCCCCTAAGATAGATATGCTTTTTCCCTGGCCATCTATTTTGGCTGCCTCAATAGGATACCCAAGGGCATTCACTGACAAAGCACAGAAGAGGGAAGCTAATGGGCAACCTATCAAATAGTACATTGAAGAATTATTTTGGGGGAAAACAGCCCATCCACACAAATTCTGGCTACAGAATTTCCGAAAGAAGTTCTGATCATTCTGATAAACTTATTTCAACGCCTAGCTATCCCAAGTTGTCCAAGATGAAGTCTGGTGAGATATGATCAAAGGCTTTAACAAGTCCATATTGGGAAACAGAGCTTCTGGACCAGTTCCTTGGCCCATTGGAAGGCTTCCTACGCAACAATCAAATCGTCGAGGGATAAATCTCCCTTCCAGTGATTAGAGAAATCTTCTAGAGGTATTATGCCTCATCAATAATTTAAAATTCATAATTTTAGTTACAGCATATTTCAAGATATAATTATTGGGGTTTTGTCTAGAAACATATAATCATTCTCTGTATGCTTCACTATCAGAAGTGAAAATATATCCCAAGACCTTTGTTACCAATACAAGGATGACCATGCAAATGAACTTGGTATCTCACAAGGATAAACCTACACTATATCATTTACCAATATGTCCTACAAGAGCACTCTTATCCATTGAAAAATTAGAGATGGTTAGCATGCCTCATAACAATTGCTTATGTGACAATACTGTAGATGAATGTTGTCTAGAGAGTCACAACATCTCAAAGGTTCTTCATGACACGAACTGCCATCCCAGAAGATGAGTTGATAACCCAAATGTAATGACCAACTTCTCATCGTAATAGCAAAAAAATGTTCCTTCTGTTCTTCACCCATATAATTTGGCACAATGTGACATATCCTGCTACTTTCCACAAGTAAATGGCTGCTATCCCTCGTAACAATTTGTTGAGGCAATTTTGGAAATGAACTTGGTCACAGCATGATGGTCATTGAAAAAGTTCTCGAGAACATGAAATAGTGATCCTAAATGATGAGTTGAAATAGTGAAAAGTTAAAACGCAATTGCCATTTTCTCAGTAGCGAAGCAAAAAAACCGTTCTTTTTACTCTTCATCCAAATCACTCAGCATAATGTTATATCAGCCATGTACCCTACTTCCTTCCTCTACCTAGAAAATCTCTCCCATTATGAAAGCATATACCTTTTTGTGGACCTCAATCCAACTGCACCCAGGCTTCTTCTCTACCCCGTTGTCTTTCATCATTTTCCTAACCTTTTCAATATCATCCCACCTGCCTGCTGCACCATACATGTTGGATAACAACACATAAGGCGCAGCATTTTTAGGGTCCAACTCAAAAAGTCTTTGTGCCGCACATTCTCCTAGTTCTATATTGTTATGGTTTCTACAAGCACCGAGCAAAGACCCCCACACAGTCGCACCAGGTTTCATTGGCATTTTGTTGATAAAGTCTTGAGCCTCATCCAAGTACCCAGCTCGGCCAAAAAGATCAACCATGCAACTATAGTGCGCCATTGTAGGGGTTATGTGGTAATGTTTACTCATGCAATCAAAGTAATGCCTTCCCTTATCCACTAGGCCTGCATGGCAGCATGCAAACAAAACACCAACTAAGGTGACGTCATTAGGTTTTGTACCAGAAAGCTGCATTTGTTTGAAGAGTTGGAGGGCCTCCCTGCCACAGCCATGCATTGCATAGCTTTTTATCATCGTTGTCCATGAGACCACATCTTTGTGATGCATGTTGTCAAATACGTTGCGAGCACTCTCTAAACTCCCACATTTTCCATACATGTCCACAAGGGCGCTTCCAACAAAGATATCAGACTGAAATCTACTTCTAACTATTTCTTCATGGATCTCCTTCCCTTTTTCCAGAGCTGTCAAACTAGCACAGGCTGGAAGAACACTGGCAAAGGTTTTCGAGTTTGGCTTCACACCCGCCAGTTGCATTTCATTAAAAAGGTTCAGGGCATCCTCACTACACCCATTTTGTACATATCCTGCAATCATCACGTTCCACGAAACAACATTTCGCTTAGGCATTTTCTCAAAGAACTTCAAAGCCTCATCAACAAGCCCATTCTGTGCATAACCTGCAATCATTGCATTCCATGAAATAATGTCCTGTTTGGGCATTCTCTGAAACAGCTTCCGCGCCTCATCAACATATCCATTCTGCGTATATCCTGCAATCAACGTTGTCCAGGAAACAATATCTTTTCCAGGCATTTTCTGAAAGAGCTTCAGTGCCTCATCAACATTCCCATTCTGTGCATATCCTGCAATTATCGCATTCCATGAGCCAACATTTCGTTCAGGCATTTTCTCAAAGAGCCTCAAAGCCTCATCAAGGCACCCATTTTGTGCATATCCTGCTATCATCGTCGTCCAGGAGACAACATCTCGTTTGCTCATTTTCTGAAAAAGATTATGAGCTTCATTAATACATCCTTTCTGTACATATCCTGCCAGCAACGTATTCCATGAGATTACGTCTCGTTGAGACATTTTGTCAAACACATTGCGCGCATCCTCTAAACTCCCACATTTTGCGTACATGTCTATAAGCACATTTCCAAGAAACAAATCAGACTGGAACCCACATCTCGTTATCTTATCATGGAGCTCCTTCAATTCTGCCAGGTCGGTGCAGGCTGGAAGAACACTGGCAAAGGAAAATTGGTCAATTTGAATCCCTGATCGTTGCATTTGGTAAAAAAGTGTCAATGCCTCTTCGCCATACCCATGTCTGGCATAAGAAGCAATCAACACAGTCCAAGAAACCGCATTTCTTATCGCCATTTGATTTAAAATTCTGCGAGCGTCATCGAGATAACCGCACTTAGCATACAAGTTTATGATTTTATTCCATAAAGAGATGGCCTGGCATTGAAATCCTATTTGAAGGATGTGGGCATGGAGCAGTCTGCCCTCAGACAGCGCTTTTTTCTTAATGCACTCCTGCAAAAGACATTGGTATGTTGAGAAATCAATGTGCTCGTCCATAACATGGAGAATGTGCACCGCCTCCTTCAATCGGCCCTGTTTACACATGAACCTCGCAGAATTATTATTGTCATTGCCTTCCCCTTTAAGAGGAATAGTGGTCACCTTCATTACAGGATCAAGGTGAAGAAGCATTGGCCAAATATACAAAAGCGTCATCCTCTTCTTCTGGTTTCTTAATGGCTGTGACACTTGCATTGCCGACTAAAAATGTTCGGATGAATGAATATGGCAGCTCTGGAGCTCAGACTCCTTGTACATGTTTATTTGTAGTAGTTATTCTTTCGAGTAGATAAAGTAAGAGTGGGAGTTTACCTCATAGCATAGGTGTATAATAGTTTATTATTAATAATAAAATGGTTATAGGGATAATAAAGTTTATATTTTGTAATTAATTTTTAAACAAATAGGAGAGTAATGAAAGCATGAAGTAATAAAGTATACAAACACTTGGGTTTCATCTAATATGTGGGGATAACTAAATATTGTTGAAAATGAGTGTAAATTCATCATAATTACAAATCAATATTTACTGCTATTTACATTACAAATCAATATTTACTGCTATTTAAATTAAAGTTAATGGATAATAGGTGTATGTTAAAATTTGTTTCTCTATTTTTTCACAATTTTCTTATTATATCTGTCGATAGGTTGGTATATAGTGATGAGTTCGCCCTTGACTATATATTAATTCTAGCATTGACCAAAAATTTGTATAATTTTCTAATGTTACACCTTAGTCATGGATTTTTTTATTTGTTTTAATTATTAAATATTTTTTTTTGGCAAGATCTCATTCGCTATTGAAATGAATCTCTTATTGCTGAGCCAATGACGGTTCATAAATGCAAACAAGTAACCTCTGCTACATCAATTTTCGAGCTCAACAGGTGTCTTGACATGTCACTGCAGTCAATGCTTTTGAGATTTCGCGAACTGGATTGATGGAAGTTGATGGGTTGATGCCAACTTTCATCCACTTCCACTCCATTATTATTCCATTCACTGTTTGGGCCCCGACACTTAAAAGAAAATGATGCTCTGCCCAAGAAACAACACAATTTGCACAGTTTCACTGCATGTGTGGAATTTGGAATTGCGTTACAGGGATCACACCCAGATCTGCAAATGGAAAGCTTAAATACTCGTTATCCTCTTGTTGAACCAAAAATCTGCTCTGGGCTCAACATGGTGTTTTACACAGTTACTTCTCAGTAAACGCCCCTTGGTGCTATGGTTCCAGTCAAAGACAGTGGCGGGGGTCATAGTTACTATGGCCTCTACCCTTGAAAGAGTATCAGTTGGTTGCCTTCAGGGAGTTGTGGGCCTTCCCATGGCATTTCTTCCTCATGTCAAGGTTGTTCGATTCAGGGAATACAACACTTCCATGTGGTAGGAATCATGACAATCTTTTCAACAGGCTATCATGAGCTTGATTCCGAGTCAGTATGACCCCATGCGAGGGACGCAAAGTCAACATCACCCGAACGACCAAAACCAATAGTTGTGACTTCCTGGTCTGATTCCGTTCAAATTATGGTCTCAAAAGGGAAATAAAACCCATACATGGTGTAGGGTAGTGTGAGACCTTTCCAACAGTATATCCCGTGCTTGGTTTCAACCCCTGGTTGGTAAGAACGAGCTTTCACAAGCTCATGACCACTTATGGACACCAAATTGGTTGCAGTGCTTCATGATTTAAAATTGGTAGGTAAAGAGCTATAAATCAGATAATCATTGATTCCATGCTGTAATAGACTCAGACACCTTTCTAACGATGTCTCATTTGCCTCATTCCAACCTCGGATGGACCGGTTAGAGCTGTCACAAGTTGGTCAATGATTTTAGGCAAAAAGGAGTCCGCTAGCTCGCATGGCAGGGTTTCATAATAGCTAAGACAGTCATAAATGACCTCGACACAAAAATATATTTCTTCCTCATCGAAGTACTCGTCGATACCTTTCCAACAGTACCTCATTTGCCTCGATTGGATATTGTATGGCGATTTGGCAACTTTCGTAAGATTGGGTGTCATGTGGGCCCACCAACAAGTCAGGGGTTTTAAGTGGCCACTGTTCCGGGCCGAATTTGAGGACTGAGGTGGAATTTCCTCAAGTTGGTGACGACATATTCCCAATGGAATCGTCGAGACCTTTCCAATGATATGACTTGCGTCCGATTCCGACTCCGTCTCACCAGGGAACATTTTTGGGCTAAGTCAGCTGCAGCAAGGTCAAAGTCAAAGTCAAAGTCAAAGTCAAACTTTGACTTGCACATTTTTCCAAAAAATTATTAATTAAATATTTTCAGAAAATTGGAAATTTTGGGAGGAGGCACGTAGCCTCATGCAAATTTTGGGGAAATTGTTTTTTTGAAAAATTAAAAAAAATAAAAATCAAAACCCACCCTTCTCCCCTCTCCCAAGCCATTTTGACAGTTTGACCAAAGGGGGAGAGCTCTGCAACAGGGATTCATGGCATCAGAGGAGGGTTAGTATGACAGAAGCTACAACTCTGCAGTGGGCAGCCTACTTCCAAGCAACAATCTCCAAGCAATTAACTAGGTAACCCATCGATCTTATTTCCAAAAAAACCAAGGAGAATTTGTTGGTTGTGTTAAGATCCTGCATGAAGAAATGTTGTTTTTACCCTCAATTTGGTATTGCTGTGCCTTGGTCCAAGTATGATGTTTCTTGCTGGTTCAAATTTACTTGTTAGTTGCTGAGTTCATGGAAGTTGTATGTGTGCTGAAAGATGCAAAGGAGAGGGGATTCAAACCCCTCTTAGGCACCAGGCCCAAGCCTCCATGGCTCTTTTAGATTTTTTAGTTATGGAGTTATTTGCTGAAAATTGTAGGCCTAGGCATGTAACTGGGAAGCCCTGGGCTTTGAACCCTAGTCCTCCCCCTTCTCCTTTGCCCAGAAAGCTCAAAAATTGCCCAGAAATCCAAATGGAAGGCAGGGGGTTTGAACCCAAAACCTCCCATCCAATTTTTGGGCAAAAAACCCACTTGGTCTATAGTTTTAAGATTTTAATTTTTAATGGTGGCTTGCCACCCATCCACCACCTGGGCGCCACCACCACCCCCTCTGCGTGCACGCTTCTCCTCCTGTTGCTGCATGCAGCCCCACCCAAACCCCTACCATTGCTCGCCCCCCTCCTCCTCCATTCCTCCTCCTCCTACGCGCGAGCTCCTCCCCTCCATCAGCTCCTCCCTTCGCGTGCATCATCCCAACCACCAACCACCACCGCTACTCCCTCCACCTCTGTGCGTGGCCTCTTCACCCACAACCCTACCACCCCCTACTCTGCGCTTCTCCTTCTTCTCCCTCACGACCGCCTCTCCCGCAGCCACCAACCACCTTCCACCTCTATGCACCAAGCTTAAACCCTGACCCCTCCAATCCCCACTCCACGCTGCTCCTTTCCACGCAATCTCCCCATGCGGCCGCTTCCCACTTCCCAGCTCCTCCTCCACGCGAAACCCATCCACCCAGCCACCAACCACCTCTGTCATACCCCGCAGGTTCCTTTGGCTCTTGGCTTGGTCACATGGCCGACCAGGGGCTGACGGGTGGGGAGGTGTTTCATTTTAATTTTTAAAATTAAAATTTTAATTGTTGGTGTAATGTTAATGTTATAAATTAAATTTGTTGTTTAATTTTAAATTT
>ML798371.1:73308-178347 GCA_009831015.1 Picea engelmannii | reverse complement strand
GGGGTGATCGATTGGAAGCCAACTCAAGACGGTGTGGTTCTAACTCCGAAACTAGGCCAGGTAGGCGTGGGTAGGTGAGGTCTTAATCAAACTTCAGACAGTAAGTTGTAGTAAGGGTGAGTAGGGGGAAGACTTGTATCAGAAAGATGCAAGGGTCTGTCGTAAACATCAGGTCTCTAACAAACTGTAGAGGAAAACATCTAAACGCAAGATCTTCTTACATTCAAATGCAGAAAACTAGAGAATACAACAATGCAACAATAAATCCTTTATCATAACATAATTGCAACCATTCGCACGAATCAGTCGATCACGAACTCTCTCAGTATGAGATGAAAACCAGATGGAGTGAGAAGACTGCCTGTCATTAAATAAAGAAATCTTACATACCAATACATAACCAGAGAACTAGAGTCTGTTAAAACTTTACAATCGGGAGCTGTGCTCTACCATCGATAGATACAAAATACGAAGACTGAGTTTATATACTCAAGAAAATTCGCCTCATAGAGGCATGTTCAGTCATCCAAAGTATGGTGTCCCTTTAGCCAAATTCGGACGGATAATCCCTGTCAGACGCCACCTTTACTGCGCATGGCTCCTGCAAGGAGGGTAGCCGAGCCATTAAGCACTGAGCTAGCGTGTGCAGACTTCCCTGTCTAGTCAAGGACTTTGGCATGGTTTCTTTGGAACAACCGACACGTAGGACCTCTTCGAGTAGACCACTTGCCAGACTTTCCATTACTCACACTTAATGAATGAAAGGAGGCTTCAACCACCCGTCCTCATCTTCATTTACTCTGAGCGAACACCAGGATCGAGGGCGCATCAGATGGTGCATGGAGATCGCGATGATCCCCTCTGGTACTGAACTCGGCGCCTTTGGCCTTCTTTACACAGCTTCATTCTTTCCCCAAGTAACCACGGGCTATGACCATGTGCTTATTCCTAAGGCGCTTTCGGCGTTCGCGAATGGGGGGGGCCTAATCCTTGATTTTTGAAAACGCGATGAGCAAAATGCCAAGACAACTAATATGGTGCCACGTGTCCCTCTGAGATCTGAAATCCCTGAATCCACTCGGTGATACTGTGGGCCCGGGTCCTGGACACTCCCGGCACCTCGTGCATCGGGATACAACGGAGTTGATCTTCATGCCTTGAAATTGCGAGGGGCGAAACAACGAGGAACCTAATCACGCGTCGGGTGTCTCCTGTGGATGAATGACTAAGGTTTCTTCATGATACTTTGGGCCTGAATTTGGGCGCTTTCAATGCTTTCAGGGTTCGGGGTTTCGAGATGTAGAACAACATAGAATCCTCACCCCTTGAACTCCCGAATGTCGAATCGCCGATGCGACTAGATCTTGCGCCACGCATCTTTTGGATGGACAGATGCTATCTTTCCTTCATGCAGTATAGGCGCTATCCATCGTGCCTAATCTTGGCGCAACTCTACCACCAACGATTTCCCACCGACCGTTGATCTGCTCATATGGACGGATCCGGACCATTGACACCATAATTTTGCCCGCTCGCTTGATTTTAAGTCCAAAAAGGACTTCTTCTATGCACCGCGCTTGGGTGCTCCTCGTACAACCTGCAGACCTGGATATCCCGATGCCGAAGACAAGTAATTTTGCTAACATTAGGCTCCATAGGGGATAGAGTCATCCCTATGATGCTCTAAGGACTCATTTTGCAGTTTCAGTGCCTTGCTGTTGGGCTATGGAGTCAAGCTCAAAACATCCCACTGCTGAAAATACAAGACGAAAAATAAAAGCAAAAAAATAAAGATACATGCTCAAAGGAGCTTATTTATATACAATCCTAAACTAATAAAACACTTTACATGGGGCTAGGTGAAAGCAGATTTCCACCATAGCCATTCAAGCAACTTCCTGGATAGAAGCTCCTTCCTTCTGTCAATGATCATCAGCAGATGGTGTAACCGTGACAGCAGAAGAATTACATTCTTCAACTCCTCCTTACAGGCTAGAGTTGAGATGAAATAGGGCGGCTCCAAGGCATAGGGGAAATGCCACTCCATGTACTCGCTGAAAGGATCATAGAATGAGTGGCAAATTTTGGAAAATTGGCGACAGACAGCCTCCTCTGCTACACAGTTGTTCTCATGTGGCTAAATATCTCTGACAAGCACAGGTGAGTGGACAACTGTCGTAGGCTCACTGATCTCAGGTGGTGGCTGCTCGCTGACTGGCTCTGGATAGAAAAATAAATGCATGCTCAACCGTTCCTCTGGTTCCTCCTCCTCTTTTCCATGCACTCCCCCATCTTGTGAAATGGGAACGGTCTCCCAATCCTTCTCTTCAATCCCAAATGTAAATACATCATGGGAAATATCATGAAGGAATAAAGAGCAATCCTCTTCCACAATGGCTTCTTCATTTAAATCTAAGACAACAGGCTCATCAGGGGCAGATGCTAATGCATCCAAGAAATCTTCAATAATCTCTTCAAAAGAGATACTTAGATCATCTGCCTCGAAGACTGGAAAATCCTCTTCACTGTCTTCAGATTCCAATTTTGCACATTGGGGAGTGGGGAATATCGACTGCTCCACTAGTTCACTCAGGTCATCTTCTTCCTCCCAGGCTGGAAAATCCTCTACACAATCTTCAAATTTCAAACTTTCTAATTGAACAAAGAGATACTTCACCTGTTCCCTCAGCTCACTCAGGATGTCTTCTTCCTCCTTGGGATCTTCATCACTTCCATAACACTCCTCTGATGCAAATGAATGGGGATGAGAAAGGAATGATTTCTGATCCAGGTCGTCAGGATTATCCTCACAACCTATGTCAGAAATAACTTCATTTTGTACAGAGTTGTGGTATCCCTCACCACAGTTATGACAAATTAACTCGGAGGGATAAAACTCTTGACAATAGGCGATGAAAGATGCATGAAACTCTGAGAGTGAAGAAATGCTAGCAGGGGGTAAAGAATGATACCATTTACGTGCATCCCCTGCTAACAAGAACACAAACATCTTAAGTAATACATCCTCATGATGTATCTCCCACTGACGCATGAGTTCATGAAATTCACTGAGGTGTTGAGCAGGGTTGTCCTCTTTACATTTTCCAAATATGCGAAAATAATCGCCCCATTCATTCAGAGAGAGGGCAACATTAGGAAAACCAGGAATAGCAGAAAAATTAAAAGGAGCAAACCTGCGAGCAAGGATTTTTTCCATATCGAACCAGTGGAGTCGCCAATCAATCCTTGAATCATGGAGTCGCCAGGTGAAAGATGTGCATCTTCGAATGTGTCTGGTCCTTGTTCACCATCAAAGGCCAGATCCTAACATTGTTGTTACCCCAGGAAGCTTCTCAGGATGAGAAAGCAGCTGCTGAAACCTTCTCGAGATAGCTCCTTAGGGTCAGCTTTCAGGTGTGCTAAAAGTAGCCACAACTGAAATAGTGATGTGGAAACCTTGGAGTCACCATAGTGGAATCGCCAGGTGCACAGTAGCAATCTTGAAAGGCTCTGATGTCTGATGCACCTTCAGAATTAGAGGGTCAATGTCGTTCTGGCCAGGGAAAATCTTCAACTTCGTCCCCGACAATGGCACCATAAATGTTAGCGTCGGAATTCACCCCTGGATTGCAGCAGGAGTAGAGCCCGACGCTCATTAGTTTGTGTCATGATGTGTTTAATGGGGTGATCGATTGGAAGCCAACTCAAGACGGTGTGGTTCTAACTCCGAAACTAGGCCAAGTAGGCGTGGGAAGTTGAGGTCTTAATCAAACTTCAGACATTAAGTTGTAGTAAGGGTGAGTAGGGGGAAGACTTGTATCAGAAAGATGCAAGGGTCTGTCATAAACATCAGGTCTCTAACAGACTATAGAGGAAAACATCTAAACGCAAGATCTTCTTACATTCAAATACAGAAAACTAGAGAATACAACAATGCAACAATAAATCCTTTATCATAACATAATTGCAACCATTCGCATGAATCAGTCGATCACGAACTCTCTCAGTATGAGATGAAAACCAGATGGAGTGAGAATATTGTCAATCATTAAACAAGAAATCTTACATACCAATACATAACCAGAGAACTAGAGTCTGTTAAAACTTTACAATCGGGAGCTGTGCTCTACCATCGATAGATACAAAATATGAAGACTGAGTTTATATACTCAAGAAAATTTGCCTCACAGAGGCATGTTCAGTCATCCAAAGTATGGTGTCCCTTTAGCCAAATTTGGACGGATAATCCTTGTCAGACGCCACCTTTACTGCGCATGGCTCCTGCAAGGAGGGTAGCTGAGCCATTAAGCGCTGAGCTAGCGTGTGCAGACTTCCCTATCTAGTCGGGAACTTCGGCATGGTTTCTTTGGAGAAACCGACACGCAGGACCTCTTCGAGCAGAAAACTTGCCAGACTTTCCATTACTCACACTTAATGAATGAAAGGAGGCTTCAACCACCCGTCCTCATCTTCATTTACTCTGAGCGAACACCAGGATCGAGGGTGCATCAGATGGTGCATGGAGATCGCGATGATTCCCTCTGGTACTAAACTCGGCGCCTTTGGCCTTCTTTACACAGCTTCATTCTTTCCCCAAGTAACCATGGGCTATGACCATATGCTTATTCCTAAGGCGCTTTTGGCGTTCACGAATGGGGGGGGGGCTAATCCCTGCTTTTTGAAAACGCGATGAGAAAAACGCTGAGACGACTCAATCTGGTGCAACGCGTCCCTCTGAGATCTGACGGCCCTGAATCCACTCAGCGATACTATGGGCCCGGGTCCTGGACACTCCTAGCACCTCACGCATCGGGATACAATGGAGTTGATCTTCGCGCCTTGAAATCGCGAGGGGCGAAACGACGAGGAACCTAATCACGTGCCAAGTGTCTCCTGTGGATGAACGACTGAGGTTGCTTCGTGATATTGCGGGCCCGACTTTGGGCGCTTTCGGCGCTTTCAGGGTTCGGGGTTTCGAGATGTAGAACAACATAGAATCCTCACCCCTTGAACTCCCGAATTCCGAATCGCTGACGCGACTAGATCTCGCGCCACGCATCTTTTGGATGGATGGATGCTATCTTTCCTGCATGCAGTATAGGCGCTATCCATCGTGCCTAATCTTGACGCAACTCTGCCACCAGTGATTTCCCTCCGACCGTTGATCTGCTCATATGGATGGATCCGGACCGCTGACACCATAATTTTGCCCGCTCGCTTGATTTGAAGTCCGAAAAGGACTTCTTCTATGCGCTGCGCTTAGGCGCTCCTCGTACAACCTGCAGACCTGGATATCCCGATGCCGAAGACAAGTAATGTTGCTAACAGGAATGATTCCTGATCCAGGTCATCAGGATCATCCTCATAGCCTTCATAAGAGACAACTCTATCTTGTATACATTCGTTGTAGTATCCCTCACAACAGTTATGAAAAATCAACTGAGAGGGATACAATTTCTGACAGTAAGCGGTGAAAGCTGCATGGAACTCACTGAGTGAAGAAATGCTAGCAGGGGGTAAAGAATGATACCATCTATGCGCATCCCTTTCTAACGAGAACATGAACATTTTCAATAATACATCCTCATGATGTATCTCCCACCGACGCATGAGTTCATGAAACTCACTGAGGTGCTGAGCAGGGTTGTCATCTTCACGCTTTCCAAATATGGGAAAATAACCGCCCCATTCATTCGGAGAGGGGACAACATTAGGAAAACCAGGAATAGCAGAAAAGTTAAAAGGAGCAAACCTGCGAGCAAGGATTTTCTCCATATCGAACCAGTGGAGTCGCCAATCGATCCTTGAATCATGGAGTTGCCAGGTGAAAGATGCGCAACTTCAAATATGCCTGGTCCTTGTTCACCATCAAAGGCCAGATATTAAAATTGTCGTTACCCCAGGAAGCTTCTCAGGCTGAGAAAACAATTGCTGAAACCTTCTCGAGACAGCTCCTTAGGGTCAGCTTTCAGGTGTGCTAATAGTAGCCACAATTGAAATAGTGATGTGGGAACAATGGAGTTGCCACAGTGGAGTCGCCAGGTGCACAGTAGCAATCTTGAAGGACTCTGATGTCTGATGCACCTTCAGAATCAGGGGCTCAATGTTGTTCTTCCCAGGGAAAATCTTCAACTTCGTCCCTGGAAACGGTGTCAGAAATGTTGGCGACGAAAGTCACTCCTGGATTGCAACAGGAGCAAAGCCCGACGCCCATCAGTTTTATGTCACGATATTTTTAATGGGTGATCAAATGGGTAGAGACTCGGGAAGATATCACTCAAACTCAGGGAATGGGTTCGACATGTGAGGAGCAAAGGAGGTCTTGATCTAACTTTAGTCAGTGGGTTGATTTGAAAATGAGCAGGTTGAAGACTTGGTGAGAGGAGTGGACAAACTACCTCAGGAAACATGCCTTTCAGTAATTTGTAGAAGAAAAAATCTGAATGCGAGATCCTCTAGTTCAGAGCTTCGAGAAACTGAAAGGGGGGACTTGACTGGATTCTCCAATTCCAAGTCATTCAGTGATAAGAAAATCACAGGGACCAATTAGAAACAATGCAACTGTTACAATGATCAAACTCTACATCATCCTATAATAGTTACAACTCGACTAGATTCTCCAATTCCGAGCCGTTCTAATACAGTGTAAACAAAGACGCGAAAGAAAAATTGACATTCATAAGACAAGAAGTCTCAAGAGTCCACATATAACCAGGAAAACAGTGCTTCATTAAAGTTTACCACCGGGAGCCTTGCTCAACCATCGATGCTTTACAAAATACAAAGACTAAGTCTATATACTCAGAAAGTTCGCCTAACAGCGGCGTGCTCAGTCATCCACGACTTGGTGTCCTTTCAGCCGAATTTGGACTGATACCCTTCGTCAGACGCCATCTTAACTATGTATGGATCCTGTAAGGGGAGTAGCAGAGCCATTAAGAGCCACGTTAGCGTGTGCAGACCTCCTCTGGATAATCGAGGACTGGGCATGTCCTCTTTGGAAAAAATGGTACGCAGGACCCTCTCGAGCAGACCACTGGCCAGGCTCTCAATATCTTGCACTTAATACATGAAGAGAGGTTTCAACCACTCTTCCTTACCTTCATTTAATTCAAGCGAAAACCGGGCTTGAGGTCGGATCAAATGGCACCCGGAGAACGCGATGAACCTTTCGAGGAATGGACCCGACGCCTTTGGCCCCCTTTGCGCAACTCTTTTATTTCCCAGGTGACCACGGGCTGTGACCTTGTGTTTACTCTCAAAGGAGCTTTTGGCATTCGCGAATAGGAAGGGGTTGATCCTTTCTTCTTGAAATCGCAATGAGCAAAATTCCTAGACGGATTAATCTGGCGCCACGCGTCCCTCTAGATCCGACGGATCTGAAATATCCCGACGATGCTGTGGGCCTGGGTCCTGGACACTCCCGGCACATCACGCATCGGGAATATGACGATGCTGCACCTTGCACATTGAAATCGCGATGGGCGAAACGACGAGGAGCCTAATCGTGCACCAAGTGTCTCCTGTGGATGGACGATCGAGATCACTTCGTAATACTGTGGGCCCAACTGCTGAAAAGCCGATGTGACCAGATCACACACCACGCGCCCTCTGGGTGGGCGGCTGAGATTCTTCCTCGCATACAATATGGGCGCGATGTTTTGCACTAATTTCGGCGCAACTCCACTAACCACGATTTCCCGCCAACCGTTGATCTGCTTTTATAGATGAATCTGGGTTGTTGACAACGTAATTTCACCCGCCCACTTGATTGGAAGCCTTAAGACGAGATTTTTCCATGTTGCGCTCGGGCGCTTCTCGTGCAACTTGCAGACCCGAATACTCTTGTGCCTAGGACAAGAAATGTCGCTAACACCAGGTGTACCATCCCTATTTTTAATCCTCGATTTAGCAATGTATAATGTAAATATGATATATGATCGTGGATCCGATGATGTAATATGTAAACATTTTATATTGTAATAAAATAAAATTTTAACGTTGGCTGTAGATGGGCACCGAAGGAGTAATGGGGGCTAAGTTTCCACAAGAGAGGGGATAAGAAGGGAGTCAAAGGGATAATTATTCATGAGTATTTATCCAAATCCACCTTCTAAAATTATCATTATGTATAAACATTCTATTTTATGTTTGAGTGTTCCCAAATCCAATCATCAAACACATGTAAGAAGGTTGGTGTGAAAAGCCACATCCTATAGTTATGAGATCATGGGGGTTGAGTACAATCAACATTGGGGAATGTGAGAGTCAACATGCATGGGGGAAAAAAGAAAATTTGTGTGGGAACACATAGTGGGAGTGCAGAGTGTTGAAGCTTGGAGGCAACCATAGTGGGCATGTGTGGTAGTTGTTTGGAACTGCAAATGTATGAAGAAGTATGTTGTTAGGCATGTATAGTGAGATTTTGTGAGAGAAATTACCCTACAACAATGATTTTGTTGCTGTAAGTTTTTCATTGCAGCTGACATCCCTAGAGTCCCTAGCTAGAGAGATTCTCAGTGAACCTGTGATAGATCCCTAGAGGGAAGTGGGAAGTCTCAAGGGATTGTGTGTAGTGAAGGGGGATCCCATTCCTTGGGTTGCACAGGTTGAGAGGAAGAGAGTTGGTGGATTGGGATAACTGTGGGAAAATCAATTTAACATGGGTGAAATTGGGTTGTGAGTGGATAGTGGAAATGCACCTTTTCTTGTGGATTCGTAGCCCCAACTCAGGGGGGTTTTCTATTGAGACTTGAAGAAAAATATCTATGGTTCGGTTGAATGTCCACCGCCTGCAGTCGATTGCATATTTGGTTTAAAATATACGTGTTTTCTTTGTTACGTTGTTTCTAATTATGGGTTTTATTTGTTGTGCATACACTCTAATCTTAAGTGCATTTATATGCTATTGTGTGTATGTATATTTGACTAAAATTCATAATGCTACTAAATGCATGTTAAAGCCTCAATGAATTGCATTTAATTGTGGAATTCATTTGTTGTGTGCTTAATTTGAGCTTGAATAGTCATAAGATGTTGTGTGGATATTTAATAGACTACATTCGTTCTTTAAATAATTATGTTAGATGCATGGACATTTTTAGCATGCTACATATATTTAGATTAATGGTATCATAATTTTTTTCATGAGTTTAGTAGAGGGGGACTGATCCAGGATATTTTCATCGTGACTTATAAAGAATTGTATTAAATGAGCATAAATTAAAGTGCACCATTAAAGAAGGGAAAACTAAAAAATGAAGAGACATAAGCATCAGATCTGAACACAAAAAATTGATAACGGATTTCATCCCTGGTGGACTATGTCTCCGGGTCCTGCTCTCAAATGGGTAGGCTCTTTCATTAACTGAACAAAATAATTTGGCAAATACATAGAAATACCTCATTCTGAAATCAAGTTGCAAAAATAATGTTCAAATCAGAAAACAGACATCACCACTGAATTCGTGGCGTCGAATTACCCAAAAATGATTGTCTCCACGCCTCAATCCGACTCTGGCACTCCCATGCCCAAGAAGAATTTTGTCTCAGTTTTCGTGTCCTCTGGAACCTGCAATTATGACAGTCCTTTGCCTCGTAATCCATGTCCGTAGTCATATGACCACGTCTCTCCCTTACGGTTGGGCGAAACTCGACTTAAATAGAAAAGCGACAGACGAATTTACCAATGGGCTCCGTTGGCGAGTTGGTTGTTGGTACTATTATTAAAGCGTTAATGTTGGGGGAGGTCTCGAGGTCAAACCCACGGGCCTCCCTTTTGGGCCATTGGTTATAACCCCTGCTAAGTTTGGAGGTCGACTTCTATATTTGGTGGATATTCTAGATACGGTGGACCTCCACCAGATTTGGTGGGGTCCGACCCCATATATTTTTTGAATATTTGGTTACGGGCCCTCCTTGGGCGTTTCGGGGGTGCCACTTGTCGCCTGCTGATAGGCCACGTGGTTCCCATTGATTGGTCTACCTGTTTTTTGATGTCAATCCTCGTCAATCCATACATGAAACGTGGTGCTTCCTCAGTGGTGCCACATGGTGTTGCTTTGGGGTGCCACATGGCACTTTTCTACTGGTCCACATGGACTCCTGAAAATCCTATTGGCGGGTGACACGTGGAATCCTCTGGTGTTGCCACATGGCATGATGATGTCAGCAACCATCATGCTAATGCCACCCTACCATGTTAGTTGTTGACGTCAGCAGTATGGATGATGATGTGGCCCCTGTTGACTTTCCATGTTTGACCACAACTTTGACCGCGAATATATTTCAAACCGAAACTCTGTTTGACGATTTGTTTGCATCATTAGAAATCTCACGATGCGCTCTTTACGATCATGTTGTTTTCACTAAGTTTTGGGTGTTAGGGCTTTATAAACTTCGTTTGGCCGAGAAATGAATGATAGAGGCAAGCTACAAACCAACTTTGAGACCCGAAACTAGCCTTTTGGACTTGGAGAGGGCTCTCTCGGGAGACACTGCCTCAATGCAGGATATGGCTTTAAGTTGTTGGCTAGATTTAACACCTTTGAAAAATTAGTTCTGGTTCCATTGGTGAAAGAAAGTAAGACCTTGGGCTATGGAGTCGATTCAAGAAAATGATAGAAACAAATGAATCAGTGATTGAACTTGAGAGGATAAAGTCTAAGCGAGCAACAATATTCAGTTTAAAATTGTTGTGTGTGGCGAGGGGGAAAAACACAAGCAACTAAGAGAACTGCTAAGGATGAATTCAGAGTTAACTTAGAGGAAAACGGCTTGTCTAAATGGCATGAATCCCAGGGCACTGCGCAACGAATCCCAGGTTCGAAATTACGTTCCTATTTAGACAGAAATAGATATGAATAAAGAATACATAAATTACGTATGCAAAGAAAGGAAACAATACTTCCAACTGCCACAATTAGAATCTTTTCATCAAATCTTCAGGACTTTTGCATTAAATTTCGATCGAGCTCAAACTACATTCAATAGTCTCTGTCTACACTAGTTTGCCAACCAACCTGGCTTACATCGAAAAGATAAAATATATCGGTGAGGGCGCCGCTTGGGATACCCTTCTCTCTAGATACTATCCCTAGGATTTAGGAAACTAACTGTTCTACGTTAAATTACCTTTCTCATGACGCCTTTCCAGGAATAGAAAACAACTGTATTTGGTCTCATCCTAACTTCTTGTATTTTTCCATAGGGATTCAGTTACCAACAATATTTCACCATGGGGAGAGTGATGTGTCAATGCCTTCCCTTGGCAAGATATCTGAATGATCAAGTATTATGTCAGACTCCCGCCATCCATTATAACGGCCTTGATTTCTGTCGCATGCTCGTTTGTTGGGGTGCGTGCGTGGCGAGTGACTACTGACTGTCGTGGCCATTACCAAAATGAAAAAACCATCTAAGGGGGATGCCTCTTTCAAAACTGTCAAGATCCACACCATGTTTGAGAATACAAGAATAAACTCAGGTAATCACGTTTCTTCTACGCGCTAGCAAGATGTGCATGGACTTTCTCCTCGACCACTTTACATTCTCTAAAATGCTTCACATTCCTTTCTTCCAATAGCCTCTGCGTTTCGCGCAGTTGTACAATTATTTCTTGTGCATCTTTGAGTTGTCTCTTGAGCCACGTCATTTTTCCTTTGCGGCCTTGTGATGATGGCACTTCAAGGGTCTTCACTGTTAACTCTCGTCTTAGTTCCCTATTTTCCTGGTAGATCTTGGCGATAGCGAGCTGTGATTTCTTATGCTGTTGAGACAACCCTCAAACATATGTTCTCCTCGTTCCACTCCAACTTTCTCGATTTGTACCCTTGACATGTTCCAGCCGAATAATGCACATAAGTAATTATTCGATAGTAGACCTTGCTCACGGTTCGCTCGGGACTCGGGTTTCCCCATCCTCCTTGTTCTTCTTTGGCCTGCCCCTTCTCTAGGGTATTCGTTGTTGGGTGGACAGGGATTCCAACGTCTTTCCTTCCTGTGCAGTCTCTTCCAATCCAGCCTCTGCGCAGTGTGGCATTACCCTTTCCGCGGATAGAGAGAAATCTCTTTATCGATCCTTGGGGATGCCTATGAGAAAGAGAGAATCCCAACTATTCCCCAACCATGTTCATTCCCCAACTACCAACAATTTAATAAGCGAGACATGAGAGAGATTCCTTTTTTATTGATCCTCTTCGGCTTGCGTGCTACTTTCCATCTCCCATAGACTTTGGTGTAGGAAAAAGGGTAGATTTAATTTTCTCCTTCCTATGAAGTGCATAAAAAATCTAATGTGGTGCGAATGTATCCTGTCGAACCTCCCTTCGCAGGTGAAATATTTCTTAATTACTCTAAGAAGCTTCTAAAAAGGTTTTTGCAAATATCTGCTCGGGACACCTGCCTCAACCTTCCCACCTAAACAATCCCGCTTGATGAAATATTCATAGAACCACACATCCAAGGGCATGCCCTTAAACCATCTCTCAACACACGGAGGGATATCTGTTGCGGTTAACATAGTTTCCTCAATTACCTGAAAAATGACACCCAAGATCACCGCACGACATCCATCGAAACTGAGCGTGAACTGCTTGGCTAGTATTATATTGAATCCTTGAATTTTCGTGCAAAAGGCCATGCACCCAAATTGTTCGAAGGACACTCTGACCTCTAGATATTCATTGATTAATGTCAAGTTCAGGGGCTCAGGCCCAATGCCTCTGCTGCTTCGCGCGCCCCTCTTTATGTTTTGGGGGTTTTCCATTGATGCAGATTATTTTCGGCATGAAATGAGAGAGGAGATATAATAAAGAAATGCACAGAGATATCGCGGATATCCAATAATATAACATAAATGTATCATATATGAAACCATAAACACAAAGATACAGTAATGCGTGATTTCTATTAATGAAATAAATTTACAGAGATTGTAAAAATACAGAGTGAAAGACTCGCTAGAATGGTGGCAGCTTATCTCTGAGAAAAGATGTGACGGCTATTCGCATTCGCAAGAAGATGATTACAATGAGGCTCTGAAGGCCATTTTACAATAAATAGGAATGCCAAAAACCCTAGACATCCAAAAACCTAAGACTAGGAGATGAAGCGCCAAAAGTCGTGTGGGCCCTGTTTGGGTAAGTTAGTACATCAACTTCCCGAGGTCGTAACTTTTGCATATGATCTTTGTTTTAGGTGCATGATAGCATGTTGGAAAAGTATCATCGAGGAGATTCATTTTGGGATCAATATCGAAGGAAGTTCCATATTTCTCGCCGTTTTCCCAAAAACATTATTTAGGGCCTCAAAATGGCCCCGGAAGTTAAAAACTGCTAAAAATAGTAAATTACCAAAATTGCCAAAAAACTATTTCGAGCTAGTTGGAAAAGGTGGGTGGCCACCGATATCCACCTGGATCAATCCTCCCTCCTTAGGAAGAAATGGTATCCATTGCGTTGAGTTCCCCGGGGAGAGGGAAAAGTGTTTTTTGAAGCCGCATCTTGGTGAGTTGCTTGCCTTTTTGGAGACGTCGCATTGCTCAGTTTGTGGAAGTCTGTCACAATCTTGTTGAGGCTGAGACTATTCAACAAGTCGAGATACATGAGAGGACGATGTGCAGAAAGAATCTTTATGCTTTGCTGCAACCTTTTCGACCTGCTTCTGTTGGATAGAAGGCGCTTGGGGCGAGGCTGTAGTGGTTGCAATGTCCTTTTGTTCACCTTTTGAACAGATTGTGAAGAAGCTGCATTTTTCAGTATGAGATACTACCTTGCGACATTTTTTAGGTGGAACAATAGTCAGAACTACCTATGGTATTCTGTAGAGATGACCCTCTAGAGAAACAATGACACTGCAGGGTCAAGACTCATAAAAAACATGGCATCTCCACATATATGGCTGGCTCAAGAGAACATCATAGACATCTAGTGGGGAAACATCACATAATACCTCATCCTTGAAGGGTTGGATGACGTATGACAATAGGCACTGCTAGTTGACACAAAGATCTCGTCCCTGGCGAAGCCACCAGGTGTTGTATGGCTATGGATGTGGTTTTGTCAACAATCCCAACTATTTTACGACCTCTGCTGATATGAGGTTCTTCTGGCTTCCACTATCAACAATAAAATGCAGCGGTGTCCCCTTCACCCACATTTGTGAATGAAAAAGGTGCTCCCCCTCTTCATCATCCGTTGGTTCTTCTGGTTGAATTTTTGCGGTCACGACAATAACAGTGGGGTCTACATCGATGATATGTCTTTTACCAGTATTTTCAGAATCAAATTTTGAATCAGGGTTTTTCTCCTTGTCTTTGATCTCGGCCACCAATGACTATTTTGAGCGACATTCATCAATGTTGTGCCAGGGGATTTTGTGGAAATCAAACCATTTTCCAGTGTCCTTCATCTTTCCGTGACCTTTATTTTCCTATGGCTTGGACTGGTTTTCAGGAGACTGTTTGTTAGGGCCATCTTTCTCATACTTTGGTTGTTGCATATTTTCATACCCAAACTTCTGTTTTCTCTGGTGCTTAAATTTCTGCTCAATTTTAACAACATATTGATAAACAGAACCGAGTGATGAGATGTCCAAAAAATCCATTTCAGTTTGGATGTATCTATGTAGAGCCTTGCGATATTTCAGAACAAGATGTCGCTCAGAGTCTTTGATACCCAGCTTAGTGCACAAGGTATGGAAGGTATTGGAGAACTCCAGAACTGCTTGGCCCCTCTCTTGCCGCAATGTGTTCCATCTCATGTACCGGTCCTCATAGTTTCCAATAGGGTAATACTATTCCTTTACCACATCCACAAAAATATCCCAAGTGGGCTCGACCCCATGTTTTCCAGACTCCTCTGTGGAAATTTTCTCCCAGTAAGTTTCCCACCAATGTTTGACATGAGGGAGAGCTTTAAGGAGTGCGAAGGTTATATTTTCTCTATCGGAAAATTTGTGAATAGAGAAACAACCTTCTAACAGAGTTAACCATTTGTCTAGAGCTTCTACATCTATCTGTCCTTCATATACAAAAATATAAAAATTAACTTGTGCCTTGAAAGGATAGTTGCCTCCAAAGTGGTCGCTTGATGAAGATTGTCTGCTGCTATCGACAGGCGTTGAAGGATGTGGGCAAAATTCTCCATCATTTCGTCCCTTTGTCGCGTGAGAGCTTCCTCAAGCAACAGATTGATAGGATCGTCTGCTCCATCATTTTTCTTTTCTTCTGCCATTGAGGGTTTCTTGGGTGTGAAAGAGTGATTGTATTCAATAGAGAAAATCTCAAGACCCAACTTTCTATACTTGGATCTTGTCCAGAACATGCATTGAAAAAACGATCAAGAGCAACTTTCTTTGATACCACTAATCCGGATTATTTTCGGCACGAAATGAGAGCGGAGATATAATAAAGAAATTCACAGAGATATCACAGATATCCAATAATATAACATAAATGTATCAGAGATGCAACCATAAACACAGAGATACAGTAATACACGATTTCTATTAATGAAATAAATGTACAGAGACTGTCAAAATACAAAGTGAAAGGCTCGCTAGAATGGTGGTAACTTATCTCCGAGAAGAGATGTGACGGCTACTCGCATTCACAAGAATATGATTAAAATGAGGCTCTGAAGTCCATTTTACAATAAATAGGAATGCCAAAATTCATAGACATCCAAAAACCTAACCCTAGGAGATGAAGCGCCAAAAGTCATGTGGGCCCCGTTTGGGTAAGTTAGTACATCAACTTCCCGGGGTTGTAACTTTTGCATACGATCTCTGTTTTAGGTGCATGATAGCCCGTTGGAAAGGTATCGTTGAGGAGATTCATTTTGGGGGCAATATCTAAAGAAATTCCATATTGCTCCCTGTTTTCCTAGAAACATCGCTTAGGGCCTCAAAATGGCCTCGGAAGTTAAAAATTGCTAAAAATATTAAATTACCAAAATTGCCATAAAATTGTTTTGAGCCAGTTGGAAAAGGTGGGTGGCCACCGATATCCACCTGGATAAACCATGGTGCAACTTGTATTTTTCCTGCATGGGGTGGATTAGGCACGGGCCCAAGGAAGTAGTCCTGCTCAACCTGGGCTTGTGAGGGAAAACTACAAACAATGCATAAGCTTGACTGGTGAACAGATCGCATGCAAAACATCCATAATTTATAACAGATTGGTCAGTGGGTAGAAAAGTGCAAGGGGACACTAAATTCATGGCAACTAGATGTTTCAGATCACACTGAATATTTTTCGTAGCATCTCTGCGCGATGAGTACACTTCAGGGTGTGTAAGGTACAACTAATAAGGGCTGTAGGGCATGTGTGATATGAGCATCATGATTTTTCATTCTTTCAGCCCTTATAATGAGCTGATGATGGTCATTCCACTTGCTGATGCGACTTTTATTTAACAACTTGCATCATCCCTCAACACGTAAAACTTCATTTCTGATAGGACCTGACTCTTCGGGAAAAGACGCGTACCATTTATGCATGTTTTGACTCTGACATCCCTTCACGACTCCAACGACCAACCATCCACTTTCTTACTTCAACCCCTTCATTGTTCAGTACCTGATTTCACATGCTTTGACACACATACCATAACTTGACTAAGATTGACTCTAACTAAAAAGGAAAATGATAGCGCTAACAACTAGCTCTAACGAGGATGTTATCCTCCCAGCGAGGTAGCAAAGAAAAAAATACCAAGTGCCTAACTATTAGGCCTTATTCGACTTTCAGACATTGTTATATGAAAAATGAAATACAACCTAAACCTATCGATGCAGTTTCTAACAGATTTAGCTTAAATTCAGGGCCTTCACTTCAAGCTTCAATTTGTTGTTGACATACTGACTCGAGACAAAAATAAAATGACTATTTACAATGACAAGTGACTTAAACTGACTTTATTGCACCAGGTAGTGCTTGAGGAACTTGTCATTTACAGGCCTCCAACCAACACACTCTCTATTTAGTTCTTCTAGGAAATAAGCGTTATTCCTGCGATATGCACCGATTCTGAATGGGCCCATCCAAAGATGATCGAATTTCCCATTCTTTCCTTTATCTTCATTCCTCGCATCCCATTTTAGTACCAGATCCCCCAACTGAAATTCCTCCTGCTTAGAGTGTTTTTCAAAGGTTTTCTTCATCCTTTCCTGGTGGAGTTGTGATCAATTGTACACTTGTTCTCTCATATGTTGTGTGTGAATCAACTGATTTATTCTCCTCTACATGTCATCTGGCTCGACCTCCTACTCTTGCAACAAATTTCTGACGGGAAACCCCAGTGAGGTGGGGAAAATCCTGTCTACGCCATATACAATCTGGAATGGCAATGTCAAGATGTACTTCTTGGTGGTAAACTTGTCCGCCCATAGCACGTAAATAAGCTTTTTATGCCAGGACTTCTTGTTGTCTTGCAGGAGCCTCTTGATGATCCTGGTCAAACTTTTATTCGACGATTCTGCTAACCCATTTCCTTGTGGGTAATACATCATAGAATGCCCCGGGGTTATATTGTAATCCTGAAAAAACTTCTCCATCTTCTTGGACTTGAATGCGACCACGTTTTATGTTATGATCTTGATAGGGCATCTGAATCTCGACAAGATGTTTGTCTCCAGAAATTGGATGATGACTGTGTCGGTATCTTGCTTTGTGGGGATTGCTTCTATCCATTTCGTGAAGTAATCTGTGGCCATGAGTATCCATTTGTGCTACGCCGAGGATGACGGATTTATTTCCCCTATAAACTCCAAACCCCACTGCATGAAAGGTGCTTCAACTAAGATCGACTTTAGTGGAAAGGGCTGCAACTTTCTTCTCCCATCGAAAATATGACACTCATGGCAACTGGAAACTTCTTCGTATACTTCTGTGAAGATTGTAGGACAATAGTAACCCGCTCTTAGGATTTTTTGCGCGGTGGTTTTCCAGTTGTGGTGTCCTCCGTAGTCGCCTTTGTGAAAATCCTCGATAGCTCGTTTTGTGTCGTTCTCCAACAAACAACTTAACAATATCCCTCCAGGGTCTTTCTAGTACAATGAGTTATCCAAGATGCATAACCTGATGGATTTGAGATTTAAAAATATGGTCTTGTTCTTACTTAAACCTAGAGGGGATTGTAGATTCCTCAGCACGTAGATGATTTCTGTATACCACAACGAATCGACAAACTTCTGAGACACCTGCACAGTCGTTTCTTCCTGAGGATTATTTGACATATCAACAATAAAGTTGATTCCCACAACGTCGTCGTAGTCCGACTATACCATCAGCTTTGCGTGGCCCCAACCATTAATTAGTTTTGTAGGGTTAATTTTGAGGTCATATTCCAACATGGCCGCTATCCACTTATCTCTCCTTCCCTCAGGGTCGGGCTGAGTTAGGATATCCTTGAATGAGTTGTTGGGTACGTAAGCAATAACGTGAGAGTGTAATATGTACGTTCTGGACTCCTTTAGGGATTTCACTAAGGCGTATGCTTGTTTCTCCATAATGTCGTACCTTAGTGGGGAATCCCTGAGCATCCTACTGAAATAGGCTATAGTCTTCTCAAAGTTATGATAGTCTTTTTGTAACAACACGTCGACAATTGTATGCTC
This sequence comes from Picea engelmannii, assembly GCA_009831015.1. Classification (NCBI taxonomy): domain Eukaryota; kingdom Viridiplantae; phylum Streptophyta; class Pinopsida; order Pinales; family Pinaceae; genus Picea; species Picea engelmannii. The sequence continues at coordinate 159,729 of ML798371.1, read as the reverse complement.
TGAGGCAAACGAGAACAAGACGAAGTCTTTCGTGAAGTCTGGGCTGGTCAACATGGGATATTTAGTCAACGCTACCTTGATATATTCAAATGATTTCCTGGCTTCCGGGTTCCACTTGATCTCGTTCCCCTTTCTTAGCATGCAGGTGATATGTTTTATAATTTTTGCCAGGTTCGGGATGAATCTTCTCAAGAAGTTTACTTTACCCAGAAAGGATTACACTTCCTTCTTACTGCGCGGAGTGCCAATTTTTCAGGATTCCTTCAACCCTGCTGGGGTCAATCTTAATGCCCTCTTTTGAGATAATTTGCCCCAACAACTTCCCTTCTTGCATCCCAAAATATGATTTTTTTGGATTTAACGATATGTCGAATTTCCTGCACTTCTCAAAAACTTTCTTTAGATGCCTGAGTTGTTGTTCATCGGAGTTAGAGTATACTATGATGCCATCTAGATAGATCACAATAAACTTGTCCTTTTCATCAGTAAATTCTATGTCCATTGGCATATGGAAGGTAGCTCCAGCGTTCATCAAAAGGAAGGGAATCTTGGCATACATGAACATTCCCCAAGGTGTCGTGAAAGTCATATTTTCCCTATCATCCGGGTGGACCATGATCTGATTATAACCAAAAAAACTATCCATCATGGACATATTCTAGGACCCCACTACCTTTTGTAGAATATAGTCCATTTTAGGGAGAGGGTAGTGGTCCTTGAGGGACACTTTGTTTAAGTTTTGAAAATCCACACACAATCTTAATTCACCGCTCTTTTTTCTTACAGGTACCAAATTGGCCACCCACTTCGAAAACCTTAAAAAAATGATAATTTTAGCTTCAAAGAGTTTCTTTACCTCCTTTTCGATCAACGACAACAGTAGGGGATTTATCTTTCTTAGCTTCTGTTTGAAAGGCCTTTGGTCTTCTTTGAGAGGGATGACATGCTAAATCACGTTAGTGTCATACACCTTCAAGTCATCATAACTCTAAGTGAAAACATCGAGGAAGTCCTTCATGAGCTTGATGTAGTCTTTTTTTACCTTTGGACTGAGCATTTTCAATAATTTAATTATTTTCAGGTTCTCCTAAGTCCCAATGTTGCAATCTTCGACATCCTCATTGGTTGCAGTGATCTTGGGATTTCTAGCCACATCGTTTTCATCAAACAACCTTTCCAATGGGACTAGCCTTTTTGGGATGATGTTATTTTTTAGTTGTACTATGTCCGTTCCCACTATCTGGTTCTGGAAAGGGTCGTCATCACTGCGCGCATCTTCACTCCCATCTTCGTCGTAGCAACACTCATCATCAATGTTCACATTAGAGAACTCATCGCTCATTTGGAGAAATATTTCTGCATGTTTGTCGTCCTCAAACACCTGCCAATATTTGATATTATCAGGCACCGTCGACCTGTGTTTGACTTTGATCTCGTATTTTATGTTGGGAAATATGGGGATTGTAAAACTCAAGGTCGAGGTGGCCAATGCATCGACGATCTGATTTTTCCCCCTCGGGATAGCCAATAGATCATACTCCGAGAATTATTCGAGGAGGTCCAACACCAAGTTTTTGTATGCTCTGAGCCTGGGGTGTCTAGATTGATATATGCCATTCACCTAGTTTATAACCATCTTCGAGTCTCCGTGCACTGCTATCCTCTTCACGCCTAATTATTTCAAAACCTTCAGGCCCAAAATCAGTGCCTCATACTCTGCCATGTTGTTTGTACAGTCGAAATTGATTTTGTACGAGCAGAGTTTTGAGCCCACCTTGGGAGGGCTTATCCATACACCAACCCCTGCCCCTTCTTTGTTGACAGTGCCACCAAAAGTCATGTTCCATATCTCATTTTTTGTGTGGTTCTTTAGGTCAGTGCACTCTGCTGCTTGTCGCACGACTTCATCATTGGCGGTCATGATGGCTTTCAGATCTTCCTCTTCAAAGCTCAGGTCATTCTAGAATATGGAGGATATGACCTCAGTGTCGACATAGTAGATAGGATGGTTATTTGGCTGTCTTACTTCTTACCATGTACTTTAGCATTACTTCTCTATATAACCGCATGTCCTGGCCAAAGACATGAATGGTGGCATACAACATGTCCATTTGTAGAGTTCCCTTTAATTTTGCGGCCCACAACCTAGATAACAACATGCCAAACTTGGGGGGTATATCGGCCATGAACATGCCCATAACCATGTTCTTCGAATGGATTTGGGCCAACGACACGACTAGGTCTTTGATGAGTCCCAGACATTTGAATTTCCTTGAATTGAAACAAAAAATGTCTTTATAGGGTTTGGTAATGTCCAAACCCAACTCGTCCATGATCTCCTTTGGCATGAGGTTTTGCGACGCACATGAATCCAACATGGAGTTATGTAGGGTCATGTCATGGACTTTTAGATTGACATAGAATGAGGAATGTCCTCAGTACCACTTGTCTCCTCAATGCGTAGACCAAACATAATAGCAGGGTGATCGTCTTGGACGTTCAAAGTATCAGGGGTCCCTCCCATTTTTAGCATTTTAATAATCTTCTCCTGATACTCACCCTTTTTGATAAGTTCATTGAACGAGACAAAGATTTTGATTTTGGCCATTTCATTCTCAAAATTAAAGGGGGGAGAGACCTTTTCTACCTCTTTGTCGTACGTTTCCCGACTTGTATCTAGCACTTTCTTTGGGGCCTCCTCCTTTGACTTTGCCCTTTTAGCCGCATCCTTCGTCAAATTTTCTGGGTTCGGGCGACTTGTGGAAGGAGCATCCACTGGAGGTTTCCTTATGGGGTTTATCTGCTGAGTCTTGGTAGGCACCTTCTTGCTCCTGAGGTTGTATTGTTTTTGAAACTACATAATGGCATTGTGATAACCCTTTCTGAATTCTTCTATCTCCTAGGAGAGTGTGTCATATTTCTCGAGCATAATATCTTCATTTTCTCTCATGTCGCTAATGTATTTATCATGTTCCCCCTTCGTCAAAAACACCCATGTTGCCTTGTCATCACAACAATGCATTTGGTCTTCGAACATCTGATCAAAATCCTCATCTGTGTAATTGTTTTGGAATGGAGGCCTTGTCTGTTGGTCTCCCTGGTCTCTTTGCTCCCTCTGTCTGACCTGCAGGACCTGACCCCTTCTGAGGTTCTAATTTCTAGGCTGGGGGTCATGTTGTTCCTAGGCAACAGGTCTAATTCCCATGGACATTATTTCCATCAATTTCTCCATCGTCTTCATCATCAGGTCGAATTTGTCTTCCGAGGACCGAGATGTCGATGGTTGTGCATCCCCTTGGGGATTCTTATCTCCTTTGTTGAATCTCTTCCTAATTTTCCTCGAATACATCATGTTTACCTCGACTTCGATTGCATCGTTCATCATGGCATCTAGATTTTATTATATTCTTTCTCTCAACAACAAGGAGAAATCTCTGTCGAAGGAATCAACACATCGTTGGTGCGCAACCCCGGAGGGTGGCTAGACTTCTGCAGGAATCGAGTTGTAATCCCTCATGAAACAGGATGAGAATTCTTGCATCGTCTCCTCTAGCGCCCTCTTCATATTATTGTACTGTGTCAGCAGCTGCAAAGGGTTCTTCTTGTCTCCCCATCTGGTAATGAAAGATGTTTCGAATGGGGAGAAGTCTTGAATGCTTGCTGTTGGGAGGGCTTTGAACCACTTCCTCACCTCTCCTGAAAGACTTTGCACAAACAATCTCATTTTTTTGTCTACATATTCCACTTCCTATAGGTCAACGAAATCATTGAACCAATCCAAATTCCTTTGGGCTAAAACGTTCCCTTCAACATCGAAAAGCTTGATTCTCTAGCTGTAATTTTGAGGCAGATCATGCAGTTGGGCTAGTAGAACAAGGGGGGCAAATCTGGCAGCCATGGCTCTAGGAGGGTTAGGGATTTGGGGGATGTTCTTAAGTATTAGATCTTGGAACCTTTTTTGGTTGAAAACTATATCATTCAAACTGGTTTCCGACTTAGACCTGAATAGGGTTTGCTCAAAAAGGGCATCAAAATCAAGATTGTCAATGCTTTGCACGTCGTCTTTGGGTAAGGACAAGATTCTGTCCAGGTAGTAGAATGGATCTAGTGCTTGCTCCCTAGTCCTGCACAGAAGTTTCTCTGGGTTTTACATAGGATCTATAGGATTTGGGTAAGGATTTTCTCTGGTATAGATCATGTTTGGAGCCATGGTTCCTGAATCATGCTACTTTGTGCTACTGGTATTTTTTACTAGAGTCACCAGGGTAAAAAATTTCAGCTAATATATAGGTGTTTTTCCCTTTGTTACCCTCAGGGGTCAAAACTATAACTTTAGTCGTTCTCCAAGGGAAAATTTATTCAATTTCGTCCTTGACAATGACGCCATAATGTTAGCATTATGTAAACTTTGTTTGGATGAGAAACGAATGACAGAGGAAACCTACAAACCCACTTTGAGACCCAAAACTAGCCTTTCGGACCTAGAGAGGGCTCTCTCGGGAGACACTACCTCAACGTGGGATATGGCTTTAAGCTGTTGGTTGGATTTAACACCTTTGAAAAATAAGTTGTAGTTCCATTGGTGAAAGAAAGTAAGACCTCGGGCTGTGGAGTTGATTCAAGAAAACAATAGAAACAAATGACTTGATGACTGAACTTGAGAGGATAAAATATAAGCGAGCAACATTGTTCAGATTAAAATTTTTGTGTGTGGCAAGGGGGAAAAACACAAGAAGCAACTCAGAACATTGCTAAGGATGAATTCAGAGTTAACTTAGAGGAAAACAGTTTGTCTAAATGGTGTGAATCCCAGGGCGCTGCGAAACGAATCCCAAGTTCGAAATTACATTCCTATTTAGACAGAAATAGATATGAATAAAGAATACAGAAAGTACGTACGCAAAGAAAGGAAACAATACATCCAACTGCTACAATTAGAATCTTTTCATTAAAGCTTCAGGACTTTTGCATTAAATTTCGATCGAGCTCAAACTACATTCAATAGTCTCTGTCTACACTAGTTTTCCAACCAACCTAGTTTACATCGAAAATATAAAATATATCGACGAGGGCGTCGCTTGGTCTACCTTTCTCTCTAGATAATATCCCTAGAATTTAGGAAACTGACTGTTCTATGTTAAATGACCTTTCTCATGACGCCTTTTCCAGGAATAGAGAACCACTGTATTTGGTCGCATCTTAACTGCTTGTATTTTTCCACGGGGACTTGGTTACCAATAGGATTTCACCATGGGGAATGTGTCAATGCCTTCCCTCGACAAGATATCTGAACAATCAATTATTTTTTCAAACTCTCGCCATCCACTGTAACAACCTTGATTTATGATGCACACTCATTTGCTGGGGTGCATGTGTGGCGAATGACTACTGATTGTCGTGGTCATTACCAAAATGACAAAACCATCTAAGGGGGTGCCTCTTTCAAAACTGTCAATATCTGTGCCACATTTGAAAATACAAGAATAAACTTAGTTAATCATGTTTCTTCTGTGCGCTAGCAAGATCTGCGCGGATTTTCTCCTCGACCGCTTCACATTCTCTGAAATGCTTCATATTCCTTTCTTTTGGTAGCCTCTATGTTTCGCGCAGCTGTACGATTTTTTCTTTCACATCTCTAAGTTTTATCTTGAGCCACGTCATGTTTCCTTCGTGACCTTGTGATGCTGACACTTCAAGAGTCTTCGCTGCTAACTGTCATCTGAGTTCCCTATTTTCCTAGTAGAGATCGGTGATAGTGAGCTACGCTTGCTTCAGTTGCTGAGACGACCCTCAAACATATGTGCTCCTCATTCCTCTTCATCTTTCTCGATTTGTACCCCTGACAGGTTCCATCCAAATAGCGTGCATAAGTAATTCTTCGATAGTCGACCTTGCACGCGGCTCGCTTAGGACTTGGGTTTCCCCAAGCTCCTTGTTCTTCTTTGGTGTGCCCTTTCTTAGGGGTATTCTCTATTGGGGGGATAGGGATTCCAAGGTCTTTTCTTCCTTTGCAGTCTCTTCCATTCTAGCCTCCACGTTGTGTGGAATTACCCTTTCCGCGGATAGAGAGAAATCTCCTTTTGGATCCTTGGGGATGCCAACTGTGAGAAAGAGAAAATCCCAACTGCTCCCCAACCATCTTAATTCCTCAACTACCCAAAATTTAATAAGTGAGACATGAGAGAGCTTCCTTTTTGATTGATCCACTTCGTCTTGCACACTGCTTTCCATCTCCTAGAGACTCTGGTGTAGGAAAAACGGTATATTTAATGGTCTCCTTCTTGTGAAGTGCATAAACAATCTAATGTGGTACGAATGTATCCTGTCAAACATCCCTTCATAGGTGAAATATTTCTTAATTACTCTAAGAAGCTTCTGAAAAGGTTCCTGCAAATATCTGCTCGGGACACCTGCCTCGACATTCCCACCTAAACAATCCCCCTTGATGAAATCTTCATAGCACAACACGTCCAAGGGCATTCCCTTAAACCATCTCTCACCGCATGAAGGGATATTTGTTGCGGTTGACATAGTTTTCTCGGTTACCTGAAAAATGACACCCGAGATCACAGTGCAATATACATCAAAATAGAGCGCGAACTGCCCAACTAGTCTTATATTGAATCCTTGATTTTTTTTGCAAAAGGCCATGCACCTGAATTGTTCGAAGGACGCTCTGAAATTTGGATCTTCATTGATCAACATCAAGTTCTGGGGCTTTGGCCCAGTGCCTCTGCTACTTCGCACACCCTTCTTTATGTTTTGGGAGTTTTCCATGGCACAACTTGTATTTTTCCTGCGCACGGTGGATTAGGAACAAGCCCAAGGCAGTAGTCCTTCTCAACCTGGGCTTGTGAGAGAAATCTACAAACAATGCATAAGATTGAATGGTGAATGGACCACATGCAAAACATCCAGAATTTATAAAAGAGCGGGTGGGGGGTAGAAATGTGCCAGGGGAAACTGAATTCATGGTGATTGGATGTTTCAAATCACACTGAAGATTTTCCGTAGCATCTCTGTGTGAAGAGTACACTTCGGGGCATGTAAGGTACAACTGATAAGGGTTGTAGGGCATGTTTGATACGAGTGCCATGAGTTTTCATTCTTTCATCCCTTATAATGAGCTGATGATGGTCATTGTGCTTGTTGATGCAACTTCTATTTAACAACTTGCATCGTCCCTCAACACATAAAACTTCCTTTCTGATAGGACCTGACTCTTCGGGAACATATGCGTACCATTTATGCATGTTTTGACTCTGACATCCCTTCCCGACTCCAAGGGACAACCGACCACTTGCTGACTTTGACCCCTTCATTGTTCAGTACCTGATTTCACATGCTTTCACACACAGGCCATAACTTGACTAAGACCGACTCTAACTAAAAGGAAAATGACGGTGCTAACATTGGAAACTTTGAATTTTTTCCCTTTCCATGTCTGTTGAAGCCATTCTTAGCGTTCTGAGTTGTCTCTGTGAGTTCTGAGTTGTTCTTTTCCTTCTATGGATCCTTTTTGGATCATGCCTTCCCACTGAGGGATTTTTAGACCACCAAAATATTTCATCAATCAATAGGTAAGTGAGGGAAGAGTACCCTCACTTTTCCCTTCTCGATCCACTTTGCCTTGCTTGGATGTGTGCCTTTTAATCCTACTCAAATATAATCAACATCACCCCTACGTGAAGTCCTCGTCCTCCTATCTAGGATGATATCTTCTTATAGATCATCCAAGTACTTAGGTGCAAACTCATCAATTTATGGTATTGAAACTTCCTCGTCTTGATCCATGATCATGGGAAGCTCAAAAAGTTTCAAGTTCTCAACGTTCACAACTGAGTAAATCTGCATATAAGGTGGAAGATCCAAACGAAAAGCATTGGTACCACTTTTCTCCAAGATAGTGAAGGGTCCATGAAAAATGGGATTGAGTTTCTTTCCTTCACCCTTCAATATCTCCTTGCTGATGTGAAGCCATACCTGGTCTCCAACCTGGAACCAATGATCAACCTTGTGCTTGTCATGCCTAGATTTATACTGTGCTTGAATTTTCTCCAACTGTTCCCTCACTACCTGGTGTATATGTTGGATTCTCTAGATGAACTTGTAGGCCATGTCCTCTGTTCATTCTTCATTTACATCGGCATCTCTCCCGTAAATCAAGTCCAAAGGAAACTTTGGTAGGTACCCAAAACATGTCTCAAAAGGTGAAATCTGAGTGGATGAATGTAAAACTCAGTTGTATGCATGTTGTACATAGAGTAACTGCTCATCCCATAACTTGGGACGCTTGTTGCAGTAGCCTTGAAGAAAAAGTACCACTTTTCGCTTTACCACCTCTGTTTGTCCGTCGGTCTATGGATGGAAAGTAGTGCTCCTCTTCAATTTGGTGTCCATCATTCTCTACAAGTTATTCCAAAAGTCCCCAAGGAATCGAGTATCTTGATCTGAGATGATAGATGTGGGTAATCCAAAGTGAACCCAAACATGCTGATAGAAGAGATTAGCATTCTGCTCAACAATGATCTGTTTTTTACATGGAATCAAGATACACATCTTGTTGAACCTATCCACTACAACATACAAATAATCATGACCCCCTTTGTTCATTGGTAAGCCCCCTACAAAATCCATGGAGACACTTTCCCATGGATGGGATGGAACAGGAAGTGGTGAGTATAGCCCCAGTTTTCTATTAGTAGGCTTACAAGTAGAACACGTCAAACACCCCTTTACATATTTAGTTACAATTGCTTTCATTTGAGGCCAATAACAAAACCTCTGCAAATGAGCCATTGTTTTTCCTACCCAAAAATTCCTAGACACAAGAGAAGTATGAGCTTCTCATATTACATGGACTCGTTCAGTTGTAGGAACACATAGCTTTCCAAGAAGGTAGAGTAGTTTTCCTTGTAGACAATAGTTCTCTACCTATGCACCAAGGGTTAGATTCACATATACTTCTTTAAAATATTCATCGATGGCATATTGTTCTACATAACCATCATGAGATAAAGAAGTATTCTTCAAAATAACAGAATCGACAATAGCAGGTCTAGAAATCATATCAACCACCTTGTTACTTGTACCCTTTTTATACTTGATTACCAAGTGAAATTGTTGTAGAAATCCAATCCACCTGTAGTGTCGAGATTGATGCAATTTGGTATGTTCTTGAAGATACTGTAAGGGTTGGTGATCTGTATGTATGATTGTTTCCTTCCCTAACAAGTAGTGCTTCCATTTCTTTATGCTCTGGACTAATGCATACAACTCTTTATCATATGTAGGATAGTTAACAATAGCTTGGTTAAAAGTTTCAGAGTGGTAACAGATAGGTTTATGATATTGCATCAATACTACACCCATGGTGTATCCGATGGCATTTGTCTTGATCTCAAAAGGTTGTTGAAGATTTGACAGTGCTAATATTGGTGTGATATTGATCTTCTCCTTCAAAATATTGAAATATTTTTGTTGCTTTCCTTCCCACTGAAAAGTGTTCTTCACACTGGTTAAGGCATGCAAAGGATCTTCTATAAAGGAGAAGTTGGGAATGAATCTCCTCCAATACTGGACTGCACCTAAGAAGCTTCGGACTTCGGTTACACTTTTTGGCTCAAGCCAATTTACAATTACATCAATTTTGGAAGGGTCAATTTTCAATTGTCCTCCTCCTACAATATGACCCGAGGACATAAGTGCAATCTTTCCAAATTCACATTTAGACATCATTACATACAAATTTTCCCTTTGCAAAGTATCCAATACTTGCTTTACATGCCTCACATGTTCATCCCAAGTCCCTCTAAAAACAAGAATTTCGTCTAAATATACAATTACAAATTCATCTAGGAAAGGCCTGAATACATCATTCATCACACGCATGAAAGTTGTCGGAGCATTACAAATCCCAAACGACATAACTAACCATTCAAACAATCCATGTTTGGTTTTAAAGGCATTTTTCCATGCATCCTGTTCTGCGACTCTGATTTGATGATATCCACTGCACAAATCCAATTTAGTGAAATAGACAACATTCTTCAATTGATCAAGTAAATCATCTATGCGAGGAAGAGGGTATCGTTTTTTCACCATGATTTTATTTAAAGCCTGATAATTGACACGCATTCACCATGTGCCATCCTTCTTTGGAACCATCACGATCAAAGAACCACAAGGAGATGAATTGGGCCCGATGACCCCTTGATCCAATAATCCCTGTACCTGCTTCTTGATCTTTGTCATCTCCACAACTAACATCCTGTACATGCCCACACTAGGAAGAGGAGAATCCTACTGAATATGTATCTCAAGTTGGACTTCCCTCTTAGGAGGTAATCCATTTGGTTCCTGAAAAATATCATCATACTTAGAAAAAATATCAATTATTTCCTTTTTATGAGATGTATCACACCCTTGGAAAGCGTCGGATGTCACGACATATTTCTCTCTGACAACCATGAGTACATATCTCTTATTGGTGTTTATGAGTCTTTTCATTTGACCTACACTAACACGTGTTGTATTTACCCTCATATTGTGAGCCCTAACAATATATTTCACTCCCCCTTTAGTAAGGTGGTATTTTTTCTCATGATGAAAGAAGACTGCTTTTCTATCATAAAGATAAGGAATTCCCAACACTATGCCACATATATCAAGTGGTACAACATCCAAATCCACTTCATCAATCAATTTTGAAGCAATAGAAAATCTAATCCTACATTGTTTGGTGACATTAAGTTTTTCTTTATCACATACCTAACCAAGAGGATAAGGCTTCGGATGTGGTTTCGTTTCAAGACCCATTTTCTTGACAAGTGCTTCAAATATTAAGTTTACTTGGGAATGTGGATTGAATAATGTATCTATCTTAGTATGTTTATATACAACTCTTATATGAAATAACTCATTCCTCTTTCATTCATCAACATGATATTCATCATTGGAACTTGAACTAGCAGGAAGAGAATATTTACCTTGTACTCCAACCGTTGTGATATTTCCCTCATCTCCTGAATCAAAACCAACATCTTGTTGCACTGTAGCAACAATGTTTGTCTTCCCCTTTCCACCGAATTGTTTCGATTTATTTTCTGGATGAAATTTCCAACAGTGTTCTTCATCATGATCGCTCTTCTTGCAATGAGTGCAAGATGGTTTTCCAACTCTCTCATCATTGTAGTGGTCTTCTTGTCCTTCCTTTTAAACTTCTTCAAAGTCTTTTGTGGGAAATTGGAAGGTTTCTTTGTGGGATCTTCTTGAACATATTTCCCCCCATTCTCAAGGTGAGTGGCTTGCACAAAAACTTCGTCAAGACTAGTGGGGTTAAACAAGAGAAAAGTATGTCAAATATAACTGTGAAGTGCGCCAATATACTTCATTAAATTTTCATAAGAATCCAAAGGAATGTTCAATGCAAAAGTTTTCTTCCTAAATTCTTCTGTGAAACTTTGTACGGTTTTTCCTTTACTTTGCCTTAAAGTTTGACATTCCATCATTAATTTATGTAAATACTCTAATGGATAAAATTGCTTCCTTATCATTGATTTAAATTCCAACCATGAGGAAAGAAGCTTACCACACTTAATTATGTCCTGAAGCTTGCTCTCCCACCATACGAGAGCTGTACCTTCCAACAGAAGATAATCCAGTTGCACTTTAACTTCCTCTTCTTCAATATGTTGGACACGGCAATACACTTTGACCTGTCGGATCCAATTATCTATCAGGATTAACATCTCCATTAAACATAGGTAAAGAAGATAATGGTTTCTTAAAAGAGGCTTTATGGCTAGAATGATGAGAATGCTTAGAGGAAGAAGAACTAGAACTCGAAGGTGAAGACAAAGGCTCACGAGGATCTCCTCTAGCCCCTTGTTTTACCGAAGCATCATCATCTACATGTGCTTCCTTTTTCTTCACTTTCTTCTTAATCCTCTTCTCGTACTCTCCATACATTCGTTTGACCATTTCTGACATGCGATAAACGACCATTTGAATTTTTTTCTCCTCTTCGTCATGTTTGTCATCTTCTTCCATTTTTTCCTTCTGGATACACGACCAACTTTGGGATTGAACGTCTTAAGAGTTCCTTCATCGTGCTTATACTTGGCCCTAGTAAGAATTCACACTCAACAATTCAATTCAAATATGACTGCTTTGATACCAACATGATCTAGGATATTTTCATCGTGACTTATAAAGAATTGTATTAAATGAGCATAAATTAAAGTGCACCATTAAAGAAGGGAAAAATAAAAAATGAAGAGACATAAGCATCAGACCTGAACACAAAAACTTGATAATGGAGTTCGTCCTTGGTGGACTACATCTCTAGATCCTTCTCTCAAATGGGTATGCTCTTTCATTAACTCAGCAAAAGAATTTGACAAATACATAAAAATACCTCATTCTGAAATCAAGATGCAAAAATAATGTTCAAATCAGAAAACAGACATCACCACTAAATTTGTGGCGTCAAATTACCCAAAAATGATTGTCTCCACGCCTCGATCCAACTCTGGCACTCCCAAGCCCAAGAATAATTTTGTCTCGATTTTTGTGCCCTCTGCAACCTACAATCATGACAATCCTTTACCTTGTAATCTCTGCCTGCATTCATACGGTCGCGCCTCCCCCTTCCGGCTGGGCGAAACCTGACTTAAATAGCAAAGAGATAGACAGATTTACCAACGAGCTCCATTGGCGAGTTGGTTGTTAGTACTATTATTAAAGCGTTAATGTTGGGGGAGGTCCCAACGTCAAACCCGCGAGCCTCCATTTTTGGCCATTGGTTATAACCCCTGCTAATTTTGGAGGTCAGCTTCTATAGATGGTGGATATGCTATAGACGACCGATCTCCGCCAGATTTGGCAGGGTCCGACCCCATATATTTTTTTAATTTTCGGTTATGGGCCCTCCTTGGGTGTTTCGGGGGTGCCATGTGTCACTCGCTGATTGGGCCATGTGGCACCCACTGATTGGTCCACCTGTTTACTGACGTCAATATTCGTTAATCTATACATGACACAGGGCGCTTCCTGGGTGGTGCCACGTGACATTTTTCTACTGGTCCACATGGACTTCTGAAAATCCTATTGGTGGGTGACACATGGCAGCCTTTGGTGTTTCCATGTGGCATTTTGACGTAAGTAGTCATCATGAAGATGTCACCCTGCCATGTAAATTGCTGACATCAGCAGTACAGATGATGATGTGGCCCATGTTGACTTGCCTTATTTGACCACAACTTTGATCGTGAATATATTTCAAACCGTAACTCTATTTGATGATTCGTTTGCACCATTAGAAAGCTTGTGACACACTCTTCACAATCATGCCATTTTCAATGAGTTTTGGGAAATTTGAATTTTTTCCCTTTCCATGTTTGCTGAATCCATTCTGAGTGTTCTGAGTTGCCTCTGTGAGTTCTAAGTTTTTCTTTCCCTTCACTGGATCCTTTTTGGATCAGGGACACTACACCAAGAAGGACCATAATTTAATAAAATACACGTGCATGTGTAAATGTTAAAATGCAACGGAAATAACAAGAAAAATCACAAACAACATGTAAGATACATTGAATTTCATAACATAAATTAAACATAGATTTTTCATATTCTTAAACAATGATAAGGTAATTAACTTTTAATTGAATAAGGTCCAAGAAAGTAGCCATGCAAGAGATATTTTCAACCCAACCAAATGTATCCAATGTAGATATTATCCCCAAGCAATGCTATGAGGTCATCATGGTGCAGGAAACAAGCTATAGTCTTCTCTATGTCAACCCAACCCATTTTCTCTCATGCTCAGTGAATTTTCTCACTACATAACATTACAATTATCTCATCCAACCATTAACAACCTAGGAAATATCTTCCACTACCCCAAACAACACAAGAAATATCTTCCTCTTCTCTACTCAATAGTCCCTCAAAGATATTCTTCCCTCCAATGCTCTTTAATGTGGGTAGAAAGAGCCCAATTTGTTGTATTACTTTTGAGAATTGATTGTAATATCAATACTTGGATCTCAATCAAACAAATGGAAACAAATTCATAGTGGGTGAGGGTTTTCTAAATATCCCTATGCTCACCTAAAGCCATCACTCTTTCATCAAATTTCTACAATTTTCTCTTAATAATGCTAATTTTAGTTAATTTCTAGATTTCTCTATGGATAGCAATGGAGAACACAACATGAAAAACATAGAACATGAATGTGAGAGTGTTGGAATGAATGCTAGAGTCAATGAGAATGATATTAGGATTGGTGAAATGATGGTTGATATTACTTCTGACTATCGGATTGTAGGACTCTTACAATTCCCATAATGATTATACTTAGCCAATGTTTCCATAACTACATGATAGGACTTTCCCACCAACCTCTTACATCCATTCAGTGATTGGTATGTCAAAGGAACTAGATAGCTTCATTTAAGGCACATGGTAGAAAAAAGATGATTTGTAAGGATGATGCTTGACAATATAGGATTTACTTTCTCATAGGCCCCTTTTCATCTTCCCCTTTGTTGGAATCATAGCCCCTCGCATGCTCTCTATAACCACCTTGGAACATTATACATTATATTCCAACATTAATATTTGCATAGCTTGATTTTACCATGGCAATCCTAACACATGGTCCATCTATATGTATATTTACATCATATATGCCTAGCCTTTCACTAGTCGAGCCTTGGCCTTGAGCTGTGCATCAGGAATCAATACTAGAATATTTACAACATTTACTAATATGATTTAATATCTAAGAGGGGTTGAAACTAGGGTACCACAAGCACAAGGTTATGTGTGCTGACAAATTTATTTTTTCAAGGGTTGTGTGAGTAGAGTAGAGGAACCCTATGGGAAGGTGTTGTCTAACATTTCCATATCAATAACATTAAGGTTGATGGAGTAGGGAGCATGTGAAAATTCTTTTATGATGGGTGTGTCATTGATGTTAATGGGTTCACCATCCAAGATGTGTCAGATATTTGGTTTGGCACTAGTGGTAGTGAGCATGTGAAAATTATTTCATGATGGGTGTGTCATTGATGTTAATGGGTTCACCATCCAAGATGTGTCAAATATTTGGTTTGGCACTAGTGGTTGTGAGCATGGCCATAAAATCACATGGGAAAATTTGGGCATTAAAGGGTCATAGAGTTGGTGTTTGGATATCATTGTGGTAATGTACATTGTAGTGGTGACATGTATTATTTCAATTGTTGTTGTGGTTACATGTGTTCTTGTGGTGGCACATGTTGATATTAATGACGAGTGACCTAAAAAGGTTGCTTGGGTGGGTAAATGGTTGTTGTTGTTATTGTTGTTGGGGTTGTTGATTCCTTAAGCATGATTTCCAATGTGTTGTGCCAAGGTTGGAAGTGTCAAATCTTTGTGCTGCACCTTGAACTTGTTGGAAATGTTTATTCTTGGATTCCTTCCACTTGAACAAGTATAGTAACCCAATACCATTCTAAGAGAGGAAGGTATAATTCAAGATATAATTGCTTGTAGTGTTGGTATCTTATGATACCCAAGTCAATGCATATGGTTCGATTAACTTTATAATGGAGTGTTGGACACTAAATTCCCAACTTTACATTTGGTCTCTTAAACAACTCGTTTAAAACAAAATGTCAACATGTACAATTATAAGGAAATAAGTATTAACATGGTCCATTATTAATATTAAGAAAGAAACTATAAATTAAGGGAGGTGATAGTAATTCCACCATTTATTATTAATAATGATATAGGTGGATATCGATGGCCACCCACCTTTTCCAATTGGCTCAAAATAGTTTTCTGGCAATTTTGGTAATTTACGTTTTTAACTTCCGGGGCCATTTTGAGGGCCTAAATGAAGGTGTTTTTTGGGCTCCATCATCTCAATGGTAGCCAAAGGACTTTATTGATCCCCCTAAATGAATCTCCTCGATGATACCTTTCCAACGAGCTATTGTGGGCCCCAAACAAAGATCGTATGCCAAAGTTATGCCCCCAGAAAGTTATTACACCAAACTACCCAAAACAGGGTCCACAAAACTGTTGGATTTTCATATTCCAGGGTTAGGGTTTTGGATTTTATTTATGATAAAAATTCCTTTAGAGACTCATTATAAAATGATCTTCTTGCGAATGCGAGTAGCAGACACATCTCTTCTTAGAGATAAGTTGCCACCATTCTAGTGAGTCTTTCACTCTCTATTTTTACAGTCTTTGTAGATTTTCTCTCACTATTCCACCTAAACAGTGTCGCAAGGTAGTATCTCATACTACAAAATTCATGTTCTTCACAATTTTTTCAAAAGGTGAACAGAAGGATACTGCAACCACTACAACCTCAACCCAAACACCTTCTATCCAACAGAAGCAGGTTGACAAAATTGCAACAAAGTGTAAAGATTACTTCTACACATAGGAATCTCATGTAGCCAGACTGGTTAAAAAGGTCCAGCCCTTCCAGCCAAATCTTTGGGACAACCTTCAACAAGATAAGCAACTCAACTTCTCCAACAAGCAAAGCAGCTCATTAAGATGCAGATTCAACAAACTCTTTTCCCTCTCCCGTGTGCACTCAACACAATGGATACCATTGATTCCTAAGGAGGGAGGATTGATCCAGGTGGACATAAGTGGCCACCCACCTTTTCCAACTCGCTCAAAACAATTTTCTATCAATTTTGGTAATTTACTATTTTTAGCAGTTTTTAACTTCCGGGACCATTTTGAGGGCCTAAATGAAGATTTTTCAGGATCGATATTCTCAATGATAATCAAAGGCTTTTATTTGTCCCCATAAATGAATCTCCTCAACGATACCTTTCCAACGAGCTATCATGCGCCCCAAACAGAGATCATATGCCAAAGTTACGCCCCCGGGAAATTGATACACCAAACTAACCAAAATGAGGTCCACAAAACTGTTGGCTTTTCATCTTCCAGGGTTAGGGTTCTGGATTTTATTTATGATAAAAAGGCCTTTAAAGCCTCATTGTAAAATTATCTTCTTGTGAATGCGAGTAGCAGACACATCTCTTCTCAGAGATAAGCTGCCACCATTCTAGCGAGTCTTTCACTCTGTATTTTTACAGTCTTTGTACATTTGCGCTCACTGTTCCACCTAAATAGTGTCGCAAGGTAGTATGTCATACTAAAAAATTCAGCTTCTTCACAATCTATTCAAAAGGTGAATAGAAGGATACTGCAACCACTACAACCTCGACCTAAGCACCTTCTATCCAACAGAAGCAAGTCGACAAGATTACAAAAAAGTGTAAAGATTCCTTCTACACACAGGAATCTCATGTAACCAGACTAGTTAAAAAGGTCCAACCCTTCCAGCCACATGTTCGTGACAACCTTCAACAAGCTAAGCAACACAACTTCTCCAACAAGCCAAGCAACTCATTAAGATGTAGATTCAGCAAACACTTTCCCCTCTCCCCCGGGAACTCAATGCAATGACGAACATTGCTTCCTAAGGAGGGAGGATTGATCCAGGTGGATAGTGGTGGCCACCCATCTTTCCAACTGTCTCAAAACAATTTTCTGGAAATTTTGGTAATTTACTATTTTTAGTAGTTTTTAACTTATGGGACCATTTTGAGGGCTTAAATGAAGTTTTTTTGGGGATTGAGCATCTCAATGATAGCCAAAGGCTCTAATTGAGCCCCCTAAATGAATCTCCTCGACGATACCTTTCCAACGAGCTATCCTGAGCCCCAAACAGAGATCGTATGCCAAAGTTATGCCCCCGGGAAGTTGATACACCAAACTACCCAAAATGGGGTCCACAAAATTGTTGGCTTTTCATCTTTCACGATTAGGGTTTTGGATTTTATTTATGATAAAAAGGCATTTAAAGCCTCATTTTAAAACGATCTTCTTGTGAATGCAAGTAGAGGACACATCTCTTCTCAGAGATAAGTTGCCACCATTCTAGCGAGTCTTTCACTCTGTATTTTTACAGTCTTTGTACATTTTCTCTCACTGTTCCACCTAAACAGTGTTGCAAGGTAGTATCCAATACTACAAAATTCAACTTCTTCACAATTTGTTCAAAAGGTGAATAGAAGGATATTGCAACCACTACACCCTTGGCCCAAGCACCTTCTATCCAACAGAAGCAGGTCGACAAGATTGCAACAAAGTGTAAAGATTCCTTCTACACACAGGCATCTCATGTAGACAGACTGGTTAAAAAGGTCCAACCCTTCCAACCACATGTTCGTGACAACTTTAAACAATCTAAGCAACACAACTTCTCCAACAAGCCAAGCAGCTCATTAAGATGCAGAATCAACAAATGCTTTTCCCTCTCCCTCGGGCACTCAATGCAATGGAGACCATTGCTTCCTAAGGAGGGAGGATTGATCCAAGTGGATATCAGTGGCCACCCACCTTTTCTAACTGGCTCAAAACAATTTTCTAGCAATTTTGGTAATTTACTATGTTTAGCAGTTTTTAACTTCCGAGGTCATTTTGAGGGCCTAAACGAAGGTTTTTTGGGATCGATCTTCTCAATGATAGCTGATGAATTTGATTGATCCCCCTAAATGAATCTCCTCGATGATACCTTTCCAACGAGCTATCGTGCGCCCCAAACGAAGATCGTATGCCAAAGTTACGCCCCCGGGAAGTTGATAGACCAAATTACCCAAAACGAGGTCCACAAAACCGTTGGATTTTCATCTTCCAGGGTTAGGGTTTTGGATTTTATTTATGATAAAAAATCATTTAGAGCCTCATTGTAAAATGATCTTCTTGCGAATGCGAGTAGCGGACACATCTCTTCTCAGAGATAATCTGCCACCATTCTAGCGAGTCTTTCACTCTGTATTTTTACAGTCTTCGTACATTTTCACTCATTAATAGAAAATTGTGTATTACTGTATCTATGTGATTATGGTTGCATCTCTGATACATTTCTATTATATTATTGGATATCTGAGATATCTCTATACATTGATTTTTTATATCTCCGCTCTCATTTCGTGCCGAAAATAATCCATATCAGTGGTATCAGAGCAGGCTGCTCTTGATCATTTTTTTCATTGCATGTCCTCGACGAGCTCTGAGTATAGAAAGTTGGGTATCGATCTTGTCTCTCTTGAATATAATCACTTTCGCACGCCCAAGAAACCTTCCAAGGAGAAAGAAAATAAAAATGACGGAGCATATGATTCTATCAATCTGTAGCTTGAGCGAGCTCTCACGTGACAGAGGGACGAAATGATGGAGAATTTTTCCCACATCCTTCAATGTTTGTCGATAGCAACAGTCACATCTTCATGAAACAACCACTTTGGAAGCACCTCTCCTTTCAAGGTACATGTTAATTTTGATATTCCCATATCTGAAGGTCAGATAGATGTGGATTCCCTAGACAAATGGTTAAATCTGTTAGAAGGTTATTTATCTGTTCATAATTTTTCTGACTAGGAAAAGATCACCTTCACACTCCTTAAATTTCTCCCCCATGTCAAAAATTGGTGGGAAATTTACTGGGAGCAAATTTCCATAGAGGAGTCTGGAATATATGGGGCCGATCCCACTTGGGATTTTTTGTGTGGATGCGGTAAAGGAACAATATTACCATGTTGGCAACTATGAGGACCAGTACATGAGATGGACCACACTTCAGCAAGAGAGGGGCCAAGAAGTTCTAGATTTCACCAATACCTTCCATACCTTGCACACCAAGATGGGTATCAAAGACTCTGAATGACATTTGGTTCTGAAATACCATGGGGCTCTACACAAATACATCCAAATTGAAATGGATTTTATGGACATCTCATCACTCGATGTTGCTTATTGATATGTTGTTAAAATCGAGCAAAAATTTAAGCATCAGAACAAACGGGAGTTTGGGTCTTCAAATCTGCAACAACCAAAGTATGATAAAGACAACCCTAACAAACAGTGTCTCGAAAACCAGTCCAAGCCACAAGAAAAGAAGGACACCAGAAAATGGTGTGATTTCCACAAAAGCCCCTGGCACAACACTGAGGAATGTCGCTCAAAACATTCATTGGTATCCGAGATCAAAGGCAAGGAGCCAAACCCTGATTCAGAATCCGATTCTGAAAATATTTGTAGAAGACAGATCATTGACGCAGAGCCCACTACTATTGTCATGACCACAAAAATTCAACTAGAAGAACCAACAGATCCTGAAGAGGGGGGGCGTCTTTTTCATTCACAGATGTGGGTGAAGGGGATCCCGCTGCATTTTATTTTTGATAGTGGAAGCTAGAAGAACCACATCTCAATAGAGGTCATCAAACATTTGGGATTGTCGACAACACCACACCCGCAACCATACAACATCGGGTGGCTTCACCAAGGACGATATCTCCGTGTCAACCAGCAGTTTCAATTGTCATACAACATCCAACCCTTCAAGGATGAGGTATTATGTGATGTTTCCCCACTGAATGTCTGTGATGTTCTCTTGGGCCAACCATATATGTGGAAGTGCCATGTTGTTTATGAGCCTCGACCCTGCAATGTCATTGTTTCTTTGGGGGATCATCTCTACAGAATACCAGAGGTAGTTCCAACCACTATTCCACCTAAACAATGTCGCAAGGTAGTATCTCATATTACAAAATTCAAATTCTTCACAATCTGTTCAAAAGGTAAACAAAAGGATACTACAACCAATACAGCCTCGGCCCAAGCACCTTCTATCCAACAGAAGAAGGTCGACAAGATTGCAACAAAGTGTAAAGAATCCTTCTACACACAGGAATCCCATGTAGCCATACTGGTTAAAAAGTTCCAACCCTTCCAGCCACATGTTCGTGACAACCTTCAACAAGCTAAGCAACACAACTTCTCCAACAAGCCAAGCAACGCATTAAGATGTAGATTCAACAAACACTTTTCCCTCTTCCTCTGGAACTCAATGCAATGGATACCATTGCTTACTAAAAAGGGAGGATTGGTCTAGGTGGATATCGGTGGCCACCCACCTTTTCCAACTGGCTCAAAACAATTTTCTGACAATTTTGGTAATTTACTATTTTTAACAGTTTTTAACTTCTGGGGTCATTTTGAGGACCTAAATGAAGGTTTTTTGTGATATAGCTTCTCAATGATATCCAAAGGCTTTGATTGAGCCCCTAAATGAATCTCCTCAATTATACCTTTCCAACGAGCTATCGTGCGCCCCAAACAGAGATCGTATGCCAAAGTTACGCCCCTGAGAAGTTGATACACCAAACTACCCAAAACGAGGTCCACAAAATTGTTGGATTTTCATCTTCCAGTGTTAGGGTTTTGGATTTTATTTATGATAAAAATTCCTTTAGAGCCTCATTGTAAAATTATCTTCTTGTGAATGCGAGTAGCGAACACATCTCTTCTCAGAGATAAGATGCCACCATTCTAGCGAGTCTTTCACTCTGTATTTTTACAGTCTTCGTACATTTTCGCTCATTAATAGAAAATTGCGTATTACCGTATATATGTGTTTATGGTTTCATCTTTGATACATTTTTGTTATATTATTCGATATCCAAGATATCTCTATACATTGATTTATTATATCTTCACTCTCATTTCGTGCCGAAAATAATCTAGATCAGTGGTATCAGAGCAGGTTGCTCTTGATCATTTTTTTCAGTGCATGTCCTTGAAGAGGTTCGAGTATAGAAAGTTGGGTCTCAAACTTGTCTCTCTTAAATACAATCTCTCTCGCATACCCAAGAAACCCTCCATGGTGGAAGAAAATAAAAACGATGGAGTAGATGATTCTATCAATATGTTGCTTGAGCAAGAACTCATGTGACAGAGGGACGAAATGATGGAGAATTTTCCCCACATCCTTCAATGCCTGTCGATTGCAACAGTCACATCTTCATCAAACAACCACTTTGGAAGCACCTCTCCTTTCAAGGTACATGTTAATTTTGATATTCTCGTATTTGAAGGTCAGATAGATGCAGATGCCCTAGACAAATGGTTAAATCATTTAGAAGGTTATTTCTTTGTTCATAATTTTTTCGACAGAGAAAAGATCACCTTCGCACTCATTAACTCTCTCCCCCATGTCAAACATTGGTGGGAAACTTACTAGGAGAAAAGTTCCATAGAGGAGTCTGGAATATATGGGGCCGAGCCCACTTGGGATTTTTTGTGTGGATGCAGTAAAGGAACAATATTACCTTGTTGGAAACTATGATGACCAGTACATGAGATGGACCACACTGCGACAAGAGAGGGGCCAAGCAGTTCCAGATTTCACTAATACCTTCCATACCTTGCGTACCAAGCTGGGTATCAAAGACTCTGAACGACATTTGGTTCTGAAATATCGTGGGGCTCTACACATATACATCCAAACTGAAATGGATTTTCTGGACATCTCATCACTCGATGTTTCTTATCGATATGATGTTAAAATCGAGCAAAAATTTAAGCACCAGTACAAATGAGAGTTTGGGTCTGCAAATCTGCAACAACCAAAGTATGATAAAGATGACCCTAACAAATAGTCTCCCGAAAACCAATCCAAGCCATAGGAAAAGAAGGGTCACGGGAAGACAAAGAAGGACACTAGAAATGGTACGATTTCCACAAAATCCCCTGGAACAACATTGAGGAATGTCACTCATAACAAACATTGGTGGCCGAGATAAAAGAAAAAGAGTCAAACCCTAATTCAGAATCTGATTCTGAAAATACTAGTAGAAGACAGATCATCGACGCAGACCCCACTGCTATTGTTGTGACCACAACAATTCAACCAAAAGAAACAACAGATCCTGAAGAGGGGGGGTGCCTTTTTCATTCACAGATGTGGGTCAAGGGGACCCCACTGCATTTTATTGTTGATAGAGGAATCCAGAAGAACCTCATCTCAGTAGAGGTCGTCAAACAGTTGGGATTGTCGAATACCACACCGGCAACCAAACAACATCGAGTGGCTTCGCTTGGGACAAGATCTCTGTGTCAGCAAGCAGTGTCAATTGTCATACGACATCCAACCCTTCAAGGATGAGGTATTATGTGATGTTGCCCCACTGGATGTCTATGATTTTCTCTTGGTCCAACCATATATGTGGAAGCACCATGTTGTTTCTGAGTCTTGACCCCGCAGTGTCATTGTTTCTCTATGTGGAAGCTCCATGTTGTTTATGAGTCTCGACCCCATAGTGTCATTTTTTCTCTAGGGGGTCATCTCTACAGAATACCAGAGGTAGTTCCGACCACTGTTCCACCTAAACAGTGCCGCAAGATAGTATCTCATACTACAAAATTCAGCTTCTTCACAATCCGTTAAAAAGGTGAACTGAAGGATAATGCAACCACTACAGCCTCGGCCCAAGCACATTCTATCCAATAGAATAAGGTATACAAGATTGCAGCAAAGTGTAAAGATTTATTCTACACACAGGAATCTCATGTAGCCAGACTGGTTAAAAAGGTCCAACACTTCTAGACACATGTTCGTGACAACCTTCAACAAGCTAAACAACGCAACTTCTCCAACAAGCCAAGCAGCTCATTAAGATGCAGATTCAGTAAACGCTTTTCCCTCTCCCTCGGGCACTCAATGCAATGGAGACCATTGCTTCCTAAGGAGGTAGGATTGATCCAGGTGGATATTGGTGGCCACCCACCTTTTCCAACTGGCTCAAAATAATTTTCTGGCAATTTTGGTAATTTACTATTTTTAGTAGTTTTTAACTTTCATGGCCATTTTGAGGGCCTAAATGAAGGTTTTTTGGGATTGAGCTTCTTAATGATAGTTGATGTCTCTTATTGAGCCCCCTAAATGAATATCCTCGATGATACCTTTCCAACGATCTATCGTGTGCCCCAAACGGAGATCGTATGCCAAAGTTACGCCCCTAGGAAATTGTTACACCAAACTATCCAAAACGGGGTCCACAAAACTGTTGGCTTTTCATCTTCTAGGGTTAGGGTTTTGGATTTTCTTTATGATAAAAAGGCCTTTAAAGCCTCATTGTAAAATTATCTTCTTGTGAATGCGAGTAGCGAACACATCTCTTCTTAGAGATAAGTTGCCATCATTGTAGTGAGTCTTTCACTCTGTATTTTTACAATCTTTGTACATTTTCACTCATTTAAAGAAAATTGTGTATTATTGTATCTCTGTGTTTATGGTTGCATCTCTGGTAAAAAAAAATTATATTATTGGATATCTGATATATCTCTATACATTGCTTTATTATATCTCTGCTCCCATTTCGTGCCGAAAATAATCTGGATCAATTAATCTATCCAAATTCATAAACATAATACAAAACAATGAACAATCACAATATAAATGCACATATGTATATTATATTGGGAAACCCAAGTTTCAACCCAAAAAACCCACTCTAAAACAATGTGTCTTCATTGTCCTTATTTACAATACAATGAGATATATACCAACTGTGACCTCAACACAACCTATGTGCAACTATATCTTACAATGTTCCTTGCATATCTTTAAATATAATTAGCTCAAAACTCTAATCATTTAACCAAATTTAGTCTTAAACTCATTAATTGTCAACTTTATAATAAATGTCTAATTACATAAGAAAAGTCATAATGGGATAAAATCACATACAACATGGAGTAGGTGTAATCTAAGTAGTGGATAATCTTAGCATCATAATGGAAGTGCTCTAATCCCTATACATAAAATTATTGAGAATACTCTGGTGTAGTTATGTAATGTGCATCCCATGATCTTGGAGTTGAGCATCTTTTCATTAAAAAGATTGATAGGGAGGCTAAACTACTTGCCATGTTTGTGGGTAATTCTTTTTTAGTTTCTTTGCTAGTATAGATGACCCAATTCAAAAGGAACTTAAAGAACAATGAAAATTGTACATAATATCAAATAAAATCCCATGGTATGAAAATCCATGATAATATAGTAACGTTTACACAAAAACATGAGCTCTCAACAATTCAACCACTTCATTTGAAACCCTAGGAATATCAAGAGCAATAGAAACCCTAGGAATATCAAGAGAAATAAAAAGAGAAAAACCCACATAGACTCTTCCACAAATCTTTGTCGCAAGTCATTCTGAGTGTTCCTTCATGATGTTGGTGTGGGAAACATTATGTGTCAGTTAAAAAAAGTGCAAAATTCAACTCTAACATTGTTATGAGTTGTTGGCACAAGTTTGGAAAAACAACACCAATCATTAAGAGAGCAATATGTTCATCATTTTACATGACTAAGTAAAAGTACTTGGAATCATGTATGATGCACCCAAGTTGAAACAATAAAAAAAATTGAACAAGTTGAATAGTGTAGTGTCATGGAGTGTGGTGTGAACATGACCATTGTGGACCATTGTGAGTAAATAAGCTAAAAGGAAATTGGCTCTAGAGTGAATGTGGAATAACACTTGTAAATGTAGAACAACACAACTAGTGTGATCTAACTAGGTATTTCTTTGAATAAAGAGAAATTGACTTGGTCATATAGTCACAAGATGGTAATCAAATTTGTTCCCTTGTCCTATAGGATAGAAAACAATTTTTTTTTACGGGTAAATATTTAATAAAACTTTTGGGATTTGTTTTCAATCCATTCATGGTCTGTAGTATACCTTCATTTCTTTTCCCAAAAGAAATTCCTTGTGAAAATTGAACATTTTCGAGTGTCAACCTTAAAGAAGTAGGTGGTCTAAAAATAGGCAACGACTTAGTGCCTTGCTATTTGTTTTTTCTTAGGATGTCTGCCCCTCTTGACAAAACTACAACATTCAATCACTTAATTATGGAATTCATATTCATTCTAAAAATGTGTGGGCCATTGTATTCCCATCAATTTGCACAACATTGAATCTTCATCATTTGGTGCATGCTTTCGCTTAAGAGACTTGCATGAGGAACCGTTCTCCTTTGCAAATTTAGGTTTAACTTGTAGTAAATATACAAAATCCTATAGTAGGAAATATATTTGAAATCAGGAACCCGAACCTGAGTTAGCATAAGGATGTAAAAGATATTGGAGTATCCATAATGATCACTGGATTATATCTTCTTCTCACTGTAACAACCCTGCAATAATCCCTCGATACCATGGTTGACACGTTTGATTCTGATCTTTGCATTTTATACAAGTGCTTTCCTCTGCCAACAATTTTACTTGGGGTATAAGCTTCCAATTTTGTTTACTATACTGTCAAAAACCAATGCATGATACCAAAGAAATCCTTCAATTTTATTTTCTATGCATATGATCAATGTTGAATTGAAATCCAAGTTACGTTTGCGAGATTCTCTTAAAACTGAAATAAAATATTTTCCTTGCAATAAATGTGCAGTTGAGTTTTGTAAGATTTTTATTTTAATACATTTTAATGCTGAGCTTCGGGCTTGAAAATCTTGTTCCTTTTGTTCTTACTGTCAAGCAGAGGTTTTGTTGTGTAAAGGAATAGATCTGTGAAGCTGTTGGAAATAGTGTTAGCTTGCCTTTGTCTTCTCGGTATTCTGTGGGATTTAGGATGATTCTTGGTTGTCCTATTTTTATCTTCCAGGTATTTTCCCTTTATGGTCAGTAGGATCCCAATCCCATTCCTCTATGAAGGGAGAATGCATTTTATTTTCTTTAAAGACATTTACCTTGTATTTAAAGACTCGTTATTATTTTTTGAGACTCCAAGAGAGCTACTTGGGATATTACATTAATGTATTCTCAAAGACTTTGATCAGAATATTGAGTTACCAAATGTCTTATCTATCATAATATATATTTTTGGTGCTTTAAAGTTTATGGAATGATAATTTAAAGCTCTATTTTATTTGCAGTCCATTTTCCATTATCTCTATTTGTGGTATTGTTAAATGTTGTGATGAATGTTGAGATGGATATATCAGTCCTTTATATTTTGTATGCATCTTATCTATTCACATCGTAAATATTGTACATATGAGTTTATTTTAAAACACCTCATCCCAAAATATCAGGTGTGTTTTCCTTGAATGTGAATGTAATTATTAAGTCTGGTCCTTCTCGGACTTTGGTTTGTTTCATTTTATTTTCTTAGAATTGTACGAACAAGAGGAGTATCACCTCTCTAAAAATGCAAGGGGATCCATATCCTCGTGAGGTTCAACTTAATACCATAAAAGAGTATTTTAGATCAACAATATGCTGACGTGGTTGCCTCGAAATTAGGTTCAGGATGACAAACCTAGTGGTTCGGTATGCAAATTGATAAAAACTACCATTTTTGTGAATACCTCTTTATATATTTGTTCTTGACGTTATTTTTATATAAGCTACACAATTAAATTGTTGAAAAAACTACAGTATGAACAAGAGGAGTATCACCTCTCTAAAAATGCAAGGGGATCCATATCCTCGTGAGGTTCAACTTAATACCATAAAAGAGTATTTTAGATCAACAATATGCTGACGTGGTTGCCTCAAAATTAGGTTCGGGATGACAAACCTAGTGGTTCGGTATGCAAATTGATAAAAACTACCATTTTTGTGAATACCTCTTTATATATTTGTTCTTGACGTTATTTTTATATAAGCTACACAATTAAATTGTTGAAAAAACTACAGACATAGATAGAGTCGGCTATGCAAATTCCAAATATAAAGTATTTTTTTTAAATTAATATTATTTACTAATTTTAATCTATTTTTGTCTTTGCATATATAAAAATCCTAGAATACATGTACCTCTCTTATTTTTGCTATAAATTTTTGTCTGCTTAACCATTTCTTAGATGATTCATATGTTGCACTAGAGGAGACCGATATCTACGATCTAAAAAAAATAAAATTATTTTGATCGTGTTAGGACCCTCTTAGACTGCATGAACAAAAGGTGTTGTAATTTCAAGGATATATTATAAATTTCCAAAAAATACACCGCACTAGAACAACGGGTTCTCTACAATATATAAGTTTTTTTTATGCAGGAGCATCACTCCACCTCAACAACGAGCCAACATTTTAGCACATAAGCGCGCATTTCAGAGAGGGAGAGGCACCAACCCTCCCATTTTTAAATTTGAAATATAATGTTGTAAGTTCGAGTGAAGAAAAATCCATGTCTTTGTACATGTAGAAGTTAAGGTCGCCTTTAATGGCTGACAAGTTGATGGCTCTAGGTTCAATTTAGACTAGATGGCCATTTATGAAACTACAATGTAATAGATGAGGTTAGGTGGAGAGGATAAGATTGTAGAGCCCTCTTTTGTAAAATCAGAGAGAGAGAGAGAGAGAGAGAGAGAGAGAGAGAGAGAGAGGTCTTAAAAGTAGAACTCGGGATAGAGTTGGGAGTAGGAGGTAAAATAGTTCTAGAGGAGAGCTTGAGAGAACTAGGAATCTATCGCAGTCCAGTTTTTGTAAAACATCTGTATAGACCCACAGAGATAATAGAAAAACATATTTTCCTGCATATGGTGTGTTTATGTATTTGTGTTCATTGTTATTCTTTTATATGTCATTCATGTTTGAATGTATGAATAGGTGAAGTATTGTATAAATTTCAATTGTTTCTTTCCTTTGAGTTTCGAGTGCAAGGAGTGCACATTGTCCACAAGGAGTGTGTTGACAGAGGTGAGTTAATCTCAAGAAATCTCAAGAGAGATATTGTTGAACCTTCACCAGTAGAAGTGAAAGGAGTGCACAGGAATAACTTTGTGTTCAGCTAGGAGAGAGATAGAGTCATTGAGAAATTTTTAGAGCTCTTCCAGTTGGGCATCGAGCGGGTGCAAGTGTGCACAGAGGGAACTCTTTTCGAGTTCAGGGAGAAGAGTATTAGAGGAAGATACTCACAGAGTTGTTGAACACTCTGTAGAAAATCTCTGCAATGTGTGCATTCAGCGAAAGGTTTCCAGGAGGGCACGAGGTTTTCCTTTGAAAGGAAATAGAAGGGTCGAGACCCTTAGGAGACTGAGTAAATCGAAAATATCAAAAGAGATAATGCAAGGAGTGTGGGGGAGACAGACTTGTTCTAAGTCCTAAAGCTCAGAATAGATAACACGCTTAAGAATGAAAGTGAGACCCAAAAAAGTGGGGTCACAAGGTGAAAGGTCAAAGGAAAAATCCTTTGAACAGTGACAAAATCTTCCAAGTCGGAAGAAGTAAAAAAAATCAGGAGGAGGAGCGACAACAGTCATCA
Source organism: Picea engelmannii (assembly GCA_009831015.1). Taxonomy (NCBI): domain Eukaryota; kingdom Viridiplantae; phylum Streptophyta; class Pinopsida; order Pinales; family Pinaceae; genus Picea; species Picea engelmannii. The sequence continues at coordinate 130,566 of ML798371.1, read as the reverse complement.
GATCGATTGTGGAAAGGAACCTAGACCATTAGATTAGCATCCAGTGAACGAAGGAAGCATAAAGGAGACAAACATATCCCATCCGTTGGATCTGAGCATGAAGGACCAGCAACCATTGGATTCAGAGGTAAGTGCACAAGACTTAACCCTTTTGTATATAGGAGAGTGGACTTGTCAAAGTCCCAAAGTCTCGAAATTATTTGGGACCGTCCATCGTCAAGGAAGACAGGTGGCGTAACATCCAAAGCTCCGAAAGTTTGTGGACAAAGAGGAGGTCAAACACCCAAAGTAGGATCCTGACCATTGATTGCCGATAGATACGATCCGTCAGATCCACATCTAAGGGGAATCTATTCGAGAGTTTCTCAATTGAGATTTGAGATTTTCAAAGCCCGAAGAGCCAAAGAGCCGAAGTAGAATCTCAATCGTCTGATTATCTGAAGCATATCTGAACCCTCAGATCATCTGAAGTAAACTTCAAGCGTCGGATCGCCCAAGTGAATTTGAACCATCAGACACCGTGAGTTTAGGAGGAGGCAAGTTTGAGACTTGAGATTTCCAAAGCCTGAAGAGCCAGAAATCCGAAGTAAATCTCAATCGTCTGATCAACTGAAGTAAATTTGTATCGTCAGATCGCTAGAAGTAAATATCAGGTGTCAGATCATCCGAAGTGAATCTGGACTATCTGATCTAGAAGGGACGTGGCGTGAATCCATGGACTCTGGGTAAAGTCCCGAAGTAATTCATATCTGTCAGATTAAGAAGGTATGTTGAGTGAATCTGTGGATTCCGGGTAAAGTCTCGAAGTAATTCATAGCCATCAGATTAAGAGGAGATGTGGCGTGAATCTGTGGACCCCGGGTAAAGTCCCAAAGTAATTCATAGTCGTCATATCTAGGGGAGATGTGGAGAAAATTGGTGGACTCCAGGTAAAGAATCGAAGTAATCCTTGACCGTCAGATCAAGAGGAAACGCGTTAGTGGATCTCAACCTTCAGATAAAAGTCATAGGGAAAAAGGGTGAAGTTTGAGATTTGAGATCTCAGAAGTACGAAACCCAAAGAAGATCTCGCCCGTTGATTGAGAAGAGGGTCACATGATCATTGATATGAGTTGAAAGGTCAAACAACCAAAGTATAAGCAGAACCATTGATTGAGAATCACAGGTGTCCGCAGATAATAAGCTCCGAAAGATTGAAGTATGGAAGAAGTCAGGGTTTGAGAGTTGAAACTCCCAAAACCCGAACCACGAAGGAGATCACATATGTTGATTTAGAAGGGGTAGATCTGGTCTATATATTTGGAAAGGGTAGATCTGAACCACTAGTTTAGAAGTACCGTCAAGATTGGGAGATCGACGTTTGGGAAGGATTGTGGGGCCAGGACATTCTCAGATGTTAATTTTCCTTGAGCAAGCCACAATTGGAACCACGATATTGGGAAAAGGATACATGGCAGTTAGAGGTGAATTGCGGGGAGAAAAGCAGGTTGGTCTCAAACCACTCTTTCCTGCGCCCACAATCACGTGTTTGCGTAAGGAAATAGCCTGAGGACACATGCGAAGAAGGGGCTTAGCAAAAGGAGCTTGTGGAGTGCGATAATTTGAGATTTTTGAAAGCTAAAAACCTGAATTAAATTAGGGCCCTCGATCTGAGAAGGGAAATCAGCGGTAGGGAATCATTGCAGGGAGCAGAGGTGAAATTAGTGAACGTGCTAGTTCACAGTCCACAATGTGCTGGAGTCGTTGATCTCGTCGGGGAAGGAGATCAATGGGCATGATCAAAAGGAGATTGGGTGAGCACTTTCAGATTATGGGGACACGACTCTTTCATAAAGGGTGAGGATGTTGGCGGCCCACAATTGTTGTGAACCGTCGATCGACGGGCATATTGATAGTGGTCAAATCATTGCCATAGAAACCAGGAGGATCTGACAGGACCTGCACACAGAAGGAAAAGGGACTTGTGTATCATTGATTTGGGTTCAAAGAGGAACCTTAAGAGTCGATCTGACTCAACATTTATAAATATCCTAGACTAGTAGGTTGCAGAACCCCAGGAGGGTAGGGGGGTTACACTAGGTGGTATCAGAGCACAAAATTGATTTATGTAGGCAAAGAAGAGTGGTTTATAATCTAGTAACATTAGATGATATCAAAGGTTCAAATTTTCCTATAGACAACAAGTGAAAGGAGGGAAAAGTATTGATGCTCTGTGAGAAGGTTGCTGCATGTGCGCAACAAAAAAAATTTAAACAACCAGGTGAGTTGTGAGAGAAGATGGAGATGCTCTCGGATGTAGATTGATCCTTATGATTTCCAGGAGGGAAGGTAGAAGGTGGAAATGGATACTGAAGGCCATGGGTGTGGTTGAAGAGAAGACTACAAGAAGAAATGCAATGCAAAGGTGGATCTGGAGTTCCATGAGATAACATCAAGGATGGAACAACTAGCATTGAGGATGCAGTAGGAGGAAAAGGTACACTGGAGGTACGAATTTCCTCTGAACAGGAAGGTGAAATGGCATGTTCAAAAGTTGCGGGCCAGAAGGCAACAACAAGAGTTGATAAGGTGGTTGAGGCATGCTGAAACCCTCAGTAACATAGAGGAGGAGATGGTTTACATCTGAGAACCATAAATTGGGAGACACCTTGGTGATGAGGAGGAGGTGAGATCAGATAAAGGTCTCATAAATGGTCAGGAGAGCAGAGATGGATTTTCATATTTCTAGGTGGGAAATGAAATGATATCATTGAAGGATCTCGTAGACTGTCAGGAGGACAACTGTGGAAATTCAAATAGCCAGGTGGGAAATGAGATGGGATCAGTTGATCTCGTAGACTTCCAGGTGGGAAGGGGGAAATAAATGAGACTGTTTGAAAGTCTCAGGAGATCAAAAGTGGATTCAGGTCAGCAAGGAGTGATGATATATGAAGATTCATGTAGATTTGCAGACCATGTGAATAAATATGATGAGAAGTTAAATACTTTCACCATCCAGGGGGAGGATCAGAGGAGCATTTTGATTATTGGTAGGATCAATACATTCCTACCAAACAACCAAGTAGAGGCCAGTGTACATGATGAAAGTGTAGCATAAGAAGAAATACATCCAGCAGAAATTGTCAAAGAGGAAGAAATGGAGAAGACACTGATGTCTACCCCAGCAAAAGGAGAAGAGCATTCAACATAATTGCTCAAAATTTTCAGCCAGGAAGCTGAACAAGAGATGACTGCAGCACTGGAGCTTGCAGCAGAAGGGGAAGCATACAACATGGACTTTGTTGATCTGTATGAAGAACTGAAAGCCCTAAAGAGGAGGGTAATGGTGCAAATCTTGCACATCCAACAGGGTAAGTTGGAAGTAGATGGAGGAGCATACCAGACAGAGGAACGTTTGGAGGGAATTGGAGATATGCCAACACAAGAGGAGATAACAGAAGCCAATCTATCAGAGGGGGAATTCAAGCAACAACTCAGTTATGAGACTGCAGAACTGGAGTCTGTAGAAGAGTGGCAACTTAGTGCCAGAAGGGGAGATAAAGACAACATAGGGGATCAAGATGATCTACCCTTTGAGGAGGAAGTGGAGCAGAGAAAATTGCATAAGAAGATCCAACCACTAGAGTATATAGACATGGTGATAGAGGAGATAAGGAGGCTGATGTTGAGGTCAGCACAAGGAGCAGTGAGCAAAGGGAAGTTGAACAAAGGAGAGCCTGCCATAGCAGCAGGGAAGAAGAAGAAGAAGAAGAAGAAGATGTAGCAACAACAGTAGCAGCAAGGCACGGGATCAAGAGGACAACTCCAAGGAAGAGTTTGGGATCCAAGGGGATTTCAACACTGAAGAAGAGGAGCTCATGATTTTCCCAGCGATGGAGTAAGGTATCATCCCCCCTATCCTTCCGGAGTTCTGTGACCTTTGGGTCTAGGATCTTTCTAAATGTTGAGTTGGATCGAATCTTCAGGTTCCTCTTTGAACCCAAATCAACTATACACAGGTCCCTTTTCCTTCTGTGTGCAAGCCATGTCAGACCCTACTAGTTTCTATGGCCATGATTTGACCGTTATCAATCTTCTCGTCAATCAATGGTTCACAACAATTGTGGGCCGCCAACATGCTCACCCTTTACGGAAGAGCCATGTTCCTGCAATCTGAAAGTGCTCACCCAATCTCCTTTTGATTGTGCTCGTTGATCTCCTAACCCGACGAGATCAACGACTCCAGCGCATTGCAGACTGTGAACTATCATGTTCACTAATTTCACCTATGCTCCCCGCAATGATTCCCTATCGTTGATTTCCCTTCTCAAATCGACAACCCTAATTTACTTCGGGTTTCCGGCCTTTGGAAATATCAACTTCTCACACTCCACAAGCTCCTTTTTCTAATCCCCTTCTTTGCATGTGTCCTCGGGTTGTGTCCTTACACAAACACGTGATTGCGGGCACGGGAAAGAGTGTTTTGATACCAACCCGCTTTTCGCCCCGCAATTCACCTCCATCTTCCACGTATTCTTTTCCCAATATCGTGGTTCCAATTGCGGCCCACTCAAGGAAAATTAATATCTGAGCATGTCCTAGCCCTGCAATCCTTCCCAACCATTGATCTCTCAATCTTGATGATACTTCTAAACTGGCGATTCAAATCTTCCCTTTCCAAATCTACGGACCAGATCTACCCCTTCTAAATCAATGGATGTGATCTCCTTCATGATTTGGGTTTCGGGAGTTTCAACTCTCAAACCCTGCCTTCTTCCATACTTCAATCTTCCAGAGCTGACGATTTGTGGACACTTGTCTTGCTCAATCAACGGTCCTGCTTCTACTTCGGGTGTCTGACCTTTCAACTCAGACCAACAGTCCTGTGAGCCTCTTCTCGATCAACAGTCGAGATCTCCTTCAGGTTTCATACTTCTGAGATCTCAAATATGAAACTTCACCCTTTTTCCCTATGAATTTTATCCAAAGGTTGTAATCCACTGACACGTGTCCTCTTGATTTGACAGTCGAGGATTACTTCAGGTCTTTTACCCGAAGTCCATAGATTTTCTCCACATCTCCCCTAGATATGACGGCTATGAATTACTTCGGGAATTTACCTAGGGTCCATAGATTTATTCCATGTCTCCTCTTAATCTGACAGCTATGAATTACTTTGGGACTTTACCTAGAATCCACAGATTCATGCCACGTCTCTTATTAATCTGGTGGCTATGAATTACTTCGAGACTTTACCCGGAGTCCACAGATTCATGCCACATCCCTTCTGGATCAGACAGTCCAGATTCACTTCAGACAATCTGACACCCGAGATTTACTTCGGATGATCTGACGATTCATATTTACTTCAGTTGATTGGATGATTGAGAAAATCTCAATTCTCAAAATTGCCTCCTCCTGAACTCACGATGTCTGATGGTTCAGATTCACTTGGGCGATCTGACGCTTGAGGTTTACTTCGGACGATCTGATGGTTCAGATCTGCTTCAAATAATCAGATGATTGATATTTTACTTCGGCTCTTTGGGATTCAAAAATCTCAAATCTCAAATGAGAAACTCTCAAATAGATTTCCTGAAGTTGTGGATCTGACGACTATCTATTGGCGATCAATGGTCAGGATACTACTTCGAGTGTTTCACCTCATATTCGTCCACAAACTTCTGGAGCTTTGGATCTTGCACCACATGTCTTCCTTGACGATGGACGGTCCCAAATTACTTCGGGACTTTGACAATTCCACTCTCCTGTATACACAAGGGTTAAGTCTCATGCACTTATCTCCGGATCGAACGGTTGTTGGTCCTTCATGCTCAGATCCAACAGATGGGATATATTCATCTCCTATGTTCTTCCTTCGTTCACTAGATGCTAATCTAACGGTCCAGGCTCCTTTCCACAATCGATATGACGAATGTTGTCACTCCTCCTCCTGAGTTTTTTTACTTATTCCGACTTGGAATATCTTTTCACTGTTCAAAGGCTTCGGCCTTTGACCTTTCACCTTACGACCCCGATTGTCTGGGTCTCGCTTGCATTCTTAAGCGCGTTATCTCTTCTGAGCTTTAGGACTTAGAATAAGTCTGTATCCCCCATGCTCCTTGCTTTATCTCTTCTGAGATTTTTGATTTACTCAGTCTCCTAAGGGAATTGACCCTTGTGTTTCCTTTCAAAGGAAAACCTCGTGCCCTCCTGGAAACCTTTTGCTCAATTCACACCTTACAGAGGTTTTCTACAGAGTGTTCAACAACTTTGTGAGTATCTTCCTCTGATACTCTTCTCCCTAAACTCGACAATATTTCCCTCTATGCACACTTGCACCCACTCGATGCCTAACTGGAAAGGCTCTACTGAGTTCTCAATGAATCTATCTCTCTCTGAACTCAACACAGAGTTCTTCCTGTGCACTTCTTGCACTTCTGCTAGTGAAGGTTCAACGGTATCTCTCTTGAGCTTTCCTAAGGTTAACTCACCTCTGTCAACGCACTCCTTGTGGATAATGTGCACTCCTTGCACTCAAAACTCAAAGGAAAGAAACAATTGAAATTTATACAATACTTCGCCAGTTCATACATTCAAACATGAATGACATATAAAAGAATAATAATGAACACAAATACATAAACACACCATATGCAAGAAAATTTGCTTTTATATTATCTATCTGGGTCTATACAGATGTTTTAAAAAAACTGGACGGCTTCAGAGTCCCAGTTCTCTCAAGCTCTCCTCTAGAACTATTTTACCTCTTACTCCCAACTCTATCCTGAGTTCTGCTTCTAAGACCTCTCTCTCTCTCTCATTTTACAAAAGAGGGCTCTACGAGCTTATCCTCTCCACCTAACCTCATCTATTACATTGAAGTTTCATAAATGGCTATCTAGTCTGAATTGAACCTAGAGCCATCAACCTATCATCCATTAAAGGCAACCTTAACTTCTGCATGCACAAAGACATGGCTTGTTCTTCACTTGACCTTACAACATGAATCCGTATGGGATTAGGTTTCAAATTTAAAAATGGGAGGGTCGGTGCCTCTCCCTCTCTGAAATGTGCGCTGATGTGCTGGAATGTTGGCGCGTTGTTGAGGTGGAGCGATGCTCCTGCATCATTTTTGGAATGAAATTCCATCGTTAAGGTACTCAACACCTGCATGAACAAAGACATATACCTTATATTTTGCTCGAAAAATAACATTACATTGTTAGAAAAAACCAAATTTCACATAGTTATTCACAATTTTTATGAATAAAAGTTGTATATTCAGAAATCTAATTCAATTTCCTACGTTTCATTTTTTTACACCATATTCAAATTCATTTTATACCTTGAATAATCCTTCCAATTTAACATTTTTTTTTCCATATTTTCATTACCAATAACACGTCATGAGAGACCATCATTAGCTTGCACATACCCTTATATGCCTTCTCCAAACTCGACTTACCACCCACTCTAAATTCAATCCATTCTGGGTCTTAGGCTCTCCCTAAGGTTCATTTCCTTGGGTCGAGAAACACAACTCCCACCTCTAAAACTTATGCTCACCATGTTTTCAAAGCTTCACTTGAATTTATATGATAAGCCTCTGGCTGAAGCGTTCCACTTCTATTAACTTAAACAACATCGACACATTCCACCAACTCCTCGCGTAGCTAATTCCTTTCACATCAACCACATCACCTGGAGTCCTTTCTGCAACGAATTTTGGATATTTCTTGGTGAATTTCACCGAGTTTTGTGTACTCCCATGATTTAGCACACACCTGATATTCATGGCACTATGTTACCATAGTGGTTGATTTTATATGGACCAACTCTCCCATTGATGACCAACAACTTCAACTCCCCATCGTACTACTCCCTCAACTAACTTATGAACCATATCTCTAAGTCTAGTAACCATTTGTCCTCATCATCACATCATGTTTCAAGGTTAGCATCCTCTACATGGGTCTCGTTGTCGCCACATCCCTCTTTTCGACCAACCAATGCTTGTATCCAATGACCACCTAGGGGAAACTCAACGCTTGTATCCAATGACCACTTGTCCAAGCCATCCTGCCATCTATCTGCCATGTGTGTCAAGCCTCTAGGTAGTTTTCCTTTGCCCAATCCTGTTCTTGATGTCCAGACCACCATCCTCGGAAAGAAGATGTTTTATATTAAATGTGTGGATTATGTTAATAATTAAAATGATAAAAACAATTAAGCTATACAAATTTACATTAATTTTCTTTTTTTTTTTTATTTCAACAAAATTAAAAGGTAATTGAGTTTAATCTATATGGTTGTGAGGAATGAGTGTTATCCTACCCATTTATCTTATGTGGGTCTAATGGTTAATAACATGTGTTTCCTCTCAATAAGTGTTGGGAGGGTCTCTTGTCCCAAAAACAAGGGGGTCTCATACACCTGTGTCTAACTTGGTTGTAACCTTAAAATTAAATTATTATTATTATTATTATTATTATTATTATTATTATTATTATTATTGATCTTAAAATTAAAATTATCATAAATATTTTTTAACTTAATTTTAATTTAATAGTAGCTAAAAATCAACCTTAATATAATTTTTATTTATTTTTTAATGTTGTAGGCGTACACCTATTGGAAATGGCCAGAATTAATGGACTTTTAATCAAATATAAGTTCTTAATGGACAAGATTTCATATCCTATGAATATTCTTCGTCGTCACAACAAATCAAACTTTGTGGTTTCAATCGTTAACTTCCTTACATGACAAAATATGTTTGTTCTTCGTTAAAAAGGACGATTAAGCTGATTAGCATAACAATTATGGTTTACTATTGCATTTAAATTTAGATGTTTTACTGTGATTTCATTTTTTACAGTGCACCATCATTTTTTTACCAGATTTCCATGCATTTTTTATATGAATAACAAAAAAAATCACTATTAGTGGGAGGTTGTGTGTGGCCGCGTGGATGTGAAGTGCCAGTATCAACGTAGGCATTTCAATCAACAAGCATTTGTGTGGGAACTTCAATTAACCGTGGAATTGGATGTGAATCGTATTGTGCAAGTGTGTAGGTTATTAGGGTTGTAGTTATAAGTTCTAAGCAATTTTAAACATGTCTTAATGGAATTTGAGGTTATGATTGTGTAGGTGGGAAGATTTTTTTTTAACTTGTATTTACAGAATTTGAGTAATACATTAAATTGTAATTTATGATTGCTCCAAATAATGAGATTGTAGATTTTTTGGTTAAATTTAAAATTGTTGAATTTAAAAAAAAAAATATTATCTCAAAAACTAAAATTCGTTGGGATGTGAAATGTGAGGTAGCTTTTAGTTGCAGCAGGCGTTCGTTGGGATGTGAAACATGGGATGGCCTTATGTCAGTTCAATTAAAGCATGTGTTTCCAAATGGAGAGTCGTGGGTGCTACCAGGTGGAGCCGTGGGGTTTCAGTTTCAATTAACTCTCACTGCATTAAGATTTTAGGATTTTATAGTTCATATTTATATGCATTCATATTTTATAATTCCTCCTAAGCCATTTAATTCGACCTCAGTGGATCAACGTGCATTCATATTATTGTTAATGGTTATTAGATATTCAGATCAATATGCATTCACATTATTGTGTCTTTGGATCACTATGCATTCAGATTATTGTGTATTCGATTAAATATGCATTTAGATTATTGTTAATGGTTATTGTGCATTATGATCAGTATGCATTGGGTTAGGGTTACTTGTTATTAGGTTTATTAAGGTATATTACTGTATTGAGTTCTTAAGCAAAGTGTAAGTAGGGTATATAATAATTATTGGTTTAGGTACTTGCCAAATCAATTTCAATTTTCATGTATTAGGTTTTCTATAGTAATGTGTACTATAATAAAATATGTTGTTAGACTTACTCGTAAATTTTGTTGGTATTGTTTGCAACTTATAGGGCCATGGAGAAGTCCAAGACCAAGAATTAGAGGTGGAGGTGGAGCATGACCTGCTTTCTAGAACTGTGAGACTGTGAAAGTATGTGGCTTTGTATTTCAAGTGGGTGCATTGATCTAAAAATGATGAAGACTTGTATTCTTGAAAATATTTGCAAGTTTTAATTCAAGTGTTCTTATGCAAATGGATCAATTTTTCAAACACAAATTTTATAGAAATTACACATTTAAGATGCATATAAACAACAACAAATAATAGTGAATAGAAAACACATAACACAAGAAATGATAAAGGAGTTCACCTCTCTCTTGGCTACATCTCCTGGTCCAGCTTCTAATGGATCTTTTGTATTATTTTCTCAAAGTGATAAAATATGTGCTTTACAATGCTCAAAATTCCAAATAGATGGATCCAATGGCTTCAGAACGTCCAAAAACCCCTAGCTGGGCTTTTTCGGTACCTCGTTTGGCCAAAAATTGAATAAGATAGGCTTCCTGGAAGTTCCCCTTCAAACTTGTTGTCTCTGGATCGCCAAAATGCACCTCTGCCTTCTCAACCTAGCCCCGACACGCATATTTGTGTGAAAACTTAGCACCGGGTGCAACCGCAAAACAATGCGAACTATAGGACGGTTAGGGCACGCCCAGCCCCTAACTGCCAAGTCCGTGGGCATATGAGTCATGTGACTACACGCTCATACAGAAAGGGGCTACATTTTAAAATGTATGGTAAATGGTTTGGAACACGCACCGCACTGGTGGTTACATTGCAACATATATGACCGGGGGTCGGGGCTAAGCCCCGGCCTGGACCGCACCCCATATCAAAACTTTATCAATTCAAATAAATTCTTTAACATATATATAATAAGAAACACATGGTGGCACACCGGTTGGGTGGCCCTTCCCAAGGCTCTTCCCCTGCATGGAGGTCGCGGGGTTGAGTCCTGCCGACTACACATGTTTTAGACCATAGCCAAGGTGACACGTGGCGGCCATTGATTGGGCCACGTGTCATCATTCCATTCGCCACCAATGCCACGTGTCAAGAAACAGTTCGTCATCCAACTACCAACCAACACCTGCCACATGTTGTATGACCCTACCAACTCAGCCCTACCACATTTCATATGGCCCTGCCACGTCAGCATCTGTACGGGTTGTACAGTCAACACATTTTTTTTACCTATTTGACTATTTGAAAAGAGCGTGATATCTCTCTCATCCGATGTCTGTTTGAACCCAAATGAGTTGCATTGGGTTCGTGACGACGAGGCCTACGCTCCCGTTTGATTTGAAGCGATTCCGAGCACTTTGAATTTTGAGCAAAATTTGATCCCCTGGATCATGCATGGTAGCAGTAAAGAAAATCTTGGGATTTTTAGAACTTGATAAGGGTGGATATGGTGAAACATTTTGATTAGAAGTAGGTCATGACTCTCCTCAACCACACTCTTGCTCAATGGTGGGACTTGTAATTCTTTAGTGGAAGCAATGAACATCATTCAAGTGCCTAGGACCGATCAATAAACTCAACAATACTACGAGAGCACGTCATTAATAGACATTATGTGTACCAACTTTTGAAAGAGTGCAAGAAGTGGAATAATTATTACTTTGTCTATGTTTTTTTTTATGTTTTAAACATTACTTAAGAATATTTTATTTTGAACCTTGCGATAATTAATGTTTAAACGAATGGAGGGACAAATCTTCTTAAATTTCTCTCGATTCAGTTGGTTCTTTATTGTTATTATTATGGTTTGAGATGATATATGTCACATTACGTGGAGGTTGTGTATAAGTTGGATGTCACTATTATACACGAATGGGACAACTATTGTCAGGAACTCAATCGTCCTGGCATCCAACTCAAAGACCAAGCTGATCAGATGATATGGGATTGCGGGGACAACACAAGCATCTTCAGCGTCAAAAAATTATATACAACAATCTCTACATCAGTGTGGCCCTCTACCATCACTGGCTTGCACCTCAATCTTTGGAAATGGAAGCTCCCTCTTAAATTAAAAATCTTCACTTGGCTTTCTTTGAAGAAAAAAATCCCCACCTGGGACCTTCTTCAGAAAATCGGGTGGAGTAGCCCTAGTATTTTCCAACTCTGTTTCAATGGAGAGGAGACAGTCGACCACCTATTCACCCACTGCCATTTCGTTTGACTTGTTTGGTACAAAATTACACAGGACTGCAATCCTATTTCGGTTTGGCTTGGAAACACTACACGGGATTGCTTGGAACAATGGACCACAATAGAGAAACATTATAAAACTCTTCCTCTCATGGTTAACTGGTATATTTGGCTATCCAGGAACTATAAAATCTTTGGAAACAAGACTCCAAACATTGGTGTTGTAGCTTACAAAGCACTGAGAATGTTCCAAAGCTGGAAAGATTTGTATCCGGATAAAGATAAGAACAAGCTTCTTATCAAGCCTCCTCAGATTATTGATAGACAAACAAGGTGGTTTGATGGCACATCACAACAGAATGGAAATCTGAGTGGGGCAGGGGGGATGATAAAATCTAGCACAACATCCATTTACAGGTGGACTCTCTGATGTGGCCCAGGCACTAATACGAGGGATGAATTAATAGGTTCATGGGCAACTCTTATTTTGGCCTCTAGGCTTAATATAGACCGTCTTCATTTGATAGGGGACTCCAAACTTATCATTAACTGGCTAAATCAAAAGTGTAATCTACATACCATAACCCTCTTGGCATGGATCGACAGAATTTGATTGCTTAAGTGCCATTTTAAGGATCTCTTCTTCTCACACATCTCTCGTGAGTACAACATGGAAGCGGATTTCTTATCCAAGTTTGACCTACAGAGAAAAGAAGGTATCTTATACTTCAGTCATTGGCTGGATGGTCATGAGGGTCCTACACATACCATTCAAATTTTTTAAGACGGTTGACACTCCTTGTCTTTGATCTTCAACTGTACAACCTCTCACTTCTTTATTTCTCTCATTTCCCCTTTTTAAAGACCTGTTGAACTTATCAGACTGTTCTATTTTGGAATTGAGAACCCGACCAGTTGACAACATGATTGTCATGTCTGCCCCATCTTTATGTTGTGTAGAAAACCTATCAAGATAAAGAACTTGTTGTTGATGTAAAATGTGGAACTTTGTTGCAAGAACACATTATATTTTTATAATATAATTGAGAAATTTTTCTTTCTGAAAAGAAAAAATTGGATATCACTTTTCCTATTGATTGCAACACTACCTGCAATATGTTTTCTAACACTATAAATGTTGTATAGTACTTAACACTCTTCTCTATTATGTCAATAGTATTTTATTTTTCTTTTCAATCTTTATTATTGTGGAGAATAATATTATAATTTTTTGTTTTACAATAATAATTCTAACATGTTTTAAAATACTTTAAAAAGTTAAGTTTTGTTTGAATGATGGAAGGATATAATTTTTTTTCAAACCTACTTTACTTTAAATTGAATTGATATTTTATTGATTCCTATATAATAGGAAATGTATATACTATGTGAAAAATTATAAGCATATAATACTAAATCAAGAGCGATACAAAACAAATGTGTCCAAAAACACTTGATTTAGTTGTGGTATGAACTCTTTTCCATGGGTTGACTAATAGCTTAATTTTTTTTAATTGTTATTTTTTAATTATAAAGTTAACTTTTATTTTTATTCAATTATATTTTTAAATTTCTACAATTTAACTCTTTTTATTCTTATATTAATATAATTTAACTCTTTTTATTCTTATAATTTAACTCTTCTTATTCTTATGATAGTTAAAACTTGTATAAATAAAGTTTTTTAATTAAAATTCTTATTAATTAAAAGAAACCATATAATTTAAATGATTTAAGTCATTTATTTGTAACATATTTTTTTCACAATAAATAATAAATATTGGTTATTAAAGAATGATAAATTAAATATAATTTTACATTTTTATAATTTCATATTTATAAAGGTAATTAGTATTCTTAATTTTCCCTATAATTATTTTCTAAATTAAATAAAAAAAATTGTTAAAAATTCTAATTTAATTTGATTAAATGAAATTTTATCATTAAAAAATTAAAAAATTTGTTTCATTTCAAAATAATTAAAATCAATTTTTATTTATTTTAAACATCAATTTATATCTTGCATTGCATATTAATATAAAATAATACTTTAATTTATAGTTTACATTAATGTATTAATATTTTAATAATGTATTACTACTTTATCAATATATTATGCCGATGATATCGTTCTTATGACAAGGAGTCTCCATGATCTTGAAAACCAACTAAGATTCCTCAAGGATTTTTGCTCTAATATGGGTATGATTGTTAATACTAATAAGACTGAGATCATGATTATTAAATCCAATAAGATCCCTTATGATACCTTTGTATATGACAACAACAACTTGGAGGAAGTGACTTCATATAAATATCTTGGAATTGATATTCACCACAAGCTTAATTGGAATTATAGCATTGAGAAAAGGATTATTGGGGTATGGAAAGCTTATTATGGGCTTGAAAAAATTTGTAAATCAGTTGAACTTTGGAGTTGGGATAAGAAGAAACTCCTCTTTGAGACTCTTGTTACACTTGTTATTCTTTATGGATTTGAAGTCTGGGGTTGTAGTATCTCTCGTGAATCCTGGAGAAAGATAGAGCAAATAAAAAATAATTTTATAACCTATAATCTCAAAATTAAAGGAAATATGCCCTATCCCATCCTCCTCGTAGAAACAAGCCTCTCCCCCATTGAGAGCATGGCTATGACTAGATACCTAATGTATAAGAACAAGTTAAACAACATGGAAGACAGGAGGCTACTTAAAATTGCTTCCAAATCAAGTCATAACCACCATCGACTCAAGTGAGGATGGCATAAAGACGCCCGATCTTGGCTAAACTATTGGGGAATCATGGAAGAAACCATTTTGCAGAATAAAGATACTATTAAAAAAAACGTCAAATCAAAATTTAAGGAAAAAATGTAGTGTGATAAAGAGTTAGAGGAAAAAATAAAATTAAGGTATTATAAAGATGTAATCAACCCTAATCTAGAAGATCAAAATTATCTATTTGTTTTGCCAAGTGTAAATAAAAAAATAAGCATTGCTAAAATAAGAACAAATTCTCACGAGCTCCATAGTGAAACTGGGCATTGGTCAATTCCTAAAATGCCATGGGATAAAAGAGTGTGTCACCTTTGTGACACTAAGAAGGTTGAAGATGAAAAACACTTTCTCTTAGATTGTCCAACCTATACCCATATTAGATCTCATTTTCAAAATATTGATCACACTACCAGCCTTCCTAACATATTAACTCAACAAAAGTATGGTGATCTTGGAAAGCTTCTCTTAATGCTTTTCGAGCACAGAAACAAAATTCTAAAGAATCACAAGTAATCACTTACCCTCTTAAGGTTCGATAGACCAATTAGGTCTTAGTGGACGTTAATCATCATCATCATCGGTGTATTAATGTATTTTAATCCACTTGAATTGTTATTTAATCTTTAAAAAATTGTAAATATATTTAATAATGAGAACAAATCCAAATTTTTATGTTTAGATTTTTTTAAATATTTATTAATAAAATAATATGAATAAATAAATTGTATGTTTATTTTTTTTATGTTTTTTATTAAATAAGTGTTTCTTAAAGGAATAATAGTAATAAACTATATTTATTTATTTTTTATTTATTTTTCTATAAAATTTAATAATAGTAATAAACAATATTTTAATTATTTATATATTAAAAATTTCTAGAATTTTTTTAACTATATATTATATAATTAAAAATATAATTGCTATGGTTATAAATGACCATAACACTCTTTATTTTAATGGTTTGAGAATATGGATTTTAATGAAAGTTTTCTATGGGTGGGAGACTTGCTTTGTTAATTTTCCCTTCCATGACAAATAAAATCAATCAAAAATATATAAAAATTATATATGGATGTATAATGGTCATAGTTTGTATCATGGGATCTGCCCGAGCTGCTCCTGCACGCGTTATGAGTGAGCCTCCCTCTACTCTCTTCTCTCAGCCGACATGGTTTCAGGAGGGGGTTCTGAGCCTCCCCCTCCTCCCCCCCTCCAGATCTCTCGGCCTTCAAAAAACTGGTAGAGGCCAATAACAAACGACCAATCTTAGCCTCCCAGGAAATATTTGTGAAGAAGATGGACGCCATCCCATCGGTCGATCTCCCAGCCAAAGAGCCCTGTCGTGTTGCCTTAAACATCACTGAAAGAGGCCTAATCGGTCATTTTACTGGTTTATGGCCTTCTCCAGGAGCCATCGAAGTGTGGATTCAAAGGAAATGGAGACCTCTTGTCTTAGAAGGCATCAAGAGTCATTTTGTTGGGAAAGGTTATTATGTTTTTATATTCGACAATACTGAAGACAGGAATCTTATCTTCAAAAACGAACCTTATTTTATGGGTCCCCAGGGGCTGTACCTGAACCAGTGGACCCCGGACTTTGATCTAGCTTAGGATGTGCCTTCGGTGGTCCCAATCTAGGTGTGCCTCCCACACCTACCTCTGCATTACTGGAGCCCAAAATCTCTAGAATCGATTGGGAATTCTCTTGGAAAATACATTGACAGAGCAGAAAGGAAGGATCAATACTCCTTCGCATGAATCTGCGTGGAGGTGGATCTAGAAATAGGGCTATCGGAGGCCATAAAGATAACAGTGGCAGAATGGTCACATGTGCAAGAAATAGACTACGAGCAGCTGCCCTTCAAATGCAGGTATTGCCACAGCTATGAGCATTTCACAAGGAATTGCAAAAAGAAGGCAGAGGAGGAAGAAAAACAATCAAAAGAGGAGAAATGGATGAAGGTCCAGAAGCCGGCCCTTACAAAGCAGATCAATAAGCCTCGTTCGAAAAGGACTTCTGCAGGAGCCACTGTGCCCAACACAGTGTAGCCTCAAGTAGATGGGAACCCAACTCATATTCTGATAGAATCAACTTTGAACCCTTTCGAACCTCTCAACTCCCAAGAAGAACCTCCTGTTATAGCTCATTACTTGGATCAACAGGCATCCCCCCCATCATTGGAAGAAAACAATTTAGGTGATCTTCCCACTCAATCAGAAAACCAAGTAGAAGGCTCTTCTTCCCCCTCCTACACAAATATGATAAGGAAGAAACCTTTGGAAATGTCAGGCTCATCAGAAGACAATACTTTCGAAATACCATCGAAAAAAGCAGGAAGGAAATCCCTCAAAGAAGTAAGAGAGGAAGAAGAGGAGAGGCTTAAAATGCAGGGCAGCCAACCCACTCTCGAAATGTCTATTGGATGAAATACCAAATCCAGGCCACCCAAGGGAGGCCCCTCCTCTTCCCATCCCAATAAATAATGCTTCTAGTATCTTGGAACTGTAGAGGCCTGGGGAATCCTATGAAAATCGAAGTCGTGAAAGATCTTTTGAAGACATAATCACCAGAGATCATCATGCTCCAAGAGAAAAAAATAGAAGGGGAAGCCCTTCCATACCTAAGTAGAACGAATTGGAAAAGAAATGGTGGAAACGTTGTAAGTGCAAGGGAAATCAAGTAAGATCACTATCGCTCTATTCAATCTTTATGTTCCGGTTCAATTTGTGGAGAAAAATGAATGTTGGCAAACTCTTTCTGATTTTGTAGAAGCATACTCTCCCAAGAATATTATAATAGCAGGGGACTTAAATATAGTTTCGTAACCAAAAGATAAATGAGGGGGCATAATCAGCAGGGATCAAATTCTCCCCCTTGTAGAGGATCTGATACAACAGTGGGACTTTCTTGATATTAAACCAAAGAAAGGTTTATACACATGGACGAATAATAGAACATGGGTTGCTCACATTTCTTCCAGGCTTGATAGGTTCCTAGTGCAAAGCACCCTCTTGCTAGATAAGAAAATAGTGACCACCAAAATCCTCCCAAAAATTACCTCAGATCACAAGCCCATTCTCCTGCAATTGGATGAGGAAGAAGACTTAGGCCCCATCCCTTTTAAATCCAGCCCTCAATGGATTGAGCAAGAAGGGTTATTGGCTCTCCAAGTTTTGTTTGGGAACATAAACTAAAAGCAACAAAATCATCTCTTAAAGAGTGGGTTAAATCCCCCTCTAACCCATACTCTACAAGAAGGAAAGAGGTTGTTCAATAGTTATCAGATTTTCAGATGGACATGGAAAGTCAGGACATAACCATTCAGAGCCTGGAGAAGGAACAAGTTGCCCAGCATGTCTCTCACAAAGCTTTCTGACATGAAGAGGAGTATTGGAAATTAAAGTCTCAAAGCCTGTGGTTGGAAGCTGATGATCACAACCCGACCTTCTGTCATAGGTAGTTTAGAGCCCGTCTCTCCCGAAATCACATCTCTGAAATCACTACAGCTGATGGTACAATCTCCAAAGGTTTTTCTCAAATAAAGGCAGCAGTAGAAATTCATTTTCAGAATCTCTATTCAAAGGATGGGATAGGAAATGAAGGGGTATCCACTGACTTCCTTTACCATATGCCTCATCTTGTCAGTAATGAGATCAACACAAGTCTCTTGAAACCATTCACTGAGGAGGAAATCAAAAAGGTTGTTTGGGACATGGAATCTGACAAAGCCTCGGGCCCTGATGGATTTTCCATACACTTATACAAAGCTTGTTGGATAATTATCAAGCCAGATTTACTGAGAATGGTTAAATATTTTTAGCAAAAGGCCAAGGTGGGAGGCAACACCAACTCCACTTTTATTGCATTAATCCCTAAATAATTCAACCTAGTCTCTTTTGACAGATTCAGACCTATCTCGTTGTGCAATGCCTCCTACAAAGTCCTCTCGAAGTTGTTGGAAAATAGACTAAAACCCCTACTTGGACAACTCATTTCCCCCTCCCAAGGGGGTTTCGTCCAAGGAAGGCACATCCTGGATAATGTGATTCTTGTACAAGAAGCCATTCATTCAATACTCCAAAGGAAGGAGCAAGGAATTCTTATTAAGCTTGGCATGGCCAATGCCTTCAATCGGGTCAAGCAGTCTTTTCTATACAAAGTGTTTCTCTCTTATGGTTTCAGCCCAAAATTTGTAAATCTGATCAAAGCCTTCATCGACAAGCCCTGGATCGCCCCTCTAATAAATGATAAGCATGCTAATTACTTTCAAGCATCAAGAGAGATAAGGAAAGGTTGCCCGCTATCCCCTTTCCTGTACATTCTAATGGCAGAGTCCCTGAGTAGAAGACTGATAGTGGAAAGGAACGTTGGGGAAATTCTGGGCATTTGACCGGTGAAAGGAGTAGAACCAATCAACCATGCTCTGTTTGATGACGATTCCCTTCTGTTGAGAGGAGAATCCCATCAGATAGCAAGGGCTTTCAATGATATTTTTCAAAACTTTTGTCGCATCTCAGGAGCGTTGGTCAACAAAAGAAAGAGTGTTGTGTATGGCTGGAACACGAATGAGCAAACCATTCTCAGAATTGCTCATGTCTTGGGCTTCAAAGGATTTGTTTCTTGGGACAAAATCAAGTATCTAGGCCTTCCTCTAATGCTGGGAGCAAATAAATCCTTGTTATGGATGGAATTCATCAACAAATTCAAATCTAAAATTGTAGCATGGGAAGGACAATGGCTTAACAACACTGGAAAAATGATTCTAATCAAAGTAGTCTTGACTTCCCTCCCTTTATATCAGGTCTCCTTTCTTCTAGCTCCAAAGGCGATCATAGAGCAGATCTCGAAGCTAATCAGAGACTTCATTTGGAGAGGAGGAAAAGGAAATCAACGTAAGTTTCATTTAGTCAATTGGGACATTGCAAAACACCTGAAGAGAGAAGGAGGACTCCAAATAAGATGCCCTGGTATGGCCAATATCATATTAGGAGGTAAAATCTTATGGCAAATGTATTCCAATAGAAGTCATCCTGTCAGCCTGATCCTCTAGAAGAAGTACCTCAAAGGAACTTCATTAAGAAATTTTCATAATGATAATACCCCCAAAGGCACCCCGCTATGGAACCTTTGTAGAAAAGGTCTCGAATTCTTTTCAAAACAAATTTTCAAAGTCCCCGGGAATGGAAAAAGAACTATTCTCTGGACAAATAGCATAATGGGCAAACTGCCTTTGGGAAACCCAGTGGAACTTACATAAATTCGTGTGTGGATTTCCTAGCTTGGGCTCATAAGTCTAGAATACATCTTGGCGTGGGATAAAGATGATTTCTGAGCAGATTGGGTATTCCATGATCTACCAATGCATCTTCTCCACCAGAAACACCTCCTCCTCAAAGCGTTGAAAGGGTCTGCTCCTATAAGCCTTCATGAGGTCAATTTTTGGACACAAGGGAAGACAATAATGTACACAGTCGCCCAAGGCCACGCCACCTTACAAGTCCAACAATCTCCTCTCCTCAATCCTACAATCTAGAAGAAATTATGGGACAGTTACGGCCTCCCAAAAATCATTTTTTTCACCTGGGTGCTCCTCCACGGGCGCATGCTGACTGGAGAAAAACTAGAAAAACGGGGCATCCATGGGCCTCACATATGCACCTTATGCAGAATGTCTTCAGAAAATTTAGACCACCTCTTCATGGATTTCCCTTTTTCAAAATCAATTTGGACTCACACGCTCCAAGGACTCAAGGTGATCGCACCCTCTCAGATCGCAGTCAACACTCTTTTTGGATCTTGGCAAGACCGACATCCAGGGGTGAAAAATTATAAATCAATATGGAATCGGATCTAGTCTTCCATCCCCAAGTTCATCTACTGGAATATCTGGATCGCAAGAAACGATCTTATTTTTAACAATACAACTCACACACCTCAGACGGTGGCAGCTAAAGCCAAGGATTATCTGTTGGAAGCTCTGAAAAATCACTCGACAAAGATTGATACCTCTCTCACTCTAGAGGAGAGAAACTAGATGGGCACCCTCTTGACTCAGGGAAAGACAAAAATTCTAGCCCATCCATCTTCAAAAACCTATTGGCACATAAGAACTCCAAATGAATAATTCAAAGCCTGGTGGAGAAAGAAAAACAAGGTAACAATCTTCTTCGACGATGCCTACAAAGGGAATCCTGGGACTGCAGGAGCTGGTGGAATTATCTATTCCCACGATGGTTCCCACGTAGACAGCTTCAGTTGGGGGTTAGGACAAAGCACAAATAACCAGGCCGAAATACTTGGGCTATTAAAAGGCCGCCAGATCACCCAGGAATATGAAAAAAAATCTCTTCAATACTTCAGCGATTCAAAAATTTTGATAAAATTTGTAAACTTGAAGGAGCATTTCGCCAATCTGGCTCTCAACAAGACTCTTCAAAGACTCTAAGGATCTTTACAAAGCTTCGCCTCCTTTGATATTTACCACATCCTCTGCAACTCAAATAAAGAAGAAGACAAAAAGGCAAATGAGGGATGCATCTTGCCGCAAGGAGTTTTCAGGAAAAATGATGAGGCACTTGGGTACAGTCCCATTCCGTAAATGCAAGGCTCAGTACCATGCAAAAGAAATAAAATACTATTTTTTTCAATGGAAAGAGAGACAAAGACTATATGTAATTATGGTTGATTAGGCCTTGGCCCAACCGCCTCCTCTATCAATAAAATATAAACGTTTTAGTATATATATATATATATATATATATATATATATATATATATATTGTATCATGTTGCAATGTATACACTCTATGATCCATGTGTGGTGTACTTAAATGTCCTTATAACAATAATAAATCATCATCGAATTTCAAGTTGATTTCCTTTAAATGTTCTTAGGACAAATATAAATCATCATATGTAATGTATAAATCAAGTAGATTTGTTATCAATGCCCTTAGAACAGTATAAATCATCATCTACAAAGTTCCATATGATTTGTTATCAATGCTCTTATAACAAGTATAACTCATTAAATGATTTGTTATCAATGTCCTTAGAACAAGTATAAATCAAGCAGATTTACTATAAATGTCCTTAGAACAAGTATAATTCATCATCTACAAATTTCAAGATGATTTGCTATCAATATCTTTAGAACAAGTAAAATTCATCATTTGTAAAGTTAAAGATAAATTGTTATAAATGTCCTTATAACAAGTATGATTCTAAGTTTCCTTCTATGTAATGCATCACATCATTAATCATTTCAAAGTTCCTATATTTGTGACAAAGGAAACAATTCATTAGAATTTTTTTTTAAAACTTGGCCAAAACTTCATTTATGTATTGTGTCAAACATAGACCAACATCCTCATGTGACGAACATAACCCAACATTGCAATATGACAAACAAAATCAGACGTTGCAACATGACGAACATAGCATTGATGCAATCTGACGACCATAGTAGCGTCGAAATTTGAAAACCATAGTAACATCACAATGTCTATAACATGGCCCTCTCATCATGATGTGATGAACATATCCCTGCCGTCGTAATGTGAAATTTAGCCATATTGTTGCATTGTGACGAAGATATCCTTGTTGTCGCAATGTGATGAATGTTATAATGTTACAATGCGACAAACATAGTAGCGTCACAATATGACAAACATAGTAATGTTGCAATGTGTCAACCATAACCCTATCATGTGATGAACATAACCCAACATTGCAATATGACGAACAAAACCAGACGTTGCAACATGAAAAACATAGTAATGTTGTAATGTGATGAACGTTGTTGGCATACGGGCAGACCCAGGGTTCAACGCTACAACAACACACCAACAAAACCCTAACTACCGACCCTTTTGGAAACACCTACGAAGCAGATGAAGTCTCACCCGATGTAGAGGCAGGGGTGGTTGCAGGACTCAAGTGTCTGCAACCTTAGCTGGGACACATATTTGTGATTATAATACTTAACAGATCACTTAGTATCAACAATTCATCAATATTCATATTAACTACTATGCAAATAGAACAGAGCATCGCATCATTCATTCAGATATGATGTATTTAAGCACTTTATCATAAACAGGTAGGTTATATCTAGAATATCAAGCGCTAAGCACCTTCATCTAGATCAAATCTAACATTCTTACACATCATTAGCACAAAGCATCAAGATATTTATCTATCTATATCAAATCACTTACCAAGAGAAGTTATAAACACATCAAGACAAGTACAAAGCGGGACAACACAGTGTTTACGTGGTTCACCCCCACCTTGGGGATATGTCTACCAACTCTTCTTATTTATTTTCTTCAATCAATCAGTTACAAGCACGGAGCCTCAAAACCCTACTTTGCCAAGGACAGGAGATCTGCACAGCTCACTAGATCCTCCTTCCTTGTGTTACATCACAAAGCACTTCACAAACTGTTACAACCACTTGCACTTAGCTCTGCAAGTCTCTCACAGTATACAAAAAGAATCTACAAGCCTTACTTGCACTTAGTACAACATCACCTAGATGCACTTCTACTTTATTACATGGCCTATCCTTTTATTTATACATTACAAAATATGCCTAAACATGGGTAAACCCATGGGTCGAGATCCCATGATATCCGCTTCGTCTTGTGCTCCTCCTTTGACAGATTGTCAAAGTCCCAAAATAGGTCAAACTTGACCAGATCCCTCAAAACTTGGTCAAGGGACAATAGGCCCCCAACACTCAACTGTGACTCATCCCAAGTCACTCTGATGTAGGAAGTTCTGCTTCGAATGCTTCGAGCTTGGCTCGAAATGCTTTGACTTTCTGTTTTTCTACAAGCTCTTGTTCAACAAAATATTGAATGACTACATCATTCACAGGTCCTTCCAGGCGTTGTTCTGTTGCGGTGCTAACCTGCTCCAGTTATGCTCCCTGGCTCTCGACCTCTAAGAACAATTGGTAATCCTTTTCTTGTATTGGTCAGATTCTCTGAGTTACTTACATAACTCTGCTTTGGATGGAGTGGATATGTTTTTGGGCGGTTTGTTTCTCTTGAGATATCTTTGTTCTCTCCACATCTGCTAGATATTTTAGTTGTGCCCATAGTGTTTATGCATCCTGCTTCGCTTCCTGGAGCTACGACTCCAGTGCCTGTAATTATGGGTTTTTAGTGAGTTTCTCATATGTCTGGGCATTGGGATCAGTGAATTTCTTACAATCTAAGGTAAGGGCCTTTAGCCTTTCAATTGTGCTCCTGGTAGTTTCTTCTCTTTGATCCTTTACTTCCTGTGGGGTCTCGGGCACAATGCGTAGCTCCAAGTCTTCTATGCGTTGATGCAGCTGCTGGATCACTTCTTCAAGTTGCACTACTTGCTTTGTGACTTGATCCTTTTCCTTTACTTCGACGAAAGTCACAAATCACAGTGCTCTGTTGACCGCTTCATTTACTTCGAGTTGCTTGGCAAACAACTATTCCTTTCCTTGCTACAGATGTGCCTTTTCTTCATCAAACTTCACTTGGAGAGAACTCTTTTCTTGTTCGGCATCTCAACGTTGTTATACAATTACTCCCTGTACTTGTACCAAAGCCTGGGTGGCTTGTTCTATTTCCTCTTGTGCTCATTGAAGGCGAGCTTCGACTATATCAGCGAGCCAATGGATTTGAGTTGGTTCATATCCTGGTTTTGGTGTTCCCAGTGGCATAGGAACAGTGGAGACTACGTGGCTAGACTGTAATGCCTATTTCACCCCTTGGAGCTCGACCTCAATTCTATTGTACATCTCCTCCTACTTAGATTATTGCTTCTTTTATATCTCCAGCAAAGCATCGTTCAGGGTTTCTATGATGAAGTTGAAATCATCAGAGTTGAGGATGGTCTGCATCTTAATTATAGGGGCTTTTGATCTCTTCTGGAAGGAAGGATTCGAGGGGAACCTTCCTTTTCTTCGAGGGGTCCTCCTCATCTCTAGGCAGTGTTACCTTGCCTTTCTTCTGTTCAGTTTCTACGCCATCTATCGCTTCACCATCACCCCCTCACTCTGGTGATATGGAAGAAATCTTTACTGAGGCACTTCTTAAATATTGTACTTCGTCGGTCTTATTTGTCTTACCAGGTCCGAGTGTATCCTGCGTAGCTTCTAGGTTGTCGATGTCAGACATCTTCGCAGGGTCTACTGGAATAAGGAGGTCATCAGACCATTCCTTAGAAATATCTTCTAAGTCCTCCTCCATCCGCTTGTAATAGGAATGAAGTTGTTGCTTGTGCTTGTCGGTGCGTGCTATGATATAAATGAAATGTCAATTAGCGTTGAACTTCATCAGAGGCCTAAATAAGTGTAAACTGTTTGGCATCATGCGAGGCTCGGACTGTATGGCTATCTTTAGCTTCTTGTAGTATGTATGGAACATCGGATTTTATTTCCATTTCTTATTTATGTCACTTGAGTAGCACAATGTACTGAACTTCGTGACCAATGGTTCAAATGGCTCAATGTCCGAGAAGGTCGCCCCTTCCAGCATCTCCCAGGCAATGAAAGCGATCTAGATAAAGAGCCAGCTGAAATCAAATTCGTATCCTTGATCTTGCGCTTCTCTGCAGTCAAGTTCCAACTGGTTCACCAAGTGCTTCTCCCAATTCATTTGTAGGCTCTTCATGAACTTCCCTACGAGGTTGACTACAAAACTAGTCACTTGGGTGGGTCGGTTCTTGCGTACTAACTTCCCTGCAATCAATTGGAAGGCAAGGTGCAATGCGCCATTCTGAATAGAGGCTACCTTGTAGCCTCACGTGCCCTTCTTGAAATTGTCATAAATTTCCTTGATCCTTTGTGTGAGAGCACAGTCCATGGCTTTTCCAATATAGAAATCATGTGGGTCGGTTCCTTTCATACTCAAACCCGTGATCCGATTGATCAAGGTTGGATCAACTATGATATGGAGGTTTACCCACAAATATCTGCCATGGTAACAAGACAAAAGCAACTTGACACATGTATTCACCTCTTGGTGTCTTCCGAAGTGAGGAATTTTCATGACATTGAGTAGGGTGGACTGTGCGAGGTTATGGGTGCATGCTTAGGGAATTACCTTTGAGTTTTCCCCTTTTTTTCTAGTCAGATATTTATGTGGAGCTAACATGTTGTAGACTTTGTGATCTCCAAGGTTAAAGTCACTAAACTTCAACACTGTGATCTTATCTTGGTCTGCTCACACTGGGCGTATCCCCTTTGGGAGGTACGCAGTGACCAAAATGTACTTGAAATCTCTAGGTACGTTGTCGTGGTTTACAACATTGCTCAAAGGTGGTATATAGGTGGGTATGATAGTCATGATCAGTTTAGGATTCACTAAGTCATCCTTGTGCTTAGTTCGCTTCTCATCGGACGATCAAGATGGTCTTTCTCCATGAGTAGTGGATGGAGAGGCTGGCAGTCCTCTCGTGGATGATGCTTGTATACCTGTAGACATTGACATGACTCTTTCAGTCATGAGGTCGATCAAAACTTCCACAATAACATTTTCTGCAGCGCTCAACTCGTCCGACATACACACTCGGGGTTAATAATCTCAGGTTCGAGGGGTTAGCTTAGACACAGTAACGAGATAGAGAACAGAAGCACGATGATCACTGTATAAATTCAACTTAGTCTATGGGCTCAAATTCTCAATTAGCAAAAGTGTTCTTAGTGCGTGGCGCGGTGGGATAAATAGGTAACTCAACAATGAGTCACTTGCATTGGGTATGAGGCCTTCATTAACTCGGTTATGTCTGTTATGGCACGGTCCCAACGATCAAATGGCGAGATGGCTGGCCATAAATGGCTTTCTATCCATTCGAAGCATTGATCTAACAGTTATAATGTCCCCAATGGCTATATTTCTTCGCCATGGCGAAGTACCATGTGTCGTTGTTCTGATATCCCGAAGAAGCTCAAAGTTTTCAAATTTTCCTTCTGCAAGGTTCCCTCTGGAGCCTTCTGCAACTTATCGATCTTATCACTCTTCTTACTTAACTTTCTAGCCTTCTTTTCAGTGAGCTTCATCTCGGTATTCCTTTTTCCCTTCTGATTTTTGTCTTCTTTTGACCTAGTCACTTCGCGTTGTTGAGATTCTTCCCTAGGGTTCCCAAATAATACTTCTTCTTTTTCTGGGATAGGTACTTCAATCGTCTGTCGGTCCTCTAGAGTTATTGAAAATTCAACATCCAGGTATCTAGTGTTAAATAGCTTCGATCTGTTCTCCTGTTCTTCAATAAAGTGTGTGATCCTTCTAGTTATGAAATCTTTTACTTATTTTTTCTTCTATTCCAAAACTTCTTCTTCTTCCTTTCGTCTGGATTGATCTCTGTCAATCCAAGGTTTTCCTAATAACATGGTAAATGGGGTGCTATCCTCGATAAATTTAATAATCTCAAAATATTATTCTATCAAAGTTCCATTAACGTTCATAGGTATGCAAGTGATCTTCCCACATAGGTTTATCAGCTTTCCTCTGAATAACCCTATTCCTCCTAGTGAAGGGATCATAGCAGGCTTCCCTATAGCTTCCCAAGTTATCTCTATCATGATGTTCACCTATTTTTCCTTATCTAGAACACAGTCAATGTCGAAATCTCCTATTCTTGCTTCAATGCATTCTTTTTCCTTGAAGATATCTGATAATCTGACATGTTGGTGGTCATTCAAGGTTTCTTTCATTTGTAGAAATACTTTCTCTGATTCTTTATGGGGTTCTGCTATTTCTTGATCTACTTTAGGGTTTTCTTGGTTCATATTCATTCTTTCAGCCTTAGCAATCATTCTAGGGCAATCCAAAACTTCATGGTCCATAGCTTTACAACAAAGACAACTAGGTATTTTCCTAGGGCATTCCTTAGCAAGATGTCCAGGTCTTATGAAACTGTAACAGAGGGTTAATCCTCTCTTTCATTGAAGTGATCCCCAACCTTTCCTTTACTGCGCGCTAGGCTCATAGGAGCTAACCTGCAAAAACGTCTTTCTAGGATCCTGCATCCATTTGTTAGTCCAAACATTCTTTCTATGCATAGGTATAACATATATTTCACTATTCGTATCAGATCTACTCATATCAAACCTTCTTTCATCTATTAGTGCCCTCGTTTCCAAGCTGGGAAAGAATATGTCAAACATACCTAGATCCATACTATAGAAACAAAAATTTCCAATTGTCTTACTTTTTCAAAGCACAAAGATTCTAGATCTAGAAATTTTCACTATTCTTACCTTTATCAGAGCACAGATCTTACAGATCTTACCTCTTTTCCTCAGATCTGACCTCTTTTCTTCAGATCGGACTTATTTTCCTTATAACAGAACTTTCCAAACTAGTAGAGTACTACGCACTAGAGAAATAGATCTACGCACAGAGCTTTCACAATTTCATATTAGATCTTTGCACAAAGATTCTTCTTCCTCAGTTCCCAGAAATCATAGTTTCAGGTCCCGACAACAGAACCATTTGTTGGCACAGGGGAAAACCCAGGGTTAAGAGCTACAAAAACGCACCAAAAAAACCCTAACTACTGGCCCTTTCAGAAATACCTGCGAAGCAGATGAAGTCTCACTTGAGGTAGAGGTAGGGGTGGTTGTAGGACTCATGTGTCTGCAACCTTATCTAGGACACAGATCTGTGATTATAATATTTAACAGAGCACTTAGTATCAACAATTCATCAATATTCAACCAATAACTACTATGCAGATAGAACAGAGCATCGCATCATTCATTCAGATTTGATGTATTTAAGCACTTTATCATAAACAGGTAGGTTATATCTAGCAGATCAAGCACTAAGAACCTTCATCCATATCAGATCTAACATTCTTACACATCATTAGCACAAAGCATCAGTAGATTGATCTATCTCTATCAAATCACTTAGCAAGAGAAGTTATAAACACATCAAGACAAGTACAAAGTGGGACAAAACAGTGTTTACGTGGTTCACCCCCACCCTGGGGCTACGTCCACCAACTCTTCTTCTTTATTGTCTTCATTCAATCGGTTACAAGCATAGAGCCTCAAAACCCTACTTCTTTGTGCAGCTTGCTAGATCCTAGACATGAGATCTGCGCAGCTCGCTAGATCCTAGACAGGAGATCTGTGCAGCTCGCTAGATCCTCCTTCCTTGTGTTACAACACAAAGCACTTCAAACCATGTTACAACCACTTGCACTTAGCTCTGCAAGTCTCTCACAGTATGCATAAATCATCTACAAGCCTTACTTGCACTTAGCACAACATCACCTAGATGCACTTCTACTTTCTTACATGGCCTAGCCTTCTATTTATACATTACAAAATAGGCCTAAACATGGGTAAACTCATGGGCCGACATCCCATGCCCGTTACATAATCCCAAAAACACAAAAAGGACCCAAAAAGGGGCAAAGATCTCGTGATATCCACTTCGTCTTGCGCTCCTCCTTTGATAGACTGTCGAAGTCCCAAAATAGGTCAAACTTGACCAGATCCCTCAAAACTTGGTTAAGGGCCAACAAACATAGTAGAGTCACAATATGACAACCATAGTAACGTCACAATGTGTCTAACTTATCCCTATCATCACAATATGATGAACATAGCCCCACTATCATAATGTGACGAACATTGCCATACTGTAATGTCCCCCGCCTCTTGATGAAGAGGTTTGGGAAGACTTAGTGGTCTAGTCATCCCCACTAGACCATAGTCTCGGGCAGCGTGGGGAAAGGTCAGCTAACCCATTGTTATATTTTGAAGTTGACTTGGAAAAAGGTAAAAAAGGGTAAAAAGTAACTCAATGAAGAATTAGAAGCTGGAGATTGAGTTAGGAGTTGAACCTAGGGGTTAAATAACTCAACAGGGAAATAGAATGGAAGTATAAAGGAAAGGATCGGGAGCACCTCTCACTCATATTGGATATTGTTTCATTTGGTTATTGAGCTCTTGAGCACACATTTTTGAGGGTTTTGAGATTGCAAACCCTAGAGAACAACTTAGTGGTGAAAGATTCCACTCACCTTATTCCAAGCTTGGTCTCGGGGATGAAATACTCCACCCACACCATTCTATAGTCTTCACAGGTTCCATCATCGATCCAGGAGGGAAACAAGGTTGTACCCTTTGGGGTTTTCCAGCAGGGGTGCATCATTTAATGAAGAAGAGTTCGATCCAGCCTTGTGATAGGGTCTAGTGACATTTTAGCATCTGGGTATTACTTGCAGGGCCTTGTTCATTAGTTTGGGAGCATTTTTGGAGGGTTACTTTGGTTAGATTATTATCTACAACTTTGGGACGGTTTTGAGAGAAAGAGGGCGCAACTGTGATTCAAATCTTGTCAGTTTGAGCGGGTTACACCTCAGATATGACCCTAATACTTCTCCTAGTGGGTTGTGGAAACCCAATTTATCTTTCTAGAGAGTTTCAAGGGATTTGGAGGCTTCCTTCATCAAGGACGAATTATTGGGCACTTCAGGGTTTCAGGACGGTGTAGTATTGATTAGGGTTTCAAAAGTTTGGAGGGGAAAAACTTGTCATTTGGACTTCAGACTTCAAGGAGGGTTTCCTCTTGCCCTGGTCTATCTTTTTGTGGATTTTGGCATCATTTGGAGTTCTCCTTCAACTGGGCCGAAATCTTGGCCTTCTCATATATTCAGCAGGACGTGCCAGTAGCCATGGAGGTTGGGCGTAACCCTGGTTCTTAGTCTATTTGGCCTTCATTATATATCCAGCCTTTGGAGGCTTGTTTGTATTTTCGGGGGAATTTTGTAGTAGCTCATATATTATCTCTTGGATCCATATGATGTTATTCCAGATCTTCATCCACTTTGTATCAGGTTCTTTCTTTCCATAATAATAAAGGTCAGATCTATGTGTTTGGGTTCCATATCTTGTGTACTGGTTAGATCTTGTGTTTGCATTGAGTTTACCTTCAGATCTGTGTTTAATAACTAAATATAACTCTAAGTATGAAACTTCAGAGGCCAACCTGCAAACATAAACAAAACAAAAAAGTAAATCAATGGTCAGTTAGTGTTCCCAGCGAAAAAAATTGGCTTGGGAACATTACAGTGGTATCAGAGCTCTGATCCTCCCATCCTGTGAGGATTAGTGCATGGAGAAATTCAATGGAATTTATATGGGCAAAAGGAAGAAACAAACAAGTGAGGTAGAAATCGATATGGATGGTTTGGGTGATGACAGTGAGCCACAAGGCTTGAAAATCTTAGCACATGAGTTCCGTAAATCCATAAACCAGACAGAGAGTACTTTGGTCAACCACTTACAGAAAAACTAGGAGACAAACCATAGGGGTCAAGATGAAATATCAGATACCTTAAGGAAGGTAGATGAAAACCAAACAAGGATAGTTGAATTGTTGATGGCAATGAATCACAGGGGGAAAGGTCCAGAATCTTATGCTAATAAGGAAACTAGCGGATTGCTTGGAGGGAACATGTATCAACAGGAACGCGTTCCTTATCATCATTCTAAGGGAAGCCATGGAGGGGGAGCACCATAGGGATAGACAGGTATCAGGAATACTCCTAGGCCATAATTACCCCCATTCATAGATGAACCCACACATCCCAACCACATAGATGAGTTTGACGATCTGTTTGAGCAATATTCTAGGGAGTACAACTCACTGAGCATAGCGGTTCAGAGGCAGATCACCCTAGATCAGTTATGTGGATTAAAATTTAGAAAAAATCCCAGGTTGTACCATAGGAGCAGCTATGAGTTTGAGCGTAGGGCCGAGAAGATCTAGATTCCTTACTTTGATGGTTCGGCCAAGATGACTGCACATGCGTGGGTACAGAAACTAGACACTTACCTGCAACTTAACCCTATTTTGGAGATGGAGGCCATCAAATTTGCCAGCATGTATTTGGATGGAAAATCTCATGATTTGCGGTATCACGGATTGACTACACTTGGCCACAATCAGATAGTGGAATACACAGAGTTTACTCAGAGACTCATTGACAAGTTTGACCAGGGGGATCCTGAGCTACATTTCAGAGAACTAACATAGCTCAGACAGACAGGAGCATCGGAGGTGTATATCGAGGAATTCCAGAGGCTAGCAGTCATGGTGTAGGATGTGTCACAGTCTAGACTCATGGTGCTCTTCACTGAGGGTTTGATGGAACCCTTGAAGGGTTGGGTTAAGGATTTTAAGCCTACCAACCTGTAGGATTCTATTTGGAGGATGATTGATCTAGGTCCAGCTGCAAAACCAAAATTTGTACCTAGACCACCTCTAAATACCATAGGGAGAGACCAAAGACCTCTAATGAACCTAGGAGGAATAAACCCAAGGGGGTTTGATAAGGGACAAGGTAGGATGGATGAGAATACTAGAAGAGAACTGAGAAGGAAACATCTATGCTACACATGCAAAGATCCATGGAATCCATCCCACAAGTGTATGGGTTGTGGCCAAGTGCATTACATTGAGGTGACATCAGATAATCAAGAGGAGGAGGAATTCGGCCACATCTAGAATATGGAGGCAGACACCACCGAAATTGCAGAGGAGGAGTCTATAGGTAACAACAGCGTAGCAGAGGAGAGAGCTACATTGGCATCCATCAGTGGGGTGCCCAAATACAACACCTTCAGGATGAGAGGAGTATTGCAAGGGGAAAAGGTATCAGTGCTCATTGATGGGGGTGTTTCTCACAACTTCATTGACTCATCATTGCTACAGAGGAGGTATATACCCACAGTTGAGTTTGAAGGATTCAAGGTGGAGGTAGCAAGAGGAAGCACCATGCCTTGTAACAGGTACATTCCAGGGATGAAGCTTACACTGGGTAGGCACGATTTGGTACAGGATGTTTATGTGATGGACCTCCCGGACACAAACATAATCCTTGGAGTACAGTGGCTTAGCATGTTGGGGCCTATCACCACCAACTACAAAACTATGGAGATGTATTTCACAGAGGAGAGTGGAAGAAAGGTAGTCCTCAAAGCCATGACAGGAAACACAACCAAGGTAGTTACAACAAAGAGGATGGAGGCCATTTTCAGAGGAGAGGAGGTTGTGTATGTTGTTGAGTGAAAGATCTCGGCACATGTGGAAAAAAATGGAAATGTTCACTACGCACCAGAGATCCAGAGGATCATTGACAAACACAGTAAACTATTTGGACCTATCACACCAGGTGTGCCACCAGACAGGGGATTTGAGCATATCATTGAGTTGGAGGAAGGGGAAAATCCATTCATCACCACACCTTACAAACACCCAAAGAAGTACAAGGATGAAATAGAGAAGGCCACCAAAGAAATCTTGGATATGGGTCACTTTAGACCAAGTTCCATCCATTTTTTCTCTTCGGTGGTATTGGTCAAGAAGAATGATGGAACCATGCGCATGTGCATTGACTTCAGGGCATTAAACAAGAAGACTATCAAAAACCAGTATCCCATCCCTAGGATTGATGAGCTATTGGATGAGCTCCATGGGGTTGTTTACTTCACGAAGAATTACTTGTGCTCTGGTTACCATCAAATCAAAATGAGGGAGGACATCCCTATGACTTATTTCAGGTGTCACTACGGCCACTATGAATTCTTAGTGATGTCATTCAGATTAACCAATGCACCAACCACATTTCAGTCCTGTATGAACCATGTCTTCAACAAGCAGTTGAGGAAGCGTCTTCTTGTGTTCTTTGATGACTTGATAATCTATAGCAAGACGTGGGAGGAACACCTTCAGCATGTGGAACAGATCTTAACTATCATGGAGGTCCAATCCTTGTTGCCAAGGAGTCCAAATGTGAATTTGGGATGACAGAGGTCCTCTACTTGGGACATATTATTGGATTTAAAGGGGTACATGTACATCAGGAGAAGATCCAAGTGATAGTTGAGGGGTCCACACCCAAAACTATTATAGAATTGAGGGGATTTCTAGGCATTTGCACTTAATATAGGAATTTCATCAAAGGGTTCTCACAACATTGTGAACCCTTGACCGATTTGACCAAAAAGGGGGCTTTCAGATGGAGTGAATAAGCACAGTTTACATTTGACAAGATGAAAAAGGTAATGAGCACATGCCCAGTTTTAGCCTTGCCATATTTCGGACAACCCTTCATATTAGAGTGTGATGCATCTGAAGAGGTCATTAGGGTCGTACTGATGCAGAATAGGCATCCCCTTGCCTATAAGAGCCGAAAGTTGAGAGGCCCTAAGATTTTGTACACTATCTACAATAAAGAAATGTTGGTCATCATGCATGCCTTGGACAAATTTATACATTACTTGGTGGGAGCAATATTTGTGGTGAGTTCAGATCACAACAGCCTTAAGTACTTCTTGGAACATAAGGAATTGAATGAGAGATAACAGAACTGGGTCAGCATGATACAAGCCTATGATTTTGACATTGAATTTGTCAAGGGGAAGAACAACGTAGTTGCAGATTCTTTATCCAGGAGGCCATCAATTTATGCCATGAAAGATATATCAATTGATTGGAAGTCTCACCTCTTGGTGGAATATTCCAGAAATTAGTTCGCTTGTCAGCTGCTAGATGGGAAAATATAGGATGATAACTTCAGAGTCATAGATGACATCATTTATTACAAGGGCCGAATCTTTTTGGTTCCTGAATCAACCTTCAAGGCCAAGATACTCTAGGCTTGTCAAGACTCACCAGTGGAAGGGCACCAAGGGATTGGAAAAACATACAAGAAAGTAAGGGAAAGGTTCTCATGGAAGGGCCTCAAAGAGGATGTGATTAATCACATCAAGGAGTGTACTACTTGTCAGGAAAATAAGGATGAGCACAGTCATCCAGCAAGACTTCTACAACCTCTACCCATCCTAGAGCACAAATGGGAGAGAATCTCCATGGACTTCATCACAGGGTTTCCAAGGGAATAGGGTAAGAATTGTATCTTCATAGTGGTGGACAGGTTGACTAAATTTGCACACTTCTTCTCCATTGCTAAGAACTTCAGTGCAACACAGGTGGCCGAATTATTCTTCAAAGAGGTCTTCAGACTACATGGTCTACCCAAAAACATTGTTAGTGATAGGGATATCCAATTTATGAGCACTTTTTGGAAAGACTTATTCAGATTGGTTGGTACGGCCTGGACACCTAGCACTAGCTATCACCCTCAGACTGATGGACAGACTGGAATAGTAAACAAATGGGTAGAAGGATATCTCATGAACTATGTAGCAGGGAAGAAGAAGGCATCAGTTAGATGGATACACTTGGGGGAATACTGTTACAACACCACCTATCACATTTCCATAGGCATGACTCCATTCAGGGCATTGTACAGTTATGACCCACTCTCTTTTATAGAGATTGCTTTTGGGGAAAACAGAGCCCCAATGGTATAGGATTGGGTGTAGCAGAGCCAGGACATCCTCAGGGAATTGAAGGATAACCTACAGAGGGCACAGAATCAACAGAAGGTCCAAGCAGACAAACACAGGGTAGAGCGTACTTTTGAGGTCGGTGACTTAGTCTACCTAAGGTTCCAACCATATAGACAAGCTTCTATCAAAAGGAGTGGAGCAAAAAATCTTCAACCCCGATTCTTTGGGCCCTATAGGATCAATAGAAAGGTAGGGGTTGTAGCTTATGATATAGAGCTCCCACAGGGTAGCAAGATACACAATGTTTTCCATGTGTCATGCCTGAAGAGGACCATCGGCCAACACATCACCCCATTGGAGGTGTTGCCACCTCTAGATGAAGAGGGGAAATTGGTACTGGTACCAGAGGAAATATTGGAGGTTCGGGAGAAGAAAATACAGAGGAGAAGCATCAAATAATACTTAATCAAATGGAAGGATTTTCCCATTGAGGATGCCATGTGGGAAAATGAACAAGTGATACGGGAAACAAGTTCGGAATTGCAGGGGAGATTGTAATTTCCCCCACCTATTGATGAAGAGGTCTGGGAAGACTTAGTGGTCTAGTCATCCCCACTAGACCATAGTCTCAAGAAGCATGGGGAAAGTTCAACTAACCCATTGTTATATTTTGAGGTTGACTTGGAAAAAGGTAAAAAGGAGTAAAAAGTAATTCAATGAAGAATTAGAAGTTGGAGGTTGAGTTAGGAGTTGAACCTAGGGGTTAATTAACTCAACACGGAAATAGAATGGAAGTATAAAGGAAAGGCTAGGGCACACCTCTCACTCATATTGGATATTGTTGCATTTGGTTATTGAGCTCTTGAGCACACACTTTTGAGGGTTTTGATATTACAAACCCTAGAGAACAACTCAGTGGTGAAAGATTCCACTCACCTTGTTTCAAGCTTGGTCTCGGGGATGAAATACTCCACCCATGCCATTCTATAGTCTTCACAGGTTCTATCATCGATCCAAGAGGGCAGCAAAGTTGTACCCTTGGGGGTTTTCCAGCAGGGGCGCATCATTTCATGGAGAAGAGTTTGATCCAGCCTTATAACAGAGTCTAGTGACATTCTAGCATCTGGGTATTACTTGCAAGGCCCTGTTCATCAGTTTGGGAGCATTTTTGGAGGGTTACTTTGGCTAGATTATTATCTATAGCTTTGGGATGGTTTTGAGAGAAGGAGGGCACAACTGTGATTCAGATCTTGTTAGTTTGAGGGGGTTACACCTCAGATATGACCCTAAGACTTATTCTAGTGGATTTTGGCAGCCCGGTCTATCTTTCTAGATAGTTTCAAGGGATTTGGAGGCTTCCTTCATCAGGGCCGAATTATTGGGCACTTCAGGGTTTCAGGAGGGTGCAATATTGATTAGGGTTTCAGTAGTTTGGAGGGGAAAACTTTGTCATTTGGACTTCAGACTTCAGGGAGGGATTCCTCTTGCCCTAATCTATCTTTCTATGGAGTTTGGCATCATTTGGAGTTCTCCTTCAGTTAGGATGAAATCTTGGCCTTCTCATATATTCAGCAGGACATGCCAGTAGCCAGGGAGGTTGGACGTGACCCTAGTTCTTAGTGTATTTGGCCTTCATTATATATTCATCCTTTGGAGGCTTGTTTTTATTGCCAGGGGAATTTTTTAGCAACCCATATATTATCTCTTGGATCCATTTGATGTTATTCCATATCTGCATCCACTTTGTATTAGGTTCTTGCTTTCCATAATAATAAAGGTCAGATCTATGTTTTTGGGTTCCATATCTTGTGTATTGGTTAGATCTTGTGTGCTAGTTAGATCTTGTGTTTGCATTTAGTTTACCTTTAGATCTGTGTTTAATAACTAAATATAACTCTAAGGCCAAAACTTCAGAGGCCAACCTGCAAAAATACACAAACAAACGAGTAAATCAGTGGTTAGTTAGTGTTCAGAGTGAAAAATTTGGCTTGGGAACACTACACATATTGTCACAATGTGACGAACATTGCCTTGCCATCACAATGTGATTAACATAACCATGTTACTGGAATGTGACGAACATAGCCCTGAATCTCACAATGTCACGAACACAGTGTCGAGTCTTTCAATTTGATGAACATAGCGTCGAGTCTCGCAATGTGACGAACATGACTTGCCATAACCATATTGTCGCAATGTCATGAACATGACTGGCCATAACCACATTATCGCACTATGATGAACATAACCATATTGTCACAATGTGACGAACATGAATGGTCATAACCACATTATCACAATGTGATGAACATAACCATATTGTCGCAATGTGATGAACATGATTGGCCATAACCATATTGTCACAATGTGATGAACATAACCATATTATCACAATGTGGTGAACATAGCCTCGTCATTGCAATGTGATGAACATAACCATATTGTTCGCAATGTGATGAACATAGCCTCATCAATGCAATGTGATGAACATAACCATATTGTTCACAATGTGTTGAACATAGCCCTATCGTCGCAATATGACGAACATAGTATTGTTGTCATAATGTGACGAATATTGCCATATTGTCACAATATGACAAACATAGCCTTGTTATCGCAGTGTGATAAACATAACCATATTGCCAGAATGTGACGAACATAGCCTCGAATATCGCAATGTGACTAACATAGTATTGAGTCTCTCAATTTGGCAAACATAGCACCAAGTATCGCAATGTGACGAACACAACCATATTTTTGCAATGTGACAAACATGACTGGCCATAATCAGATTATCGTAATGTGACGAACATAACCATATGGTCTCAATGTGGTGAACGTGACTAGCCATAACCACATTATCGCAATGTGACAAACATAACCATATTGTCGCATGTGATGAACATGATTGGCCATAACCATATTGTCGCAATGTGACGAACATGATTGGCCATAACCACATTGTCACAATGTGACGAACATAACCATATTGTCGCAATGTGGAAAACATAACTTGACATAACCATGTTATCGCAATATGACAAACATAACCATGTTGTCGCAGTGTGATGAACATAGCCTCGTCGTCCTAATGTGATGAACATATCCTCGTTGCCACAATGTGACACAAATATCCTGTCGTCATAATCTGACAAAAAATTTCATTGTGTCGTAATTTGATGAACATATCCCTATCATCGAAATAAATGTCACGTCATCGCAATGTGATGAATATACGACATTTAATTTCATCACATAGTCATATGACATACAATGAACATATGACATTTATGTTCATCACATAGCCACTTTTTACTTAAATGTCCTATCATCTCAATGTGACAAACATAGACCCATCGTCACAATATCACCATCGTCGTCAATATGTGAAAAACAATATACTATTATCGCAATGTGATGAACATAGCCTCATTGTCACAATGTGATGCAAATATCATGTCATCATAGTGTGACACAAATATCATGTCGTCGCAATCTGACGAACTTAGCCCCTCCCTCGCAATGTGACAAAAATAACTATATTGTCACAATGTGACGAACATAGCCTTGCCGTCACATTGCCATCAACATAGCTTTGTCGTCCCAATGTTACACAAATATCATGTCGTCATAATGTGACAAACAATTCCAAATTTCGTTATCTAAATGTCATCTGTAGTCTTGGTCAACCATGGTCATGGGAAGCCATGGTCACTTATGGACAAGAACTGGAAAACATGGTTAACCATTGTCAACCATGGTCGTGGTCAACCATAGTGAAGGTCATCCATAATGAACGCCAATCATAATGAAGGTCTATAGAAGTTAACCATGGTGAAGGTCTACAGAAGTTAACCATGGTCATGGTCATCGTCAACCATAAATAACCATGATCATGGTAATCCAAGGTCAACCTCAATTAATCATGGTCATGGTCAACCAAGGTCAACCATAATGAACCTTTCCTTCCCAAAGTCAACCAAGTTCTACCAAACTTAACCATGGGTATGGTCAACCATAGTCAAGCATAGTCATTGTAAATTATTGTATTAATACTTTAATAATGTATTATTAATGTATTACTACTTCAATAATGTATTTATTAAGGTATTGATACTTTAATAATGTATTATTAAAGTATTAATACATTTTTAATGTTTTAATGTATTAATTATTTAATATTAATGTTTTTATATTAATATTAATATTAATGTTTTAGTGTATTAATAATATTAATAAATACATTATTAATAATTTATTTATTAATGTATCAATTAATTAATAGGTTACATTACACATTAATGTAAATTTATACTTTAATTTATACATTATATTAATGTAATAATATATTAATGCTTTATTAATGTCTTACTACTTTATGAAAGTATTTTTTATTTGTGTATTGATATTTTATTAATGTCTTAATGTATTAATACATTAGTAATGTTTTTATTAAAAATGTAATAACATGTATTAATTAATTAAATAAATACATTTCAATAGACTACTTTAATGTATCAATTTTATACATAGTCATGATCATAAGAAATCATGATCATGATCAACCATAGTCAACCCTAATAATTTTACATAAATGTATTAATAATTTAATAATATATTATTTATGCATTACTTTATGAGTGTATTAATAATTTAACAATGTATTAATGTGTTAATTAATTAATAAATAACATTATTAATGTATTATTACTTTAATATGTTACATTATACATTAATGTATTAATTAATTAAGACATTACATTATCAATGTATCAATTAATTAATAAGTTACATTATACTTTAATGCAAATTTATACTTTAAATTATACATTATATGAATGTTATAATGCATTAATACTTTGTTAATTTCTTACTACTTTATTAATGTATTATTTTATTTGATTATTAATATTTTATCAATGTCTCAATGTATAAATACTTTAGTAATGTATTTATTAAAAACATATTAATATATTAATCAATTAAATTAAAGCTTTTCAATAAAGTGTAATGTATCAATGACATTCATAGTCATGACCATAAGAAACCATGATCATGGTCAACCATATTAGTCATTTTCAATAAATGTATTAATACTTTAATAATGTATTATTAATGTATTACTTTAGTAGAGTATTGATAATTTAGCAATGTATTACTTAATAATGTATTAATGTAACAAGGTGTGTCTCTCAACACCCTGGGGTTTTAATGTAACAGGGTGTGTCTTTCCTAGGGTGTGTCTCTCAACACCAAAACCGATCAATGGTGGTGGTTTCCTCCAGAAATCCACAAAACAACAAGGTCAACTCTCTTCCTCCTCTAGGAACTCTCAACATCAAATCATAACAATGCATAATGAGGAATTAGGTCAAATTCCTCCCTTTATACCTTTCTCAATCTAATTCACCATTGACCTCACTTAAGCTAGGCAATTTTCCTCCTAAGGTGAATAATTAATTAATTAAGTCCCCCTTTAGCACATTTTCATTCTAATTCTTCGTTGACTTAGGATTAAGTGACTTTTCCTAAGTATTTTGGCTCAATTCATCATTTATCCATCAATTCCACCTTATTTCTCCATCTTATTCCATGTTTTTGCCTGACTATAGTCTACGGGAACACATATACTACTAAGTCATTATGTGTTGGCCTACTCTTGGGAACGGGACATCACAGTCCTCCCTTCCCAAGATTGCTTATCCTCAAGTAACATCAATCCTGGGTGTTGTAAGATATGCTCTCCCTCCCATGTGGCATCCTCCACTGGAAGACCCCTCCATCTAACCAAGCACTCCCTAATGATCCTGCTCCTCATTATGCGCTCTCTCTTCTCTAGTACCTCCTCTGGCACTAGCTCCAACTGACCCTTCTCATCCAAGGGTGGCAAGTCCTTTGAAATGCTAACCCGTTGTCCCACAGTCTTTTTAAGGCAAGAGACGTGAAAGGCGTTATGAATCTTGCTACCTTTCGGTAGCTCTAGCTCATATGCCACCTCGCCTATCCTCCTGATGACTATGTATGGCCCATAGAACTTCAGCTTCATCTTCTCTAATCTGCTCCTCTTCAAGGAGGACTGTATGTATGGCTGTAATCGCAGAAAAAACAAATCCCCTACCTCAAAACTACGCTCAACTCTATGTCGGTCTACATATATCTTTTGTTGGTTTCGAGCTAACTGCAAGTTCTCTCTTACTGATTGAAGAATCCCATGACTCTCCTCCACCCAGTCCTTGGCTCCCAGGACCCTGTTGTCCCCAAACATAGTCTCCATAAAGGAGGGTGCATCGTATCCATACAATGCCCTGAACGGTGACATCCTGAGAGACATATGGTAAGTTGTGTTGTAGCAATACTCACCCATATATAACCATCTCACCCAAGTGCATTGTTTCCCCCCCACATATTTCCTTAGATACCCTTCCACCCATTTGTTGAGGATCTTTGTCTACCCATATGTATGTGGGTGGTAGTCGGTACTCGTGGCTAGCTTTGTGTCTGTCAAGATGAAAATGTTCTGCCAAAATGCATTGATGAAGCATCCATCTCTATCACTGACTATCTGCCAAGGTAACCCGTGCAACTGGAATACCTCCCTGAAAACCAACTCTACTACCTGTATGGCCTTGTAGTCTGTGGGTATGGCGAAGAAATGTGAAAACTTGGTCAGTTTGTTGACCACCACAAATATACAGTCCTTTCCTTGCACTCTAGGAAGGTCTGTAACGAAATCCATGGAAATTCTCTCCCATTTCTGCTCTCGAATGGGTAGAGGTTGTAGTATCCCTGCGGGGTGTGTCTGCTCAAACTTGTTCTACTGACAAGTCGTGCACTCTCGTATGTGTTTCAGTACATCATCCTTGATACCCTTCCATGAGACTCTCTCCCTGATCTGCCTATATGTTTTGAAGTACCCTTGATGCCCTATTGTAGGCGAATCATGACATACCTTTATAATTTTCCCCTTGAGGGTGGATTTTGGAACCAAGTAGATCCAGTCCTTATAGAAAATGGCATCATCAAGAACCCGGTATCTATCATCAATCACCTATCCGTCCATCACCTCACAAGAAAAAAAAAATTGGAGTATTCCACCAACAAATGAGCTTTCCAATCTGTACAAATGTCCATCATCGAACATCCTGCTGACCTCCTGGACAAGGCATCTGCCACGATATTCCTTTTTTCCTTGACATACTCAATGTCAAATTAAAAGGATTGGATCTTTGAGACCACTTTTTTTTCCTCTCACTGAGGTCTTTCTGATCAAGGAAATACTTGAGAGTGTTATGATCAGTCTTCACCACAAACCTGTTGCCAAAGAGATACTGCATGAATTTGGTTAAGGCATGCATGATCGCTAGCATCTCCTTGTCGTAAATAGGATAGATTCTCTCTGAATCATTGAGCTTTATTCTCTCAAACACGATGGGGTGGCCCCCCTACATCAAAACTGCTCCAATCCCCACCCTCGATGCATCGCACTCTAATTCAAACGGCTGTGATAGAATAGGGACTGTGCTCATAATCTCCTTCATTTTGTCAAATGTCTATTGTGACTTGTCTGTCCAATGAAAATCACCCTTCTTGGTCAATTCTATGAGTGGTGCTCCCAACTGTGAAAAACCCTTAACGAACTGCCTGTAGTAACTGCATAACCCAAAGAATCCTCTCAGCTCCGTGAGATTCTTGGGCATTGGCCAATCCAAAATGGCCCTGATATTTTCCTGATTAACCTGTACTCCTGGCCCACTGATGATATGCCCCAAGTATAGTAGTTCTCTCATGCAAAATTAACATTTGGATTCCTTGGAATATAAAGACTATGCTTGCATAATACCCAAGACCTCCCCCAAATGTGTTAGATGCTCATCCCGTGTCTTGTTGTAGATCAATATGTCGTCGAAGAATACTAGGATGTACTTCCTCAACTGTCCTCTAAATATATGATTCATGCAAGACTAGAAAGTGGTTGGTCTGTTGGTCAATCCAAACGCCATGACCAAGAACTCAAAGTGTCTAAAATGGCACCGAAACATTGTCTTCTCAATGTCCTTCTCCATGATGTTGATCTGATGGTATCCTGAGCGTAGATCAATCTTAGTGAAGAAGTCTATCCCATGTAACTCATCCATCATCTCATATATGTGTGGAATGGGGTAACGATTCTTGATCGTTTTATTGTTGAGCACTCTATAATCGATGCACATATGTAACATGCCATCCTTCTTCAATACCAGGATGACTGAAGATGAAAAAGGACTCATGTTGGGCCTGATGTGTCCCATAGCAAGAAATTCTTTTATTGTTTTCTCAATATCATCGTTGAATTTATTGGCATGCCTGTAGGGTGTTGTAATCACTAGTGTAGGACCTGCCTCTAACTCAATCATGTGCTCAAAAACCCTACTTGGCGGTCTCCCTAGTGGTATCAACCCAAATATTGACTCATACCTACCCAAAAGCTCTCTGATCTGTGGGTGGTAATGCTTCCTACCCTTGGAATCCTTCCGCCTAGTGATCAAACACTCTGTTGCGTAAGCCACATCTTCGTGACGAAAGATCTGCTCCATCCTCTTCGTCGATACTGCTCGAGGTGATCCTATAGACATGCCCCTCAGCACAACTCGCGATCCACTGGCATATCTGAAGCTCATGGTCAACGTATGATAGTTGAACCCAATGTCTTCCAATGAATATAACCAATGTACCCCTAACACGGCATCAGTATCTAATATGTCAACTACATAGAAGGTGTATGTCAAGGTGTAGTTTCCTAGTTTGACCTCTAGGTCGGGGATCATGTCCAAACATGTCATCGTGTATCCATCAACCACTGCCACATGGAATCCCTCAAACTCCTTTATGCATAACCCCCTCCTGGATACTAAGGATGCATATATGAAGTTGTGGGTGGCCCCACCATCAACTAAAGTTGTCATGCGTTGCCCCTGTACAAGGCCCTTGAGCCTAAGAGTGTTGTACCTAGGTACTCCTGAAAGGGTGGTTATGGTTCCCCCTTTCACCTCTCTATGAGGTTTTGCCTCCTCCTTGGGTTGGTCCCTTACCAGTAACTGAGGTTTCTTCGGCTACTGCTTTGGCTCGTGAGTGGTCTCGGTCTCTGAATCACTATCTGTCTGTGCCTCAATATCCTCATCCTCCTCCTCACTTCTTGATTCCACTTCGATGTAGTGGATCTGTCCCTTTCCACTTCGATGTAGTGGAGGAAGTGCAAGAGCCAAAGATTGTGATGATGTCGATTGTTATGAACGAAGGAGATCGAGTTGCTGCAGACTTTGAATTAAAAGAGGGAATGCTCAATATCACGATCTCTGGCTCAGATTATCTCATGTCAAAAAAGAAGTTAAAGTTGAGAGAAGCCATGGATAAGGTTAAGAAAATAAAGAGGAAATACATTTTCTTAACCTTAATTCCACTCAAGTCAGAACTTTCTCCCACATTTATATTAACTAACAAAACTGACTCACGGCTGGAGAACGCCGAAAGGGTTCCATTCAAAACAAGAGTCGTGACTGAGCCGACTCCAGCATAGAGCGCACATAAACAACATGACAGAAATTGCCCCATGCGCGCCAAAGGTATGGTATGATTTGAGTGTGTTCTGGATAATGATAGGTGAATATTAAACGTTTGTGCAGGTCATGGCATCAAAC
Organism: Picea engelmannii; assembly: GCA_009831015.1. Taxonomy (NCBI): domain Eukaryota; kingdom Viridiplantae; phylum Streptophyta; class Pinopsida; order Pinales; family Pinaceae; genus Picea; species Picea engelmannii. The sequence continues at coordinate 85,676 of ML798371.1, read as the reverse complement.
GACCTTTCAAATATAAAAAATGAATGAGTGACATCAAAATGAAATGTGTGCAGAGTGTTTTTTAATGATATAAACGTGGCCTGCATATATTTTAATCCTCCTTAATCATTTGAACGTGGCAATTATGTATTTTTATAGTAAATTTATAATGTGATTAGGTAAATGTAAAAAAGTAAACATGTTAACGGATGCCTTCATAAATGCAAGGAAGTTATGAACAAAAAATCTGAAGCATTGATTTTGGAGGATGACTAAGAATATGCCAGCATCTTCAATGCTTAGCCATCAGATTAGAATTTAAGATTAAAAGATCATTAATTGCGCCCATTGTCAATAGGTGTACGCCTTTCAGCATAATTAAAGTTATTAATCAATTTTAAATCATGTTATTTTATAAGTATAATCCACAATGTAGTTATTCTTCATATTCATTATTTTTTCTTCCAAAGAGAAAATAACTTCTTCTTTTTTTATTTCAGGAAGAAATAAAAGAGTGCAATCACTAAACACTTGTGTCACACGAAATTGACCCATGTGCAAACACAAGGCCTACATACTTACAAAATTAAATAAGATACTAGGAGTGCACCTAGGATAGCAAGATAAGTTGCCTCTTTAGTTTATTTATTAATAAATGTAAGCATGTTGAGATTCAACTCCATGCATTTATGTTTTTTAGTTAATTATGACCTTGTCAAGAACAACTAGATTAGTTGTTTTTTTATTTTGTGGACATCAAGGTCAGCTATTTTTTACTTTTTCAAGTTCATGATTGTAAATATCTATATAAACAATTCACAATCAATAGAAGAGTGATTTTAATGATCTATATAAACAATTCACAACTAATAAAAGAGTGATTGTTTTTGCAATATGGAATAGATTTCTAAAAATTACTCTTCGACGTAAATAAGCGCCTTATCATTTTGGTATCAAAGAATATTTCCTAGATTTCATAGCTCCATACAAGGATCCATCCCCTTCTCTTGCAATATTGTATAGCCCACACATGGATCTGTTGATATTATGGTAACTGTGAGAGGTATTAACCTCCACGTGTAACCTTTCACAAGACTAGAATGTTCCAGGAAGCAAGAGAAACCCTAAAACATTGGATAATAACCCTAGAAGACAAGTCGACTCACGAGAATATTTAATATTGAGTTATTAGCCTCCAGAAACAAAAGTCTTCCCAGTCAAATGAGATAGAGCAGTATAAATAGAGGGCGCTAGAGCTCATTTGTCACTCACTCACTCACAACTATATAAGGACAAGAAGTGTGCATGATTGGAGGACAGTTGCAACTGCAGCAATAGTGAATTGGTCTCTTGGTTATGGTTTGGAATTTATACTTGGTATTTGGTTATTCTTGCTTGGTGTGCTAACCTTGGAGAAAGGTGTGCTCCCTTGGTTGGCTATTGGATTGCTTCCGAAATTATTTTGTCTGTCAAGGTTAAGGTACTCGGGTGTGGCCTTTGTGCCTATGGTTGGGTGATAATATTGCTATATTTTCTATGTTGAAACGATCACACCTATTTTTCTAATAGGTTATGGGCCCACACTATCTTTGGACAGTCTAACCGAGGAAAGATAGATTGGAAGGATTTTCTCAGTTGCAGTTGCAGTCAAAGTTTTGATGCAGCAACAAAACCCTAACCCTCTTGTTGAGGCACCTTAAGTGAAGAGATTGACCTAATTCCTAGATAGCCTAGTGCGCCCTAGCCTAGCGTGCCTCATGGTACTCTCAGCAAGCCAAGGAGTCAAGTTTAAGTTTTCGGTCAAATTCAATGGTTGACCAAGTCAAATTCAAAGGTTCAACAAGTCAAAGCAGTCGTGACTTACTCTATGAAGTCATAAAACAACTTAAAAGGGGCTTCTAACTTCAGAGCATGTAAGACAAGGATTGACCTCATCCTTGCCAAGAATAAAGTGTCAGATATCGTGAAAGGCATGATCATGGAACCACAGTTTGAAGCAGGAAAAGAGAAGGAACCTTATAATGTTGCAGTTATGGAGAAGTTCAAGGACAATGACATCAACGCTATGAGTATCATAGTGGACTCTATAAAACACCACTTGATACCCTACATCTCTCATCTTGACTCATCTAAGAAGATGTACGATGCCCTAACTAACCTATTCTCGGTCAGAAATATTGGACAAGTGATGAGTCTGAAGAATGAACTCTGTCACATGAAAATGAATGATGATGGAAACATAACATCATACTTTGTAAAAATATCTCAACTAAGAGATCAACTACAAGCTATTGAGGAAATCATTCCAGAAAAGGAACTAGTAAATATCGTACTTAATGGTCTTACCAAAACATGGTATGTATTTTCCGCAAGAATGGAGTATCCAACATTCGAAGAGATTTGGAATTGTTGTACACAAGAATAATCAAGGATTAGCACAAAAGATAAATCCCAAAAGAAAGATGATGATCAAGCATTCACAACAAAGTTCAAGAATTTCAGGAATAAGAAGAAGTTTGGTTCAAGGAAGAAACCAAATCAAGAAAAGGATATGTCAAAAATATAATGCTTCAACTGTCGAAAATATGGTCACTACATGAACCATTGTCCTGATTTAAAGAAAAGGAAGGAAACACAAGAAGCAACAGTTGCCGAAGAAAAGGAAACCTCAAAGAAAGCCAAGCAAGATGAATCATACTTTTTCTTCTAGTCAAGGTAACAATATTCTTTTGTAACATAGTTCTTGTACACACCATTATTACATAGTCCTTGTACATATCATGTGTATCTATTTATTAGAAGATAATATGGTTAGTGAAACAATACCTATGGAAGAATAACAAGATAAGGATTGATATTATGATGAATACTATTCAAGTAATATACATGAAAAAGATGAAGTGTGTTAACAATCTATTGTGACAACATTCCTGAGGAATCTATTGTATAAGCAACAACTTTCAGATAGGCCACAATTAGAATCAAACTTGAAGAGACCCAGAAGGAGTCAAACCAAAAGAATTCAGTAATCAAGAGGAAACCAAAATAAGACTAGTGACACTTTGTAAAAAGCAGTAAGGATGCAGACGGAAGCATGGACCCTCTTAGATGGAGGGAGTTGATTACAGAATTCCGAAAGAAGAGCATGCATTCAGGCATGAATCCGGGATTAGGAGGGAGATTATCCTAAATGATATGATCCAGTGAAGAAGAATCTGAAAAGACTATGTAATATATGTCCATGTTTTTCATTGAAAGTAGCAACCATAATAAGCAGCACGTGTTCAGTTTGACTCTAGAAGAAGATTTGCTTCGAAAAGAAGCCTTGAGAATTCTTAGTTTTCCATCTACATCTCTATGATGAAAGGAAGAAGTTGGAATCTTCAGGATGAAAGGGCATGGAATCTATAGAATACTCCATGGACCCCAAAGTTAAAAAGGAATATGAGGAATAACATGAAGATTTCAAAGAAAGAAAGAAAAGACAGAACTACAAGTTATTATACAGAGAATCATAAGACTACCAACATGATTTGAACCCACTAGAAGTAGTCAATCAGAAGAAATGGAAGATGTGATGAATAACAGTGTATGTAATAAATTTTGAAAAAGACTTATGAATAGAAGCATGGATAGATACAAGACAAGATTCAGAACTAGAGGTTCTCCCAGAAGGAGGGAGAATACTATGACGACAGCTTGTTCCAGTAAACCAGATATATCTCTATATGAGTTGTTATATCTCTTGCATTATCCATGGATTGAATTTTACATCAGTTGGATGTAAAAGACTATTCTTCCCAATAATTTTAGAGCTCATTTGTCACTCACTCACTCATAACTTCATAAGGACAAGAAGTGTGCATTACTGGAGGAAAATTGCAACTGCAACAGTGGTGAATTAGTCTCTTGGTTATGGTTTGCACTTTCTGCTTGGTATTTGGTTATTCTTTCTTGGTATGCTAACCTTGGAGAAAGGTGTGCTCCCTTGGTTGGCTATTGTATTTCTTCCAGAATTATTTTGTCTGTCAAGGTTAAGGTGCTCGGGGGTGGCCTTTGTGCCTATGGTTGGGTGACGATATTGTTATATTGTCTATGTTGAAACGAACACACATATTTTTCTAACAGGTTATGGTCCCACACTATCTTCGGATAGTCTAATCGCTAGAATATAGATTAGGAGGATTTTCTCAGTTGCAGTCAAAGTTTTGATGCAACAACAAAACCCTAACCCTCTTGTAGAGGCACCTTTAGTGAAAATTTTGACCTAATTCATGGATAGCCTAGTGCGCCCTAGCCTAGTGCACCTCATGGTACTCTCAGCAAGACAAGGCGTCAAGTTTGAGTTTTTGGTCAAATTCAAAGGTTGACCAAGTCAAATTCAAAGGGTGAACAAGTCAAATCACTCATGACTTACTCTATGAAGTCATAAAACAAGTTAGAAGGGGCTTCTAACTTCAGATCATGGAAGACAAGGATTGACCTCATCCTTTCCAAGAATAAAGTGTTGGATATTGTGAAAGGCATGATCATGGAACCACAGTTTGAAGCAGGAAAAGAGAAGGAACCTTAGAACATTGGATTTATGGAGAAGTTCAAGAACAATGACATCAACGCTATTATTATCATAGTGGACTCTGTAAAATACCACTTGATACCCTACATATATCATCTTGAATCATCTAAGAAGATGTATGATTCCCTAACTAACCTATTCTTAGTCAGAAATATTGGACAAGTGATGAGTCTGAAGAATGAGCTCTGTGACATGAAAATGAATGATGACGATAGCATAACATCATACTTTGTAAAAATATCTCAGCTAAGATATAAACTACAAGCTATTGAGGAAATCATTTCAGAAAAGGAACTAGTAAATATTGTACTTAATGGTCTTACCAAGACATGGGATGTATTTTCCACAAGAATGGAGTATACAACATTTGAAGAGCTTTGGATTTGTTGTGCACAAGAAGAATCAAGGATTAGTGCAAAAGATAAATCCCAAAATAAAGATGATGCACAAGAATTCACAACAAAGTTCAAGAATTTCAAGAATAAGAAGAAGTTTGGTTCAAGGAAGAAACCAAATCAAGAAAATGATATGTAGACAATATAATGCTTCAACTGTTGAAAATATGGTCACTACAGGAACCATTGTCCTGAGTTAAATAAAAGGAAGGAAACACATGAAGCAACAGTTGCCGAAAAAAAGGAACCCTCAAAGAAAGCCAAGCAGGATGAATCTGACTTCTTCTTCTAGTCAAGGTAACAATATTCTTATGTAACATAATTCTTGTACACACCATGTTTACATAGTCCATGTACATATCATGTGTATCTATTTATTAGAAGATAATATGGTTAGTGAAACGATACCTATGGAAGAATAACAAGATAAGGATTTCTATTGCAATGAATACTAGTCAAGTAATATACATGAAAAATATGAAGTATGTTAACAATATCTGGTGACAAAATTATTGAGGAATCTATTATATAAGAAACAACTACCAGATAGGCCACAATCAAAATCAAAATTGAAGAGACCTAGAAGGAGTTAGACTAGAAAGAATTCAGTAATCAAGAGGAAACCAGAATAAGACTTGTGACACTTTGCAAAAAGCAGTAAGGATGCAGACAGAAGCATGGACTCTCTCAGATGGAGGTAGTTGATTACAGAGTTCCAAAGAAGAGAATGCATTCAGGCATGGAGACGGTATTAGGAGGGAGATAATCCTAAATGATATGATCCAGTGAATAATAATATGACAAGACTATGTAATATATGCCCATGTTTTTCATTGGAAGTAGCAACCATATAAGCAGCATGTGTTCAGTTTGACTCTAGAAGAATCTTTGCTTCAAAAAGAATCCTTGAGAATTATTATTTTTCCATCTACATCTCTATGATGAAAGGAAGAAGTTGGAATCTTCAGGAAGAAAGGGAATGGAATCTATAGAAGACACCATGGACCCCGAAGTTAAAAAGGAACATGAGGAAGAACATGAAGATTTCAAAGAAAGAAAGAAAATCCAGAACAACCAGTTATTATATAGAGAATCATAAGACTACCAACATGGTTTGAACCCACTAGAAGCAGTCAAGCAGAAGAAATGGAAGATGTGATGAAGAACAGCGTATGTAATAAATTTTGAAAAAGACTTATGAATATAAGCATGGATAGATACAAGACGAGATTCAGAACTAGAGGTTCTCCCAGAAGGAGGGAGAAGACTATGATGACAGCTTGTTCCAGTAAACCAAATATACCTCTATATGAGTTTTTATATCTCTTTCAGTATCCATGGATTGAAGTTTACATCAGTTGGATGTAAAATATTGTTCTTCCCAATAGATAAAATTGAGAAAGAAGCTTACGTAGAGCAGTATCAAGGTTTTGAGTTATACCAGAAAGAGACCCATGTATGCAAATGGAAGAATACATTGTATGGATTCAAGAAACTTGATGGAGAGTGTATCATGTACAGCAGGAGCGTGATAAAAACTTCTTATGATATAGAAAGTGTATCATAATGGTTACTCAATAGTCTGAGATGATGGATTTCAAATCCATGGAAAACCTCCATGATGAGATATCTGAAGAAGTTGAGAGACTTTGATATAGTAGACTTGTCCTTGTATCAGCAGTTGATTGGCTCTTTGATGTATTCGATCAATATTAGGCCAGACATTTTCTTTGTTGTGAACATGTTGAGCCAGTTCCAAATGGAACCCACCCATGAGAATTGAATAAATGCAAAGCATGCCTTGAAATTTATTTGTGGAACATTTGAGTACAACGTCATGGATTCATTGATTCATATTGAGCAGGGAGTGAAAATAGAAGAATAAGTGTTTCTTGGATATGTTTCAATTTGATATTTTCCATCATATCATGGGCTAGAAGGAAACAAAATTCTATTGCACTTAACATTGCAGAAGAAAAGTATATTGCAACTTGTGATACTTGAATGGAAGCAGTGTGGTTCTATAAGTTGGTTTCTGGACTGTCTGATCAGGTGTTGGATTCGACCGTGATATATTGTGATGATCAGAGTTGTGTGAAGATTTCAGAGAACCTGTTGTTCCATGATAGGTTGAAGCACATTTATATCAAGAATTATTTTCTCTATGATAAAGTCCAGAAGGGAGAAGCGGTTCTCCAGTATATCTCCATAGATGACAAAATAGCAGATATTTTGGTAAAGCCTCTCTCCAAGATGAAAAGTGTGCATACTTAAGGGACAAGTTGGGGCTCATAGAGGCACCTTCCTTTGGAAAAGGAAGTGATTACTCCCAAGTTGGGAGGGAGAACTGATATGTTATTGATTTATGGACAGTCAATTTCCAGTTCGGAAAATGGTCAAGGTTGGGCAGTTCCTTTCCAGTCCGGAAAGTGGTTCGATATTTATGAGGGACAATCATTTTCCAGTTTGCAAAATGGTCGAGATCGGATAGTCATTTTTGTAATGAAAATGGTTGGATAGATTCTTGATGTACCATAGACAGTGATTCCCCTTACGGCCAGTGTGGGGGAATGGTATAGGAAATTCATTCTTCTTGGTAGTCACTCTGAGTAGTGGTCAAGTAGAATGGCATGTCTCATTGGGCATTCATTCTTTCAAAGTTCACTGTTGTGAGAAGTTTCGAAGAATGGTCTATTATGGAGGTTGGTGCAGGATAGTCATTTCCTTAGGAAATGGTCTGGGAAGTCATTCCCTAGGGAAGACTCATTCTCTCCAGGTTTCACTATGATTAGTGTCAGAGGAATGTCCTAGTTAGGTGAATGGTCCAGGTTCATCAATTAGGAACAATCATTCCCTAGGGTGGACTCATTCTCTCCAAGTTGCATTGTGATTAGTGTTGGAGGAATGACCCTGTTAGGTGAATGGTCTAGGTTCATAAATCAAGGACATGCATTCCCTAGGGTAGATTCATTCTCTCAAGTTTTCATTGTTATTAGTGCCAGAGGAATGGCTCGATTAGGTGAATGGTCCAGGTTCAAAAATTAGGGACAATTATTCTTCTATGCTTAAGCAGAATAGTCCAAATATCCCATGACTGATGCTTCAATTTATGAGGGAAGATGCTCTTCCATATCTCACAGATGTGAGTGGAAGAATGGCCCATATGACTCAATTTGTATCATGATATTGTTTATATAGGTCAATATCAGATGACATGATTGTTTTAGAGACTATATGTATCTGGATAGTAGTTCTATGCTACTGTGGTGGATGTGATCCAATGGTAGTGATTGTGTGTCACTAGTTAGTAGCAGTGTGCTACTAAGAGTGGTTGCGTACCACTGGATAGTATTTATATACTAGTATGAATAAACACAGTTGTGTTCTATAGAATGGCATTGTTCTGGAGACTATCTAGTTGGATGGTGATGATGGTGCTCATGATTTGATCATGAGATAGCCTGTGTGGCTATGATGATGCTACTGGTTGAATGGTTTTTTTTGCGCTCAATACCATTTCCTTTAATACCTCCCTAGCTAGGAGGGAGTGTTGATATTATGGTAGTTGTGAGAGATATTAACCTCCACGTGTAACCTTTGACAAGACTATAATATTCTGGGAAGTAAGAGTAACCCTACAACATTGGATAATAACCCTAGAAGACAAGTCGACTCAAGAGAATATATAATATTGAGTTATTATCCTCCAGAAAGAGAAGTTGACCCAGTCAAGTGAGATAGAGAAGTATAAATAGAGGGTGATAGAGCTCATTTATCACTCACTCACTCACAAATGCATAAGGACAATAAGTGTGCATGACTGGAGGACAGTTGCAGCTGCAACAGTGGTGAATTGGTCTCTTGGTTATGGTTTTTACTTTCTTCTTGGTCTTTGGTTATTCTTGCTTGGTGCGCTAGCCTTAGAGAAAGGTGTGCTACCTTGGTTGGCTATTGGATTGCTTCCAGAATTATTATGTTTTTCAAGGTTAAAATTTTCAAGGGTGGCCTTTGTGCCTATGGTTGGGTGACAATATTTTTATATTTTCTATGGTGAAACGGGCACACCTATTTTTCTAACAGGATCCACTCCCTCTTTTTATATGGTAGTCAAGGATATGTTCCCTGAGCTACACCAAATTTACAGTAAGGTTCTAGCTATAATCCAACCCAACACCCACCTTGAAGTTTCAAGTAATAATAATTGTTCTCCTTATTATTTGGTAGATCACCCTCCCATCTCTATAATCCAAGATTTTTAGCTTTGTGTTATCTTCCTTCCACTCTCCCAAGCTAATGCAATACCTCAACATTGTGAACCATCTCCCGAGGCTTCACAATATTTGAGGGAGGTTATTTTTCATATATCTATATGAAATCCTTATATTCAAATATTCCTAAAATGATATTTTACATCATGTGCACCTCGTGTTTGAACTGCTCCATACCCACAAGATACAGGTCAAGTGAAAGAAGTAAATTTTCTAATGATTTCACAAGTATTCATTTTTACTGAAGGAGACCATGTGCTGTAGAGTATTATTTTAAGCGTTTTGGGCTTTTCAGCTCATCCCATATTCAGGAGATAAGTTCTCAAGGTTAAATGGCAACAACACTTTAATCATAAATAGTGATAAAACCAATGCTTTGTTTTTAAACTCATGTGTCGGCTTGATTCAAATGGTTTTAAGTGTTATTTATAGTAGGGATACCTTTTTTTTAATGCGGTCTATGATGAGGCACCAACTCTTTCTTAATCTCCAACCATCATCTTTATTCAAGTTTGTAGGGTGATTTTCAATTTCCACGACCTCTCTAATTTTTATTTTAGTGTAATGATCAATTTTTGTAATGATGATGGATTTTGCAAGGAAGATTTAGTATTTTGATTCAGTAGAGTGTTCTGCGAGAGCATATTTATTTATTCAACCATGTGATATGGCATCATCGTGCTCTTGGGTGAAATCACGGAGGTGGGTTACACTTTCGTGACAATCAAGTCTCCAAAATTCATAAAAAAACATTTTTTCGGTCGAACTCATAAAAATTTTCGGCCGAAAGATATTGTTTTCGACTGAAAAAAGAAACGTCAAATTGAACAGTGCAATAACCACACCCTCGATTTGCGTGTACAAATTTAGTCAGCCATATATTTTTTTTCCAGCAATCCTCTTTCGGCCGAACAATTGTTCGGCTGAACTATTTTTCGGCCGAAAGATAGTTCGGCCGAACAATATTTCGGCCGAACAATCTTTCGACCGAAAGATTGTTTATATATCAACCACACATCGATGTTGAAACATTTTACAAAAAAATTTGTCGTTTCATGAGAGCAGAGGATGTGAGGTCATGAGGTCGTCTGTGAGGTGGTTGTGCGTAGGGGTCGTCGTGAGGTCGTCATGAGGTCGTGAGCGCAGGGGTTGTCGTTGCATTTGCGAGAGTGGATGCGCCGAACAGCAGGTAATTTTCTATAGTGTAGAATATATTTTGAGTAATAAGTTTTAAAATGTATGGTTGAAATGTAATTTACATTATTATTTGGTTGAAATGTTTTAGAATATAGTGTAGTGTTTATATTATTTGTAGTGTAATTTGTAGTGTTGGACTGTTAGTTGGTCGCGGGTGGCCAGCCCTGTGGCCAAGCCGTGGGCGTGCCCTCGGCTTGGTCACAGGGCTGGACACCCACGTCCAACTCACAGTCACAGTCCAGTAGAATATAATGTAATGTAATGTAAAATGTGTGGTTGAAATGTAATGTAAAATGTATGGTTGAAATGTTTTAGATATAGTGTTGTGTTTATATTATTTGTAGTGTAATTTGTAGTGTTGGACTGTGAGTTGGTCGTGGGTGGCCAACTCACAGTCACAGTCCAGTAGAATATAAATTTACTTATAATTTTTAAAATGTATGGTTGAATTGTAATTTACATTTGTTTTTGAAGTGTTTATATTATTTGGGCCCCTGTTGGACTGTGAGTTGGCCGCGGGTGGCTAGCCCTGTGGCCAAGCCGTGGGCGTGCTCACTTCTTGGCCACAGGGCTGGACACCCATGGCCAACTCACAGTCACAGTCCAGTAGAATATATTTTTAGTAATAATTTTTAAAATGTATGGTTGAATTTTAATTTACATTTGTAATTTGTAGTTTTTATATTATTTTGGCCCCTGTCGGACTGTGAGTTGGTCGCGGGTGGCCAGCCTTGTGGCCAAGCCATGGGAACATCCACGTCTTGGCCACAGGGATGGCCACCCGCAGCCAACTCACAGTCTGTGGACACATGGCCCTTATACTTATAAAATTTACTTGCTTTCTCACTACAATTATTGTACCTAGTTTCATTTTATCTAGGAAGAAGTTCAAATATTTGATATTAATGTAGTTGTCTTTTTTATTATTATTCTTATTTATGTCATTTAGTATTGTGATTATTGGAATGTAGTGGTGAGCTCGAGACTTAAATAAATGGGTCTTAATGTGTGTGACTCGGTCAAATCTAATTGAAGTATTTTTAATATAAATATAAAAAAAAATTAAGAGCTCAAGGAGTTCATTTTTGTTAGAATTATAAAAGTAAAGGAGGACAGAGATGTCTTTTTATAAATTTCAGTTAGGAAGGCAGCTAGATCACAGTGAGAGCTACTGAACTTAGGGAGAATAATCAAAATGCAAATATACACAAAGTTCAGACCTGAACTAAACTCAACCAGTGTACTATTTCTTGATTAGCAAATCATTAGAATATCTAAACAGTAACCAATGTTAACACAAACTTCATTTATCACTGGATCTGATGCTAAGTAGCTCAAGATCAGATCTAAGTAAAAGATCTGATACAAATCTGAAATAATAGATCCAAACTAGAAATAGATCTAAGCTGGGTTAAATAGATCTAAACAATAATGACTGAAAAACTCAATAGCAATATTCAGATCTGATAATCTATAATAATTAATGTTGATACATAAATCTAGTTAGATCAAACAATACAGAACTCACAACAAAAATCCATATCTAAAGATAAATAATAGGTAGCTTACCTTGTCATGAAACCTTACCTCTAAAGAAGTCACAGTCAACACAAGAGATGCAAAACCAACTTATTGGGGGCATGCTCCTCCACTTCCAAAAGTTTTACTTAATCTATGCAATCATATTCAAAAAAGAAAAACAAACTTTATTGAAGTCTCTAATCAAATTTGTGGCATACTAAAACAACCTGATTCTCAATGGATCTACTATGTGGCACCTAGCAAAGATAAATTTACCAGTAAATCTCAAAGGCTTCTTCATTACAACTTCTCTAGAGTACTACTGACAAGTTGGAGAAAGTGTTGCAATCCCTAACCCAACTAAAGGGGCCCTCATCAATCACTCTAGAATATCTAGGCTTAAAGTCCAATATTACCTTGCCTAGGTATTTT